>SJYT01071975.1:504828-518761 GCA_006410635.1 Cephalophus harveyi
TGGGGGTGGCGGTGGGAGGGGGTGATTCCCAGCTGGGGGAGCCACAAAGCAAGGCACAGATTCTGGCAGGTGCCTGGGCTATGAGAGTGTGGTCAGTAGGATGGAGGGGAGGGTCACTTAAATAGTCTGTGCCTCCGTTTCCCCAGCGGGGTCACAGTGGTCTGCCTGGGAGGATTCCAGTGGTGGTTCATGTGAAGCTTGGGCAGGTGTCTGGCTGCACGAGGAGCATGGTGAGGGAGTAACAGAAACATCACAGTAACAGGGGCATGTCTGTGTGCCCTTGGGATGGACTCGTGGTGAGGCCAGAGGTCTTACCATGGCCTGCTGCGGGCACAAGCTGAGAACAGGCTGTGGAATGGCATCGTGGCTGTGTCATCGTCTAGAAGTGGCCGGGTCTAGGGTGGGGGACCTCAGCATCATGGAGGCCACGGGAATGGAGGGTGGGTTTTGGAGGGAGGGAAGGGAGGACTAGGCTGTGAACCGCTGACCCCCACCCTCCAGTGTGTGCGTCATGTTGCTGGGTGGGGTGGGGGGTTTTGCGGAGGCTGTGACCCTCAGCCCTGCTTCCCGCTGGCCGGGCTGCCTGGAGCCGGGAGCCAGGCCAGCTTGGCTTTCTCTGCCTCCCACGTGTGGCCCCAGAGCTTGTGCCACGAGGATCCTCGGGTCGTCCCCTCTCCTGATGGCTCTCCCAAGGTCCTGCCCCCTGGTGCAAACCCCAGAAGGCCTGGAAGAGAAGGGGGACCTGCGCAGGACTGGGTAGAAGCCGGCCTTGGAACTGCAGTCTTGCCCGAGCCCTGGCTCATTAGCTGATGGCTTTATCAGCCAATGACAATCCTGAGATAAGGACAAGGATGAGAGAATGTTTGTGAAAGCCCTAGATAAACTGGGAAGTGCCACCAAGCATTAGATGATGTCATTTCTACTTGGGGGGGTGGGGAGGGCTCATGAGTCAAAGGCCTGTGCACCCCAAACTCACCCCAGCTCCTGAGTCACCACCCGCTTCTTCTGCCACTTCGCCTCACCAGTTCCCAGATGGCAGGAGGCCATAGCCCCATGGCCTAACTATGTGACCTTGGATAGGTGCCTTTAACTCTCGGAGCCTCAGTTTCCCCACCTGTCAGAGATCTGCTGCCTCTGGGGCGCTTGGCTCAGATGTACAAACCAAGTCAGCCATGGTGGCGGAGGCCAGCCAGGAATAAAAGAAGCTACAAGTTACCCTCCACCAATTTTCCCCAGCGTTGGGCATTCACCCTGTCATGTCATCTCTGCTGCATCACCCCATTTCACAGCAGAGAACACTGAGGCTCAGAAGTCATAACTTGCTCAGTCTTCCAGTAGATAGGAGGCCAAGCTAGAGTGTGAGCCCTCTCACTTCCCATTTCTCGATAAGAGGACCTCAGTGGCTCCAAAGCGAGGTGGAGAGATAGAGCTGGTAATGAGTGCGGAGAGCCCCTCTGGTCTGAGGGGCCTGGCTGGCCCACGTCTACGTGTTCCAGAGCCCTCGCAGCAGGCGTCGGGACTGGGGCCAGCTTCTTCCAGGGACGGAGCAAGCCCTGGGGCAGGATTCTGGGAAGTCTGGTTTATTAGCTCCTTAATAACTGTTTACAAGCTGAAAAGTGTTTGCCTGGCATCTTCGCTCCATGCTAACGGCCGACCTCAGCTTCCAGGAGTGAGGGGCACTCGGCACCCCGTCCTGAGCGTGTTGAGGTGAGCGACCCCGGGCAGCCCAGGGCCCAACAGTGGCTGAGTGACAATGGGCGAAATGTTTAACCTCTCTGTGAATATCAGGCTTTGTCCCTTGGCTCCCCAGCCTCCCAGGGTGACCCCATAACACACCGAAGCTCAGAGACACCAAGTGGCTTGCTTAATATCACACAGCACTCAGGGCCGGGCCTCTGACCCCATCTCCCCGAGTAGGACAGCGTTCTCATTGTCTGGAGTCAGGCCACAAGGCGTGGATGGGAACTGGGTGGCCTCCGCCCTCGCAAGCACAAGACAGAGGCCTGCTCTGTGTGCCGGGGCTGGTCGTGTCTACAGATGCCTTGGGGTCCGGGAGCCCCTGGCGGGAGGGACGTGGGCCTCTCCTCCTCCCCTACCCATGTTATACCCATCCCCCCCCACCACTGAGCATGTGCTAGGTCCTACTGGTTCCGAGGACCAGTGGAAACCCAGCTCCCAGTACCTGCAGATCCTGAGAGAGGCAAACTCCTCACGCGTGTCTGGAGCAAAGCCTGGTTCACGCCAGGCCTGGGTCAGTGTGGTGCCCAGCAGTTCACGTCCCCCCCACCCCACCAGGCTCCCTCCTGTGCTCCGGTATCCAGCCTGGATAGACCAGAGCCTTCTGGCTGTGCTCCAGGAGCAGTAGAACCAGGAGGGAAAAGACCACCTTCCCAGAGGAGGCCAGGCTGCCGGGCAGAGCATCCCAGGACCCAGCCGCTCCATCCCTTCCTGCTGTTGTCCTTGAGCGGCCTTCGGCCCCCAGTGCTGGAGGCTGTTACTTGTCTGAGGTCTGGAAGGTCTCTGCCCCGCTGCTGTCCCTGGTCTGCTTCCATCAGCAGCTCCTGGAGGCCAGGGATTCCCAGTGGGGCCTCCGAGAGGGCACCATGGTGGACAGGGCACAGCATCATGGTTGGTTGGGGCCATCTGGTGGCATTTCCCTCCCAATAATGCCTGTCCCCATATGTTACCAGCAGCGCCCCACACCTTAGGATGGGGGGCCGTGTGGCTTGGGCAGTTCCAGCTGGGTTTTGGAATTGGGGTCCCTACAGGGGATGGGGCATTCACATCTCTGACGGCCAGCCCCCGACTGGTGTGTGGTTCTGAGCAAACCTCCAGGTGGTATGGGGTGGGAGCTGGGAACACGGCAACCTGTCCTCCTCGCCCCTGCACGCCCTTGGCAGTGGCCTGGAGCCCAGCACCCGCATCCCGGGTCTGTGGTTGGCCATGACTCCCAAACCACCCCAGCCCAGTCACAGGAAGCCCAAGCCTGGTTTCGGATGGGGAAGGTCACCAGGCCCTTGACCCTGCGCTCAGGTTCTGTATCTTCTTGAGTTTGAGCAGAAAGCAGGATCAATCCGGGCCTCCCTGGGCCAGGGCCCTCTGTGAGTCGGGCCTCTCCCTGTGGTTGGGGCGCCAACCCACAAGTGGTTTCATTTTTCCTCTCCGTTGGGGGGAGCTGGGCTGAAGGGCGGCCTGTGAAATAAATCTGCCGGCTGGCTCCCCTGGGGAAGCGGATGCTTGCCAGGAGGCAGGGGGTCCCGGGGAGGGCTCCCGCTGGCCTCTGGAGACAGATGGGCATCCCCTCCCCACTCTCCTTCCTCTCACTCTGATGGTGGGGTTTGCGGCCCCCACCTGCGACACTTGCCTCCCTCCCTTTTCATCTGTCCATTTTTGATCTTCCTGATCCTGTCCGACCCTCAGCTGGCCTTCTTGGCTGTTTCCTGCCAGGCTCTCCTATCCGCACTCTCTCTTGCCAGGGCAGGGAGGCATTCAGGGTGAGTCACTGGCTGCTCGGGCCAGCATGGGGCCGCGGGTAGGGAGCCTGGCCGGGTGGCACCTTTTACATAAACTGCCCCTTGCCAGGCCTTGCCGCAGCCAGAGCAGCCCTCCGCTTCCCCCCGGCCCCCACCCCAGCTCAGCAGAACCAGGGCTTGCGCTGGAGGATTGCACGCTGCCCAAGGGCCCGCTTCCTCCTTGCCGCTTTCTAAAACCGACCCGGTTCCTAGAACAGCTGTGGGGAGGAAAAAAGCAGGTTTCAGTTTCTGTGACAGGGAAGCAAGAGCGGGGAGAGGCCACTTCCTTGCCCCCCGCCCTCACCCCAACATCCTGTGATTCAGCGGCGGGGACAGGCAGGACCCAGCTGCCTGGCCACCTCCCTTCCCTCCAGACTGCCCGCCTGCCGCCAGCTGGGGGGAACCTCTGGGCCAGATGGTGGTTTACTCTTCCTCTGTTCAGCGGGCCTGAGGCCCTCGCTTTGGGGGATCCCCTAACCTTCCTGACCTTATGGTTCAGAAAGCCCCTCTTGGGAGGGGCTGCTCATCCCTCCTCCCAGGGCCCCCTCCCTCCCTTGTGTTCCCACGTCTGGCCACACTCAGGCTGAGTCCTTATGTCAAGTTGCCCTGCCTGCTTCTGGCTCGGGAGGTCCTCAAAGCCCCAGGGGGTGTGGAAAATCCATCCACCATGAGCAAGACCCGGGGGTGGCTTCAGAAACCTGCTGGCGTGTTGGTGGGGTGGGGGTGGGCAGGTGGAGGGAGAAACAGGACACCAGAGTCAGATTCCCAGGGATGGCACCACACCTGGCGGCAGGTGGCGCGGGAACGGTGGGCCTGTGCAGCCTGGGGAGGGGGCACCTGCCCTGGTAGAGCTCTGGCGGGGGACCCGCTGCGGGGAGGCCTGGCTTGCCCTGGCTGTGGCTGCCAGGACAGGGCTCAGCTGGCGGTGCCTGGCCCCGCCCTGTGGGGAAACCGGATTCCCTGGCGAAACCAGCGTGCAGTGTCTGAGTCTGCGTTTCTGCCATGTGTGTCTGATCCTAGGCTATGCCTCTGGGCGTGGAGGCGGTGGGGTTTCAGACCCTGGGTGTACCTTGGGGTGACTTGAACTCTGTACTGCACTTGCTCTGGGTATGTACCCCCCTACTCCAGGCTGGACCTCCTTCCTCTCCCCAGGCCCCTTTGGGGTCTCCTGGGTGCCCTGGGACTGAAGGCCTTTTTCTGGAACAGACCCCCACCAAGGCCAGAATTTTTATGGGCAGGTGGCAGTGGTCCAGCCAGTTGGGTCCGGCCCTCAAACCTCCCCACCCCCGACCCATGGGCTGGATACTGCGGCAAGCCTGGTGGGGGGCTCTCCAAGAGCAGCGGATGTGACTGGGTCAGGAGGAAGCCTGGTCCCAGGATGTCACAATTTCCTCTGCAATGAGCAAGCACTTTTGGGGCGCAGGAGATAAGCGTTGGGCGGGGCAGGCGCTCCCAGCGCTCCAGCACTTTTTCTGCCATCTGGGCTCCTCCACGCCCTAGACTTGGGTTATGGCAGGTGCCCAGAGTCTGTCCACAACCCCTGAATCTACTCCGGGCACCTGCCACCCCCAGCTCCTCCCTCTCTGAGTCTGGAGGCAGGGGCTGGGCTTCAGGTGCCCCCGTCCCCCGTGTCTGCATCAGCTGGGGGCATATCCCCTCTACAGGGGGAGAGTGACTGGGGCAAAGTGGTGTTTTTATGCACAGTATGTGGGCTCAAGGGTGTCACAGCGGGACATCATTTTGTCCAACCCCCTTGCTTAACAGAGAAGGAAACTGAGGCCATGGAGGTCACGCTGCTTACAGGCCAAGGCTCTGGGCACCACGCTATGAGGATGGTTAAATGGCTCTGCGTGAAAAGGCGCCCCTGCCCTGCCTCTGCTCTCTGGGACTGGCCACTTCTCTTCCAGACTGCTAGGATTTCCCCGGGGTGCGTCCAGTCCCCCCTCCCCCAGCCTTGGATTGAGTCTGCCCTTCTTCTCATCAGGAGCTCCAAGTCAACCAGGGAGCCAACTGTTTGGTGACCTTACTGAGCTCAGGCCTGGCAGCCCCAGACTCACCCCCAGGCTACCCCCGCTGCCTCCACTCATCCTTGGTGCCAGTTTCCCAGGGTGGTGCCCGCCTGGTGCCCTCTCACTGCGCCCTGGTCCCAGGGGCGGCCCAGCGGGAGAAGTTTCCGTGCTGGGGCCCCAGGAGAGGCTGTTGTCTTGGAGCGGTCCCCTGAGTGGTGCCAAGTGGCATCTGAGGCGCCTGCCGACAGCCCATCTGCCCTGGGGTGCAAGTCAGCACTCCCCACACGTGGGAAGAAGGAAGAATGCCCAAAAGTCTTGGTCAAGCCTTAAGCAGGAAGCATCCCGGGCCCCCAGCTGGGCCTCAGATAGCTCTCTGGCACCCACTCTGTGCCCAGAGCTCTCATCTGCAGTTGTAGGACTGGAGGCGAGAGGCCCTGCTCAGAGCCGGAGGACTGTTGCCCTGTGGAATCAGGGGGGTCCCGGGCCCTCCCCCAGCCTCCAGCTTACCCCATGGGGGCCCCTTGGACACCTCTGGTGACCCCAGGCTGCTGAGGAGCACAGTTTGCAAAGTGCTGAGATGTTCGACCAAGTTTCTCTCCAGGCTGGACTCTGCCCTGTCTCCCTGATAGGAGGCTCTCTGGCTGCAAGAGTACTCCTGATTTAGGGAGAAGGGGCGCCTGTTCCCAATGAGGCTTCGGGCCCTGGAGCCAGAGCAGCCTAAGTCCCAGCTGCTCCCCATCCTGGCTATGTGAGCTTGGGCAAGTTACTCAACCCCTTTGAGCCTCCATTCTTATTCACAAAAAGGTAGTTGATAATATCTACCTCAAAGCAAGTTGTGAGGACAGAGTAGGATAATGCAGGTAAAAGGCAGGCAAGGCCTGGCCCACCTGGGGCCCTGACCCCGTCCTGCCCGCAGCGGCCCTCAGGGGCTCCGTCAAGGGGCCCCTACTCTGCTGTATCAGCATGTCCCCTGTGCAGGACTTCTCAGAAACAAAGGCACGCCCTCCAGTTGCTCACTTTTTTTTTTCTTTTGGCTACAGCACACAGCATGTGGGATCTTAGTTCCCCAGCTAGGGACCAAACTCTCACCCCTGCAGCAGAAGCACAGAGTCTTAACCCCTGGACCACCAGGGAAGTCCCACGAGTTGTTCACTTTTTAATCCTTTTGTGGTGTGTGTGTGTGAGTCATTCAGTTGTGTCTCTTTGCGACCTATCCAAGTCAACCAGGGAGCCAACTGTTTGGTGACCTTACTGAGCTCAGGCCTGGCAGCCCCAGACTCACCCCCAGGCTACCCCCGCTGCCTCCACTCATCCTTGGTGCCAGTTTCCCAGGGTGGTGCCCGCCTGGTGCCCTCTCACTGCGCCCTGGTCCCAGGGGCGGCCCAGCGGGAGAAGTTTCCGTGCTGGGGCCCCAGGAGAGGCTGTTGTCTTGGAGCGGTCCCCTGAGTGGTGCCAAGTGGCATCTGAGGCGCCTGCCGACAGCCCATCTGCCCTGGGGTGCAAGTCAGCACTCCCCACACGTGGGAAGAAGGAAGAATGCCCAAAAGTCTTGGTCAAGCCTTAAGCAGGAAGCATCCCGGGCCCCCAGCTGGGCCTCAGATAGCTCTCTGGCACCCACTCTGTGCCCAGAGCTCTCATCTGCAGTTGTAGGACTGGAGGCGAGAGGCCCTGCTCAGAGCCGGAGGACTGTTGCCCTGTGGAATCAGGGGGGTCCCGGGCCCTCCCCCAGCCTCCAGCTTACCCCATGGGGGCCCCTTGGACACCTCTGGTGACCCCAGGCTGCTGAGGAGCACAGTTTGCAAAGTGCTGAGATGTTCGACCAAGTTTCTCTCCAGGCTGGACTCTGCCCTGTCTCCCTGATAGGAGGCTCTCTGGCTGCAAGAGTACTCCTGATTTAGGGAGAAGGGGCGCCTGTTCCCAATGAGGCTTCGGGCCCTGGAGCCAGAGCAGCCTAAGTCCCAGCTGCTCCCCATCCTGGCTATGTGAGCTTGGGCAAGTTACTCAACCCCTTTGAGCCTCCATTCTTATTCACAAAAAGGTAGTTGATAATATCTACCTCAAAGCAAGTTGTGAGGACAGAGTAGGATAATGCAGGTAAAAGGCAGGCAAGGCCTGGCCCACCTGGGGCCCTGACCCCGTCCTGCCCGCAGCGGCCCTCAGGGGCTCCGTCAAGGGGCCCCTACTCTGCTGTATCAGCATGTCCCCTGTGCAGGACTTCTCAGAAACAAAGGCACGCCCTCCAGTTGCTCACTTTTTTTTTTCTTTTGGCTACAGCACACAGCATGTGGGATCTTAGTTCCCCAGCTAGGGACCAAACTCTCACCCCTGCAGCAGAAGCACAGAGTCTTAACCCCTGGACCACCAGGGAAGTCCCACGAGTTGTTCACTTTTTAATCCTTTTGTGGTGTGTGTGTGTGAGTCATTCAGTTGTGTCTCTTTGCGACCTCACAGACTGTAGCCCACCAGGCTCCTCTGTCCATGGAATTCTCCAGACAAAAATACTGGAATGGGTAGCCATTCCCTTCTCCATGAGATCTTCCCAACCTAGGGACTGAACCCGGGTCTCCTGCATTGCAGGCATAGATTTCACCTAAACTAATTGTTAAAGAGCCAAAATGACAGCAAAACATGTCTGAATCCTTTAAACACTGCCTTAAATATCTGCCTTTGTCTAACTGAAAAGAAATCTTGATCAGAAGATAGCCAATAATGCCTGCGTTTTTAAAAGTTTAGTGTTTGTAATGAAGCTCTCTAGAAACAAGAAAAGAAAGTAGGGAGCGAATTGATTATGGTTTCCATCCCAGAGCCCGGGTCTTTATGTGGTTTTGGTAGGTACACGCCCAGAGGCGCCTGGCGTCCGGGCGCTCTAAAGAACCTAGCTCATCACCACAAGGGGAGAAGAAGAGGGGTTATTTCTTAATCTCCCACCTTTGAAGCTGGTGGAATTATCCCCGTTTTATAGATGAGGAGACTGAGGTCAAGAAGATGGAAAGATACACTGGTCCTGACATACCCCCTTGAGCCTGCCTTCACTTCTTTATAGGCTGTGAGCACCAAGGAAACGGCGCTGCCTGACCCGGAGTCATCTTTCTGTCTTTCCATCTGTCTCTGCATCCAGCCACCTCTCCACAGAGCTGAGACTTGACTCAAGAGCATCTCTGCAGAGTGAGGAAAGGACTAGAACATGCTCTAAAGTCCTCAGCAACAAGACCCAGGGAACTGCAAGCTCAGCCCACAGCCTGAAGGTAGGTAACTGGGTAGCTGAGTGGCATGGATCCCAGGTACCAGCTGCTTTCCTTGCTTGCTTATCTGACTTGCAACAAATATGTACTGATGCCACCCGTGGGCCAGCACTCTGCTGACAGTAGGGATGCAGCTGTGAATAAGGCAGAAAGAGGGAGATAAGCAAGGTGAAGCAATGGAGAGACACATGGGGTGGGGGGGTGCTGCCTCAAGCAGTCAGGGGGTGCTCCTTGGAGGAGGTGGCGCTCAAGCTGGGACCAGAATGATGAGAAGGAGCCACCTGCTGTGCACAAGTCCTAATCTGATCTGGGAGAGCCAGCAGGGTTCCAACCAGAGGCCCAACATTTATGGAGCACGTAATTTTTTTTTTTTTTTTTTAACCGTCTTTATTGAGATATAGTTCACATTCAATTTATACAAGTCATGTAAAACTCATCTACTTTAGGACATTTTCATCATCTCAGAAGGAAACCCCCATCCTTTAGCTGTCACCCCCAGCCCTAAGCCATGACTCATTCTTCTCTCTCTCTAGATTTGCCTCTTCTGGACTTGCATTTGGACCCCTGGAGTATGTGGTCTGTTTGTGTCTGGCTTCTTTCATGTAGCATAACGTGCTCCAGGTTCATCTGTGTTCAGCCTGTCTCAGCGAGTCATTCCTCTTCGTGGCTGAGTAATAGTGCCATGTGTGGATTTAGCACATTTTGTTTACCCATTTGTATGGTTTTTCTTTTTTCCCCCATAGATCATAGTACGCTTTTTTAAACTTTTATTTTGTACTGGGGTATAGTTGATGTATCATGTTGTGTTAGTTTCAAGCATATGGCAAAGTGATTCACTTATACATGTACATATATCTATCCTTTTTCAGACTCTTTTCCCATACTGCATAATTTTTTTTTTTTTAATTGTGCTGGGTCTCCGTTGCTGTTCACAGGCTTTCTCTGGTTGTGGCGAGAAGAGGCTCCTCTCCGCTGTGGTGTGCGGGCGTCTCTTTGCGGTGGCTCCTCTCGTTGTGGAGCACAGGCTCAGGCGCACGGGATCCAGTAGGTGCAGCACGTAGACTCGCCGGTTGTGGCTCAGAGGCTCTAGAGTGCAAGCTCAGAAGTTAGGATGCACAGGCTTAGTTGCTCCGCGATATGTGGGATCTTCCAGGACCAGGGTTCAAACCCGTGTCCCCTGCATTGGCAGATAGATTCTTATCCACTGTGACACCAGGGAAGACCCACTGCAGAATACTGAGCAGTTTCCTGTGCTACATAGTAGGTCCTTGCTGATTGTCTATTTTGTATATAGCGGTGAGGAGGAAGGAAGGAAGGGGTGTGTGCTCAGTCATATCCAACCCTTTGTGACCCCGTGGACTGTGTAGCCCCGCCAGGCTCCTCTGTCCATGGGATTTCTCAGGCCAGAATGCTGGAGTGGGTTGCCATTCCCTTCTCCAGAGGATCGTCCCAACCCAGGGATCGGACCCTCGTCCCATGCGTCTCCTGCATTGGCAGGCTCATTCTTTACCTCTGTGCCACCGGGAGCCCCAGATATAGTAGTGTGTATATGTTAATCCCAAGCTCTTAATTTATCTCTCCCTCTTCCCACTTGTATTTTGATGAGCGTTTGGCTTATTTCCACCTTTGAGTTCCAGTGAACGTGGAGCTGTGAACATTCCTGAACGTGTGTCCGTGGGTGCGCCGCCTAAGTGTGTGTCATGCGTGCAGTCATGTGATGCCCGCGACGTCTCTTTAGGGGAGGGGGTTATTCCCCCCCATAAGGTGAGGACCTAGATGACCAGTGATCAGATGCAGGTCAAGCCCCGGGCCACACAGCTCCTGTCTGTGCTTTTGACCATGACCCTGCAGCACCTCCTAATAGAGCGTGGCAGTTGTAGGGCAGTGAGGGACCTGGGTGGCCTGATTGGGGTGAGGGTGGGGACCAAGGAGGAGACGAAGGGACGAGGGGCCCAGCGGCCCCAGTGAGAAGTTTGGACTTGGTTTTAAGTGAGAACTGGAGATCCTGGCCTAGTGTTGAGCATGGTATGATTTGTGCTTTTAAAAGGTGAACTCTGCCACTGGGTGGAAATGGTCCTGGGGTGGGGGCTTGAGGGGGCAGCAGGTCAGGAGGAGTCAGGAGGCTGCTGGGACCCTGCAGGGAGAGGCGATGGTGCCTCACCTAGGGGCCAGGCAGGGCTGGGGAAGCAGGCAGGCTGGAAACAAAGGTGGCCGCTGTGTTGCCCTGATATCCGGCACCTTGGCCACATGTGGCCCCACCCCGATCAGAAGATGGATGTGAGGGGAGAGAAATCAGACCTGCCCAGCAGCCTTGGGATGCAGGGAAAGGGAACAGCAAAGGATTTTAGCAAGACAAAGGTCACAGGGCAGAGTGAGAGGTGAAATGGAGAGACTAGTCAAGTCAGAGGGTGTTTGTTCTGTTGGGTCAAAGAGGGTATGGGAGTCAGTGGCACCTGGGAGGATGGAAAAGCCCCAGATGGGGGTAAATTGCTACTTCCTCCTGGCTGGGCCATTTGGAAAGTTCCACTGAAATTCAAGACACACTTTTTCTTCAGTCCAGTCGTTCCCCTTCTACTGTTTGTCTGTTACAAAACTTGGAGGTGGTGCTAGTGGTCAAGAACCCACCTACGCAGATTCGTAAGGAGACAGGGGTTCAATCCTTGCGTCAGGAAGATCCCCCGGAGGAGGGCATGGCAGCCCTCTCTAGTATTCTTGCCTGGAGAATCCCCATGGACAGGGGAGCCTGGTGGGCTACAGTCCATGGGGTCACACAGAATCGGACACGACTGAAGCGATGTAGCATAGCACAACACACGTGATGTAGGCAAGGGTGTTCCTTAATACTGGACACAAATCTAAGCAACCATCAGTCTGGAGTTAAGTAAATCTTGGTACATTCTATTCTTAGAAACCTTCCCAGTCTTCAAGACAGATCAGGTAGATCTGTCTGTCTGCGTTGACAGAGAAGGATGTCCATGCCGTAGAGAAATGATAGACGTGCCTGTAAAGTGTTAAGTGGCCGTCCCTGGCGTCTCAGTGATGACTCTGCCTGCCAGTGCAGGAGATGCAACTTTGATCCCTGGGTCGGGAAGATCCCTGAAGAAGGAAATGGCAACCCACTCCGATATTCTTGACTGGAAAAATCCCATGGACAGAGGATCCTGGTGGGCTACAGTACATGGGGTCTCAGTGTTGGACATGACTTAGCAATTAAACAACAACAAGGGAATGTTAAGTATTGTGTCCTTTTCCAGGCGCAGAGAAGCACCTGGAGGCATATTCCGAGCTCTTTCCTGGAACATGGGGTGACAGGCGGGCCAGCAGTTTGCGTTCTTCTTTCGTCGTCTGAGTCTTTTTTCTTTTGCAATGCTCATGTATCATTTTTATCATTAAGATGTAATATTCTTCCTTTGTGAAAAGAAAGTAACAGACAGATGGCAGTTTCGCTTACCTTTGAAAGAGGAACTTGGCAGTCCCGGGGGACAGGGACTAGCACGGCGGCTTTCTCAAGTTCCCAGGAGTTAGGTTGGACCTTCCCTTCCTCGCTCACAGCCCAGGGCTTCCTTCTCTGAGAACCCCCGACTCCCTGCACAGCTGTGGGTCCCTTGTTTGGGCCGCCTGGAGCCTTCTCCCTGTCCTCCCCAAGCCCTGCCCCAGGGACCAAGGCAGGGCCCTTTGTCCACGGAATCTGCCTTCCGGCCCTCTGGCCTGCTCTAGCCAGACTGATGGGCAGGCCAAGATCACATCCCTTCTGCATCCCTGGTCCTCACATTCCTTTCTGGGTGTGGTCCTCGCCTGAAGCAGAGAGACCAGAAACGGAATGAGGTGACAAGTTGGGGACCTCCCAGGCTCCTGCCGGCCCAGAATGCAAATGAAGGATGAAAATAGACCTTCTCGCCATACCCCACCCAGCCCGATTCAGCGTGCTGCTGCGTGGTTTAGTATCGGAGTCAGTTTTGAACCAACTGTCCACGGGTTGTTCTCAATCTGGGCTGTCCGCCGTGGCACGCCCTGACACTCTGCACTGTCCCTGTGTCCCCCCGTCCTGCCGCCTCTCGACGATACACCTGTGCCTCCTCCGTTTCCCTTCCAGCTGCCCTGCCCCCTTGCCTACCATGGCCTCCGATGACAAGAATGGTGAGAGGGTCCCCTCGGTGTCCAGCAGCCGCCTGCAGAGCCGGAAGCCGCCCAACCTGTCCATCACCATCCCTCCACCCGAGACCTCGGCCCCCAGCGAGCAGGCCAGCATGCTGCCCCAGGTAAGAGGGGCCCCCGCTGTGTGCCCTGGCACCGTTAGGGCAGTTTCACTTCCTGGAAGGGGGCCCTTCTGGAGCCTGTTGGAGCCCCTGCCGTAGGCTTCACCCCCTCCTTCCTGGCCCCCAGTGTCACTGGGAGTGACTCCTGAACTCAGAAACTCAGTCTCGTGGCCGGCCAGGGAAAACAGGAAACTTGTCAGTCCCACCTGGGAATTGGCTGTTTCCAGCCCCAGTCCCTTCTTTTATTTATATTAGGCTATGCCAGGTCTTAGTTGCAGCACCCAGGATCTAGTTTCCTGGCCAGGGATTGACTTGGGTCCCCTCCATTGGGAACACGGAGTCTTAGCCACTGGACCACCAGGGAAGCCCGCCGGCCCCGGCCGTTCTGCGGGCGGTAGACTGTCTGTGACTCAGGGGAAGGGGCACCCCCACTCTCAGCACTCTGCTCGTGCAGGAGAACGGGGATGAATCACCGTTGCCAGCATCCCGACCAGCGCTTCATAAAGAGTCCATTGAGAACCCGCTGCTCACAGCGTGGGCTCCTGTGCAGTCCGGGGCCCTGGGGAGGCGGTCCCGTGCCACCCACACAGCCAAGGGCGCTTTCAAACACGCAAAGCCGGGCCAGCCTGCAGCTTAGCCACGGCCAGGACCTAGACGGGGAGCCCTGGATGGGGAGCTGGGGAAGTGAGTGCCGGGCTCCTGGACACACTAGAAAAGGGCCCATCTGACCCTCAGAATGAGAAAGTGGCTTGGGGTCAGGTGGGGTCGAGGTTTGTCCTGTCTGGGATTTTACATTGGAAGCCAGAGCAGAGGCAGCCGGGGAGGCTCGGAGCTCCGTGGAGTCACAGCCCAGCTCCCTCTCCCGCCTCCAGGAACCCGGGGGGCAGAGGCCCAGGAACCCGGCCCTCCTGAAG
>SJYT01071975.1:519025-542093 GCA_006410635.1 Cephalophus harveyi
CACGGACTCTGACACTCCAGGGCCCCAGGCCCCTTTCCAGGAGGCGTGGACAAGCAGCCCATGTTCCAGGCCGGGGAAATTGAGGCCCGGGCAGCTCTGTGCCTGGCAGGAAGACCCGGCAAGGAGGCTGCAGGGGGTCCAGGAGCTGGGGGTGGACCCTGCACTGCAGAGCAGCTCCCCCCACCCCCGGCTCAGCCCTCAGGGCCTGGACTTTATTCCCCCGCCTCTGCCCATCCAGTCCCTGGACACTGAGTCGAGGGGGTCAGTCTGCCCCCCAACCCCCCACTGCACCCACACATGTCCTGTCACCTCCCACTGCACACACATGCACACACACGTGCCCTGTCACCTCCCCACACGCGGCCCGCCGCCATGGTGGCGCGCGCCCTGTGCTCTGTCTGCCCCACAGGGGCGCGGCCCAGTGGTTCGGGGTCAGCGGCGACTGGGAACTGAAGCGGCAGCACTGGCAGCGCCGGAGCCTCCACCACTGCAGCGTGCGCTACGGCCGGCTCAAGGCCTCGTGCCAGCGGGACCTGGAGCTCCCCAGCCAGGAGGCGCCCTCCTTCCAGGACACCGAGTCCCCGAAGCCCTGCAAGATGCCCAAGGTGGGCTCCAGCCGGGGACAGGGCCATCAGCCGCCCAGCACCCAGCGGCCTCTGCTCACTGCCTCCCTCCCGTCCAGATCGTGGACCCCCTGGCCCGAGGACGGGCATTCCGCCACCCGGACGAGGTGGACCGGCCCCACGCCCCACACCCACCGCTGACGCCCGGAGTCCTTTCCCTCACCTCCTTCACCAGCGTCCGCTCCGGCTATTCCCACCTGCCCCGCCGCAAGAGGATCTCTGTGGCCCACATGAGCTTTCAAGCTGCTGCAGCCTTGCTTAAGGTACGGACACCTCTGCCCAGCCCGCTCCCTCTCTCCCCCATCCCAGGCACCTGCGTCTGTGCCAGGGCAGTGGCTGGTCCGGGATCCCTGGGCAGAGAAGGGGGCTACAGCCCAGCAGGCAGACTCACCCACATCCTTCTAGCCCCGCTTCTCCTAGTACAGGCAGCTGGTTTCTGCACTGACACACAGGAGAAGCAGGAAAGCTCTGTGCCTGGCAGGAAGACCCGGCAAGGAGGCTGCAGGGGGTCCAGGAGCTGGGGGTGGACCCTGCACTGCAGAGCAGCTCCCCCCACCCCCGGCTCAGCCCTCAGGGCCTGGACTTTATTCCCCCGCCTCTGCCCATCCAGTCCCTGGACACTGAGTCGAGGGGGTCAGTCTGCCCCCCAACCCCCCACTGCACCCACACATGTCCTGTCACCTCCCACTGCACACACATGCACACACACGTGCCCTGTCACCTCCCCACACGCGGCCCGCCGCCATGGTGGCGCGCGCCCTGTGCTCTGTCTGCCCCACAGGGGCGCGGCCCAGTGGTTCGGGGTCAGCGGCGACTGGGAACTGAAGCGGCAGCACTGGCAGCGCCGGAGCCTCCACCACTGCAGCGTGCGCTACGGCCGGCTCAAGGCCTCGTGCCAGCGGGACCTGGAGCTCCCCAGCCAGGAGGCGCCCTCCTTCCAGGACACCGAGTCCCCGAAGCCCTGCAAGATGCCCAAGGTGGGCTCCAGCCGGGGACAGGGCCATCAGCCGCCCAGCACCCAGCGGCCTCTGCTCACTGCCTCCCTCCCATCCAGATCGTGGACCCCCTGGCCCGAGGACGGGCATTCCGCCACCCGGACGAGGTGGACCGGCCCCACGCCCCACACCCACCGCTGACGCCCGGAGTCCTTTCCCTCACCTCCTTCACCAGCGTCCGCTCCGGCTATTCCCACCTGCCCCGCCGCAAGAGGATCTCTGTGGCCCACATGAGCTTTCAAGCTGCTGCAGCCTTGCTTAAGGTACGGACACCTCTGCCCAGCCCGCTCCCTCTCTCCCCCATCCCAGGCACCTGCGTCTGTGCCAGGGCAGTGGCTGGTCCGGGATCCCTGGGCAGAGAAGGGGGCTACAGCCCAGCAGGCAGACTCACCCACATCCTTCTAGCCCCGCTTCTCCTAGTACAGGCAGCTGGTTTCTGCACTGACACACAGGAGAAGCAGGAAGTGAAATGTACAGTCACCGCTCCCTGACCCGTGTTTGTGGAGCCCCCGTTACATGCTGAGCACGGGGGCACCGCAAAGAGAATTGAGCCAGTGTCCCTGCCCTGGAAGAGCCCTCAGCTCGGGTGAGGGGAAGATGTCACCATGCGGTGTGACAGGTGCTGGGGCCCACCCAGAGCAGAGGCTGCCCTGTCTTGCCCAGGAGAGGGGCTGATGTCAGAGAGGGCACTTGGGAGGTATAAAGAAAGTTTCTCCAGGAAGGGAACAGCATTTTCAGCAGAGAGAACAGCCTATGCAAAGGCCTGGGGGTAAGAGGCAGTAGCAGGTAGTTTTAGTGAAGGGTGGTCACAAGAGGAATCATGGGAGGTGGGATCAGAAAGGTCAGCAGGGGCCCCGTGTGCTGTGCCAGGAAGCCCGAACCTCAGGAGTAAGGGTGCAGGGTGGGGTGCCAGGTACCCAAGCCTGAAGGCGGGAGGTTGTCAGGAGAAGTTGGCAGCCAACTGCGGAGAGAGCACTGTGTGCAGGCCGGGGCAGGAGCTGGAGCCCAGTTCCAGCCTCCACAGACACTCCTGCTCTGCGCGGGGTCCCACTTCCCCAGGCAGATGGCCTTGACACCCCTTGGGTGTCGGGGCAGGACCACCTCCCCTGGGCCTGACGCCCGTGCCTCTGCCCCACACAGGGGCGCTCGGTGCTGGAGGCCACGGGACAGCGGAGCCAGGTGGTCAAGTGCAGCTTTGCCTACCCCAGCTCCCTGGAGGAGGACGCAGTCGACGGAGCGGAGACATTCGACTCCTCGTTTTTTAGTAAGGCAAGCACGGGGTGTGTGGGCCCTCGGGGACGGGGGGCTGGGGTGGGCGGAAACTGGGGCAAGAGACCCAGCCTCCCATCGCGCTCTGCCGGGAGCCCCTCAGATGTCCAGAGGCCTGTCCGTGGGATGGGGGTGCCGCCTCTCGGAACTCCCGGGCCCCCCATCTTTCATTGGCAGAGCAAGGGCCTGGGGTGGGGCAGGTGCCAGTGGGAGAGTCACCATCAGGGCCCGCAGACACGTGCCTCCCCTCCCTCTCTCCCTGGGAGCCTGTCCGACGTTGTCCTGCCCTTGAATTGAGCTGTTGGGGGCGCAGGGCGGGGTGCAGTGACTCCTCACACTGTCTCTTTCTGTGTCCCCAACTCCACCCCTACCCCAGGAAGAAATGAGCTCCATGCCTGATGACGTGTTTGAGTCACCCCCACTCTCTGCCAGCTACTTCCGGGGGATCCCACACTCAGCCTCCCCAGTCTCCCCTGACCAGATCCCCCTGTAAGTTCCGGGCAGTCCTCCTGATGGAGCGTGGTGGTGGCCCCGGGTGTGGGGGGCAGGGTGGAGGGATTCCCCAGATTGCAGGTCCCTCCTGATCCCCCCGTCATGGGAAGGAGGGGGTGAGGATACCCGGCTGAGACCACTGTCCTCACCAGGAAGGAGTCCAGCCGAGCCCCGGTGCCCCCCACCAAACGCGGCAAGCGCATCGCCTCCAAGGTGAAGCACTTTGCCTTCGACCGGAAGAAGCGGCACTACGGCCTGGGCGTGGTGGGCAACTGGCTGAACCGCACTTACCGCCGCAGCATCAGCAGCACGGTGCAGCGGCAGCTGGAGAGCTTCGACAGCCACCGGTGAGCCGCCGGCCAGGCCCGCCCGCTCCGAGACCTGGGGGTGCTCACTGTCCCGGAGGGCTGCTCCCAGGAGAAGGCCCAGGGAGAGGGGCTGGGAGCCACCCAGGAGGGACTGGGGGGCTTCCAGGTCCCCCTGGGCCCTCTCCTGGAGCATCCCTCCTTGTTCAGCAAGCCTTTGATGAGCACCTCTTATGTGTCGGGGGAGCAGGGACAGTCCCCGGGGTCACCCAGGAAGAGTCATCGGGTGTTGCTGCCTCTCCTTGCTTTCTGGGCCTGCTTTCTCCCTGGGTCCCAGACAACAAGCATTCACTGAGTGCCACATAGGCCCAGGGACAGCAAAGCAGGGCAGGTGTGGTGGATCAGAGGCGTGGTTAGAAGCGGTGACCCCGAGTGAGGGGCCTGTGGAGAGGGACTGTGTGCAAGACCTTGGGGAAGCCAGAGGATTGGGAACAGGCCATTCTCTGTGTACAGTTAGCAGCAACCTGCTAGACTTTGAACCCCAGATCACAAAAAATGAAGTGATTGCAGGTGTGGAGTGTGTCCCGGAGAAGGACAGAGAAGGAGTGAACAGAGGCTGGAGAGGCGTGTGGTCAGGAGGAGCAGTGGTTAGCTGGGTGAAGAGAGACAGGCAGAGCATCTCAGGCAAAGGAAGCATCATGTGCAAAGGCCCCGGGGCTGCAGGGCATGGGGTGCGTTCCCAGAACTGCAAGAGAAGGAGAGGAAGGAGGCCGGGAAGGTGGGCAGGCGCAGCAAGGCCTGGCCACCAGTGGGAGTGGGCAGCGCTAGACTTGATTCCCAGAGCAGCGAGAAGCCACGGGGAGGGTTTCAGCTGGGAGAGAAAGGCATAGAGGTGCGTGTTAAGAATTGCGGTGGTGGACAAGTCTGAGCAGAGCAGTGGAGGGTTGGGAGCAGGTAAGAGCTGTCGGCAGCTGGGTGTCTCAGCCCTGAGGGTCGTGGCGTGAATCCAGCTCTCCTGACCCAAGGCCCTGCCCACAGGCCCTACTTCACCTACTGGCTGACCTTTGTCCACATCATCATCACGTTGCTGGTGATCGGCACGTACGGCATCGCTCCCGTGGGCTTCGCCCAGCACATCACCACCCAGCTGGTGCGTGGGGCTCGGGAAGGGGGTCTCCATCCTGGGAATCCTAGCCTCCCCTCCAAGAGGCATCCTTGTCTTGCGCTACCTGGTCCCTCCGAGGCACAGACCTGGCCCAGGCAGGAGGGGGCTCTGGGCTCTCCTCTGCTTTGCCTCTCAGCCCCTTCCTGGAAGCCCTTCCCTGGGACCAGGAAAGCCCTGACCCCGCCTCCTTCCACCGCTGCACCAGGTGCTCAGGAACAAAGGTGTGTATGAGAGCGTGAAGTACATCCAGCAGGAGAACTTCTGGATCGGCCCCAGCTCGGTGAGGGGCCCAAGGCACAGAGGCATCTCAGCAGGGAGCCCCCTGCCCCTGTCACCCCCAGCTGGGCAGAGAGGGGGGGTTGTGTCTAACCTGGAAGCCCTGCTCAGCAGGAGCACCCTCGTGAGGAACCCTCCGGCCAGGTCTGGGCCTGAGCTCACCACCCACTCCCTGGCGGCCTCCTCCCCAGATCGACTTGATCCACCTGGGAGCCAAGTTCTCGCCTTGCATCCGGAAGGACCAACAGATTGAGCAGCTCGTGCTGCGGGAGCGAGACCTGGAGCGGGACTCGGGCTGCTGTGTCCAAAACGACCGTTCAGGCTGTATCCAGACCCAGCGGAAGGACTGCTCGGTGGGGGCCTGGGCCCTGCCGCCCCGCCCAGCCCCGCACCATCCCAGCGTGGCTCCACTGGGCCCAGCCTGGGGGAGGGGCCGGCAGGGGCGGTGTGAGCACACTGCGTCCATCCTTCCTCTGCCCTCCCCAGGCTCGCTCCCTCTCCCTGGCTTCACACCCGCCTCCCTGGGCTCGTACCCCCCTCCCTGGCTTCACACACCCCTCCCTGGTTTCACACACCCCTCCCCGGGCTCGCGCCCCCCCAACTCTGGGCTCGCACCTGCTTCCTACGCTTGCGCTCCCCTCCCTGGGCTCGCGCCCCCTCCCTGGGCTCACGACCCCCTCCCTGACCTCACGACCCCCTCCCTGGCCTCGTGCCCCCTCCCTGGCCTCACACCCAATGTAGGCAGCCTGGCACAGGGAGGATATCAACCTCCCCAGCCCCAGAGAAGTGAAAGCTAAGTCCTAGGAGTGTCAGCGAGGGGTGGGGGTCTGGGAGATGAGCCAGAGACCTGGAGAGCAGGTAATAAGCCCCTGCCCTGGAGGGGCCCCTGCCCTGGAGGGGCCCCTGCCCGTGTCCTTGTCCAGCCTGCCATGACCCGCCCCTCCCCATCCTCCAGGAGACTCTGGCCACTTTCGTCAAGTGGCAGGATGATACGGGGCCCCCCATGGACAAGTCTGATCTGGGCCAGAAGCGGATTTCTGGGGCCGTGTGCAACCAGGACCCCAGGTACCCACAGCTGAGCTCTCTGAGGAGACGAGGCTGAGTGTCATGTAGTCGGTGCCGCCCATTGGGATGCTGGCCAGTGGGCGTGGTCGGCTGAGGATGCTGGCCGGGGGTGTGGCAGGCTGGGGGAGCTGGCTGAGGGGCATGGCAGGCTGGGGGAGCTGGCTGAGGGGCATGGCAGCCTGGGGGTGCTGGCTGAGGGGCATGGCAGGCTGGGGGTGCTGGCTGAGGGGCGTGGCAGGCTGGGGGTGCTGGCTGAGGGGCGTGGCAAGCTGGGGGTGCTGGCCAGGGGTGTGACAGGCTGGGGGTGCCGAGGCCCCACATTTTGCCCCCTCCAATCTCTACTTCCAGAACCTGCGAGGAGCCGGCCTCTAGTGGTGCCCACATCTGGCCCGACGACATCACCAAGTGGCCAGTGAGTGTGCGGGGAGGAGAGCGGTCCAGGGAGGGCAGGGAGGCACCTGGCCGCCGCCCAGCCCCATCCCCGCTCCGCGCCCCTCCCGCCAGATCTGCACGGAGCAGGCCAAGAGCAACCTCTCGGGCTTCCCGCACATGGACTGCCAGGTCCGGGGCCGCCCCTGCTGCATTGGCACCAAGGGCAGGTGAGCCGGCCTGGGCCCCGCGCCCGAGCCCCCGTGCCCCTCTGCCGCTGTCCCCTCTGCCCGCTCCGTCCATGCTGTGAGGGTCCCTGAAGAGGGGCACCCATCCTGCCAGCGATGCCTGCTGCAGCCAGGCGCTGAACACCGGGCGAGGGATCGGGACTCAGTCCCCTGACGTCCGCCCTTGCCTCCCCGTCCGCAGCTGTGAGATCACCACGCGCGAATACTGTGAGTTCATGCACGGCTATTTCCACGAGAAGGCCACGCTCTGCTCCCAGGTGAGGCGGGGCCCTGGGCACAGTGAGCAGCCTTCGCACCCTCCCACAGCGGGTGTCCAGTCCCAACCCCGCCTATCAGGGCCTCCCATCCAGCCAGGTCCCGGGGACTGACTGCTGTGCGCTCGACCCAGGTGCACTGCTTGGACAAGGTGTGCGGACTGCTGCCCTTCCTCAACCCCGAGGTCCCCGATCAGTTCTACAGGCTCTGGCTGTCTCTGTTCCTCCACGCTGGGTAAAAGGCCCCTCGCTGCCCACCCCCGGGGCCCCCATGGTGCCTGCCCACCTGGACCCCCGGAGGAAGGGCCCCTGAGCCAGGGCACACCCTGCCCGGCCCCGGTGCCCCCCAAGTGCCTGGCCGGTGGCCACAGGCAGAAGCTGATGCCCATGTGTCCCCGCCCAGCGTGGTCCACTGCCTCGTGTCTGTGATCTTCCAAATGACCATCCTGCGTGACCTAGAGAAGCTGGCCGGCTGGCACCGCATCTCCATTATCTTCATCCTCAGCGGCATCACCGGCAACCTCGCCAGCGCCCTCTTCCTTCCGTACCGGGCAGAGGTGGGGAACTCGGGACACTCTGGGGACTGGGTGGGGTGGGGCTAGCCCTGCCACTTCCTTCCCTGACCCCCGCCCCCACTGCCCTACCCGGGTCAGCCAGAGGGATGCACAGCCCCTGCTGTGTCAGACAGCTAAGCTGGGGGCTTCCTGACCGGTTCCTAGTCTGTCCCTGGGCACAAGGGAGCAGCGATGCCCACAGGTCACGGGTAGAGGTCACCTCCAGAAAGACCTTCCTGGACCCCCCCACCCCCAGCCCCTGCTTCATTTCTCTCAGGGGCCGTGACCGCCTGCCAGCGCGCCCCTTGGCTGCAGGCTGGGCCGTATGAAGTCGCCCTCGTGTGGCCGTTCTTGCTAAGAAAGCAGGGCTTGTTGGTCAGTTCGACCTCACGCTCCGGACTGGTTCAGTGTCGTCCCCGCCACGTGCGTTGCCCAGAACAGGCTGTCTGTCCTGCTTGCTGTGCCCACTGTGCACATCGTAGGGTGTCTGCAGAAAGGGTGGGCGGAACGAGACCTGCTGGGTTCCGGCGGCACTGGCTACACCTCCCCCTGCCACCTCGGCCCTCAGCTTCGGGGTCCCCACCGGAGGGGCTCACAGACAGGATGACCTGGGTCCCAGGGCTCCAGCCTGGCTGTGCCCAGGGCTCCCTGCGGGCTCCCGCCCGGCGCCTGGAAGTGACCGTGTCCGCGCCCCGCCCGCCCGCCCCAGGTGGGCCCTGCAGGGTCGCAGTTCGGCCTCCTGGCCTGCCTCTTCGTGGAGCTCTTCCAGAGCTGGCAGCTGCTGGAGCGGCCGTGGAAGGCCTTCCTGAACCTGTCGGCTGTCGTGCTGTTCCTCTTCATCTGTGGCCTCCTGCCCTGGATCGACAACATCGCCCACATCTTCGGCTTCCTCAGCGGGCTGCTGCTGGCCTTCGCCTTCCTGCCCTACATCACCTTCGGCACGAGCGACAAGTACCGCAAGCGTGCCCTCATCCTGGTGTCGCTGGTGGTCTTTGCCGGCCTCTTCGCCTCGCTGGTCATCTGGCTGTATGTCTACCCCATCCACTGGCCCTGGGTCGAGTATCTCACCTGCTTCCCCTTCACCAGCCGCTTCTGCGAGAAGTACGAGCTGGACCAGGTGCTACACTGACCACCTGCCCGGTGGAGCCAGCACAGCTGCTCCCACCCAGCTCGGAGGACGTGGGGACTGTGTCTGGACCGAGCTGTCCGCCTGCGTAGCTCCCTGCCCACACCCCAGAGACCCCATGGGGCCGGCCCGCTCCCAGGAGCTCCCTCCCCCAGGAGAGGCCAAGTCCGAGGGGAGACGCTCCTAAAGGCAGGCTTCTTGGGGGGCCGAGGCCCCCCTTCCTCAGGCCTGGGCTGGGGGATACTCGGAGCCTGTGCATCTCTGCGGCTTGGGGCCCAGGCCCTGATAGACCTCCACTGCCCGGCCGTCGGGACCCCTCCTGGTCCTGGGATGCTGCTCAGCCCCTCCCTCTGGCTCTGCTGGTACGGTCCCCACCCCGCCCCATTACTGTGAGCTAGCTCCTCCTGGGGACGAGGCTGGGGTTCCCGCCAGGTTCCCAGCCCTGCCTGGCCACGGCCCCCTGCCTGTTGTCCCTCCCCTCTCTGCCCTGTGAGTCCATGCCCGGCTTCCATCAGCGGCCTGGTGAGCCTCCCCATTACGCTCCTGGACCAGACCTGGTGGGAGAGGCTTTGGCCATGGTCTGGGACAGAGGAGGAGCAAAGAGACGCAGCTGGACTGGGAAGCTGAGAGCCTGGGCTGTTACCCAACAGAAGCTGAGCCCACCAGCCCACCCCAGGGCCCCCAGGCCCTCCCAGCCAGCCCTTTCCCTCGAGTTAGTTAAATGTTCAGCCTCCTGGGGCTGGACCCTTGCCAACCAGCTCACCACCCTCTGCCTCATTCTGCCAAGAAAGGGGCAGGGCCACCCTGTGGACCTGCGCCCAGGGGTTGCCCAAGGTCAATCAGGACTTTTTTTTTTACCAATTTATATCATGGTCCTAATTTTTTAAAGTAACGCTAACTTTGTATGGACAACGTCTGAAATGAATTAAATGATATTCTTTAAGATAGGACTAGCTTTTGACCTGGGGCCTCAATAAAATAAAAGCTGGAACTTTAGGGGTGGGGTGGCGGGGGTCAGCCATGAGGAGCAGTGGTCAGGGGCGTGACCCAAAGGAACCGTGGAAGCTTGGGGGACTTTCGAGGGATTCGTTAGGGGCAGAAACCAGGTTGGGGTCACCTGGAGGGTTTCAGGAGGTGCGCTGAGATGATGCTGGTAAATTCTTGGACTCCCGCGCTGCCCCAGCCCCAGCCCCAGTCCCAGCTGCTTGTAGAGAGAGTCAGGGGTCTGGCTGGGCGGAGGGGAGGGCCGGCCTGGCAGAAGCAGTGCTGGAGGTGGGGGTGCAGCTCTTGGCCATTCACTGCACATCCCCCCAGCCCTTCACCCCACACCCAACGGGGCACAAGCACAGTTACCGGGGGCAGGGAACCTGGGGCGCTGGGGCGGTGGGACAGCTGGGAGGTAGACCCTGCCCTTCCCTCCCCCCGGCTGCCCCCACCAGGGTTGAGGACCAGAGGGGTCTGGGGGGATAGGGGCTCCTTTGGTGAGACTCAGAAGCAAGGCTGCAGAATGCCTCCCACTGTCCCCAGTTCATGGACCCAGCACGTGTGGGCGCAGTTTGGATGCAGGGTGTCTGGAGGACCTGGCATGGACACAGAGGAGCACACAGTACTTGCGCCCCAGGAGGGCACCTGGGCTAGGAGCAGCCGCCCTGCCTTCTCTTTATTTCACCCATTCTCCCCGTTCCGCCATCCCCTGGGAATCACCTCTCCCTTCAGACCAAGCGGAGTAGGGGGACGGCAGGGCAGAGAAGGGGACCGACTGGGGAGAGGGTAGGAGCCCCCGACCTTGGGCTCCCCAAGGGGGCGCCAGGTCAGGGTTGACTGTTCCGGCGCAGGGCGGCGTAGCCCCGCAGGGAGCAGTGCATCTCCGTGAAGGTCAGTGAGCCCACGACGATGGCACATGGGCCCACGGGATGGAAGCCGAACCTCTGGTAGAAGGGCACCAGCGCGTCCTCGCACATGAGCACGGCCCGGCGCACGGCCGGCTGGGCGCCCACGTGGTGCAGGTAGCGCCAGAGCAGGACGGAGCCCCTGCCCTGCTGCCGGAAGCTGCGGTGCACGGCCAGCGCGTGCAGGTGGGCGGTGCGGCCCCCGGGCCTGTGCAGCACCAGCGACTCCTGGGCCGAGGGGCAGACACGAGTCAGGGTCCCCTCTGTGCTCCCCAAACCGCCCCCGCTGGGCCAAGAGCAGCTGCCCTGAGAGTCTCCAGTCAGTCCCCTTCTACCCAAGTTCGGGGCTGTGTCCCCAGCCCCTTTGTGGTCCCCTTCATGAGGGCCTTGAGACCCCAAAGGACTGGGCTCTCTTGCCGGGAGAGGACCCACCATGAGCTCCTGTCTTGGATCCCAGCCTCCCACTCCTTCCCCACCTTCTGCCTCCATGGGAAATGGTCTCCTCCTTTCCTGAGGCCTTCCTGGGACCGGGTAGGTCACCCGCATCCTCACCTGAGTAAGTCTCTCCTCGTCCCACAGGGAGCCGATGATGAAGGCCACGAGGCGGCCCTCCATGAACCAGCCCAGGGACAGCTCGGGACACAGGGTCAGGAAGTGCCGGACCTCGTCCAGATACAGGGGACAGTTGCCGGAGACAGAGATGAAGGCTGCGTCAGGAAGCGCGAGTGGGTGACCCCCAGTCCACCGAGCATCTGCTCGGATGCTGGGTGGGCTCCCCGGGTCCCCAGGCCTCCCCTGGGAAAGCATGGGATTCAGCGCTGCTCTTCCCCCCACTCTCCTGAAACACGCATGTGCTCCTGCACACGCACAAAACACCGTCAGACACTCTGGGGGTCTGTCTGCCAAGGACAGGGCACTCCAGGGT
Organism: Cephalophus harveyi; assembly: GCA_006410635.1. Classification (NCBI taxonomy): domain Eukaryota; kingdom Metazoa; phylum Chordata; class Mammalia; order Artiodactyla; family Bovidae; genus Cephalophus; species Cephalophus harveyi. Next base: position 530,581 of record SJYT01071975.1, read on the forward strand.
CTTCTCCCCAAGGGCAACAGCGGCAGAGTTCAGCAGAGTCCCGGACCCTGAGGGGTCGGGGGTGGGTGGGCTGCTCACCCTCTCGCTCAATCTCAAACACGCCGGCAGCGTCCTCGGGGGTAAGGCAGCGGAACTCGTTGGCGGGGAGTGTGTGGCGCCGCTGGCGGCCTGGGGACCCTGGGATCCCAGACGGCAGGTGCAGAGGCGAGGGTTTCAGGCAGTGGACGCTCGGCGTGGACATCCTGGGTGCGGCTGCCACTCAGGGGGTCCCCAGCTTCAGAAGGGGCCTATGTGACGAGGAGGGTCCCTCCGCCCCTGTGGGAGAGGGGCGATGGTCACGGGGCTGGTCCTCATCTCCCAGGGGGCCGTCCAGGGCGATGGCACCTCTTGCCTCTGTTGCAGGAGATCTGGAGTGGGGAGTCTGGGCGCTAGGGCGGAGCGGGCATGTAGGGCATCGATTCCTCCTACCTTGTGCCTGCTCTGGCTCCCTGGGCCCCTTTCTGTCTGTCTCCCTGAACCCCATCTATGTGCAGATCCAGCTGTGCCTCCGTTACGAAGCCTGTAATCTGCGAGTTGCCCTCCCCACCCTCCTCCACCTTCTGTCCCCTTGTCTCCAAGCCCCAAGCAGGGGACTCCTGTTCCTGGGAGCCTGTGAGAGGATCCCACTCACCAGGAGGCCATCCTTGGGCTCAGGAGCCAGGGAAACCCAGGACCTGCTTTTGTAGCAGGTGTGGCCGGGCAGCGCATGACAGTGTCCTCAGAGATTTCTAAGGCAATGCCCCACCTCCACGTCATCCCAGGCAAGACAAAGCCAGCAGGGCTGTGCCCTGTCCTCAACCTCTGAGGGCAAAACCTTGGGCTGGCATGCAGGACACAGAGGGGATTACAGCAGCTGATGAGGCCCGGGGGTTGGGGAAAAGATCACTTGGGACCGCTCAAAAACAAAAGTCAACCGAGTCCATTCTAAGATCAAATTGGCTTTATTCAGGGATTCATGAGTCAAAAAACTAAGATCATAGCATCTGGTCCCATCACTTCATGGGAAATAGGTGGGGAAACAGTGGAAACAGTGTCAGACTTTATTTTGTGGGCTCCAAAATCACTGCAGATGGTGATTGCAGCCATGAAATTAAAAGACACTTACTCCTTGGAAGGAAAGTTATGACCAACCTAGATAGCATATTAAAAAGCAGAGACATTATTTTGCAAACAGAGGTCCATCTAGTCAAGGCTATGGTTTTTCCAGTGGTCAGGTATGGATGTGAGAGTTGGACTGTGAAGAAAGCTGAGCGCCAAAGAATTGATGCTTTTGAACTGTGGTATTGGAGAAGACTCTTGAGAGTCCCTTAGACTGCAAGGAGGTCCAACCAGTCCATCCTAAAGGAGACCAGTCCTGGGTGTTCATTGGAAGGCCTGATGCTAAAGCTGAAACTCCATTACTTTGGCCACCTCATGTGAAGAGTTGACTCATTGGAAAAGACCCTGATGCTGGGAGGGATTGGGGGCAGGAAGAGAAGGGGACGACAGAGGATGAGATGGCTGGATGGCATCACCGACTCGATGGACATGAGTTTGAGTGAACTCTGGGAGTTGGTGGTGGACAGGGAGGCCTAGTGTGCTGCAATTCATGGGGTCACAAAGAGTAGGACACGACTGAGTGACTGAACTGAACTGAACATGAGTCAAGCACCACCCCACCTGCCAAACAGAAAGGAGTTCCAGGGCTTCCCTGGTGGCTTAGTGGTAAAGAGCCCGCCTGCCAAGGCAGCAGACACAGGTTCGACCCCTGATCCGGGAAGATCCCACTCGCCATGGAGCAACCAAGCGCCTGCATCACAACTGTTGAGCCTGTGCTCTAGAGTCCGGGACCCACAGCCACTGAGCCCAGGCCGCCCAGAGCCCCTGCTCTGCAACAAGAGAAGCCCCCGCGACAAGAGGCTCGCGCACCGCACCTAGAGAGAGCCCGCGTGCACCGACGAAGACCAAGCACGGTCATAAAGAAGCAAATATTCAGAAAGGCGTTCCAAAGAGTTGTACAGAATCGGAGACCTTGAAAGGCTGAAGGGACCAGGAACGAGGAGAGAGCTGATGAGGAATTCCTTGTTGGTCCAGCGGTTGAGACTCAGCTCTTTCACCGCTGGGGCCTCAGCTTCAATCCCTGGTCGAGGAACTAAGATCCAGCAAACCACATGGTGCAGCCCCAAAATTAAAAATAATAAGTATTTTTTTTAATGAAAGAGCAGATGAGGTCTATCAGGAAGAGTACGTCACTAATGGTGACCAGGAAATTCCAGATTGACTGGTTTAGCATTCCAGACCTGAGAGAGGCAGAAGCTGCCAAGAGGTTAGGTATTAAACCCTCAGTTTGGTGCGGCTTAGCACTAGGGACTCCATTTTGGGCCTGTCATTGATTTCTAAACAGTGTTAAGCCTCAGGGGTCAGGTCTAACCTCTGCTCTGGTGTTCACTGGTTGGCTGGGGCATCACCCTCTGTCCCCTGGGGACCTGGGCGCACCCTCTGAGGGTCCTCCCAGCCCTGGCAGCCCAGGATTGCTGCATTTATAGCACTTGACACCTGCTGAACCCTGAATCAGAGTCTCCTTTAATCTGCATGACAGCTCCGCCAGTGAGTATGAACCCCATGTCAGAGAGAGGGAAACTGAAACTCAGAGAGGTGAGGTGACCTGTGTGTTACCCCCAGGGCTGCTGGGCCCCGTTGATTTTCACGGCTGTGACCAGTTCACAGCTTCGCATCTCTCCTTGCAGTCATCAGTGTCCTCCAGTCAGGGTCTACCAAGCAAAGAGGACTAGTGAGCCACCTGTCAGCTCAAATCTGGTTCTCAGATGGGCAGGTGGGACCAGTGAGCCTGGAGACACACACATGGCTGTAACTGTGCTGTTCAGACCTTGCTGTGTCCACAGGGACAAGCCTCTGAAAGGGCTCCATCACTGACTGACCCATCACTGAAGCCCTGTCCACATACACTACCTCCTCCCTGGTGTAGGTAACCAGCGTCGGGTTCTGCGTGTGCACCTCTTTCTGAGCGCTCTGGGGAAGATCTCCAAAGGCAGGGTGTGTGTGCTAAGTCACTTCAGTCATGCCCGACTCTGTGTGACCCTGTAGACTGTAGCCCACCAGGCTCCTCTGTCCATGGGATTCTCCAGGCAGGAATACTGGAGTGGGTTGCCATGCCCTCCTCCAGGGGATCTTTCCGACCCAGGGATGGAGCCCAGGTCTCTTGGGTCTCCTGCATTTGCAGACGTGTTCTTTTGGCACCTCGGAGGATCAGTGCCTGTCGGGGGGCGGGGCTTTTAAAAAATCCCAGCTGTACCCCAAGCGGCATGCAAGACCTTAGTTCCCTAATCAGGGATGGAACCTAGGCCCCCCTGCAGTGGAAGCTCAGAGTATTAACCACTGGACCACCAGGGAAGTCCCCTCAAAGGGAGCTTTTGGGGAGGTGCTGGAAATGTAACGTTACGTTCTTAAATTTAACGTGTGATTCTGTGCATGTTTGTTCTACTTGTTACTGAAATATCCGGAAGTCTGCCTCACCCAGCAGGCCCACTCCAGGGTTCCTGGTCTCCCTCAGCTTCACCCCATGCCCAGGGCTGCCCTCTGGTCTTAGTATCTGACGTGAGCTTTCCCTCCTGAATCTAGAGTCTCAGCAAACTGCCTCCTGCTCCCCTCTCCTATGCCGCTACCCCAGCCCCTCTTCAGGCCAGCAGATGGCCCCTGGCTTCCCTTTCCACCTCCAACTCACACCCCTCCTGCAGCTCTCAGCCCCTCCCTAGCCAGCACCCAGCCCCACTGACACACACTGTCTGCCCTATCGGCCCTTAGCTTCTACTCCCGCACAGCAGGGCTGACCCCTGTCCACACACCACAGGAGCCCCTGCTCTCACCAGGATCTGGGAGGCACTCCAGTGCCGGTCCGGCCAGATGCTGCTGGGCCCGCCTGGCCCTGATGCTGGAGTGACCTCAGACCAGCCCAGGTGCCCCCACACCCTTTCACCCAGGGCCCCTCTGCTGTCTGAGGCCCAGCAGAACCCCCAGAGCTCACATGACCCCTGCTCACCCCACCTGCCACTGGGCAACTTCCTGTCTTTCCCCTTCTGGGGACCCACGACTGACTTTTCAGGACTGACCAGGAGACTTCCTCAAGTTTGGCCTTCACACCTGCTGGGAGGAACATGTCCAGGACCTGGGCTGGGCACCCCCACCTCCAGCCTGGGGTCCCAAAAAAGGCCTCCTCTGATAGGGGCTTCCCAGGTGGCTCAGTGGCTAAAGAATCTGCCTGCCAAGCCGGAAGATGTGCGTTCCATCCCTGGGTTGGGAAGATGCCCTGGAGAAGGGAATGGCGACCCACTCCAGTATTCTTGCCTGGAGAATTCCAGGGACAGAGAAGCCTCACGTGATACAGCCCATGGGGTTGCAGAGTCAGAAACCTCTTAGCCACTAAACAACAAAGCTCTTCTTAGAGCCTGTGGCTCCACCTCGCCCCCTGGTGGCTGATCACAACAGCCTGGAGCCGTGAGGAAATGCAGGCTGTTGAATGCACCTCTTTTGTTTGGACACCATATGGCCTGTGCTTTCTGGAAAACCCGTCTAGGCACAGGGATCCTCAGAGAACAAGACCAGTAGGATCCAAAACACAGCTAAACTGGGGTGTGGCTCCCATGGTGGCAGGAAAGGGCAGGGAAGGGTGATCACGAGGCCTGTCTCCTGGTCAACAGGAAGAAAATGACAATACCCCATTGCAGGGAGAGGGTGATGGGAACAAAGATCAGGGTGCCTTCTGCAGTGAAATCGACATCAAGAGTGACAGCAATAAAAATCTGCTGAGGTTTTTCTTGGCCTAGCCCCAAAGCGTGCGGGTTCTTAATTCCCTGACCAGGTATTGAACCCAAGTCTCCTGAAGTGGAAACGCTGAGTCTTACCCACTAGGCTGCCAGGGAATTCCCTACAGAGGCACTTCAGATCACTAGACTCACTAGTCAGAGAAGGCAATGGCACCCCACTCCAGTACTCTTGCCTGGAGAATCCCATGGATGGAGGAGCCTGGACCCGATGTCAGGTACCCCAGCGATTCTCAACCTGTACCGACTCGCTGAAGCGAAAGTGAAAAGGAAAGTACGTAACCTCTTCCTTTACCGTTGGGTGAGGTCACAAGAACGGACCTCTTAGGGTCCCTGCCCCCTCGGACCACCTGACGACAGATACCCCAGCGTGTCAGCCTGTGCTGACTTCACTGAATCGTCGTCGTCGTCGTCTGAGTGTTCGCTACAAAGGAGGGGTAGGGGACCCGACATTAACTTAAGTTCCCTCATCGGAGTCCACTACAGTCAATTCAGACAGGTTAAATCATTTATTTTTACGTCCTGTGGACCACTTTAAACTTGGTCCATATGTTGTTTATGAAAAATTTCTCACTTACTACGGGTCCACCGCGGATCACCAATTCTTGGGCGGAGGGTCATGTTCATCTGACTCTACGCCCAAGCTAGGGACCCAACCCTTCTAGGGGACCTCATCCCGTACCGTTGGGTGAGGTCACAAGAACGGACCTCTTAGGGGTACCTGTCTCCTCAGACCGCCCGATGTCAGGTGTCCCAGTGTTTTTCAGCCTGTGTTGACTTCACTCAATCGGCCGTGCGTATGTACACTATACATCTTGTAAAAATATGATTTTTTCAAATAGAGTTTAAAGTTAAAGTGGTCTCCAGAACTTAAAACAGACCGTTGGGACAAACACTCCATACTCTTCCCTTCACCAGTCGGACCCGGCCATTTCCCGGCACTCCCTCGGTCCCTCTTAGCGTCCGGACGTGTCCCGTGTCCCTTCGCCGATAGACTCGGAACCCGACCGGCCTGGGAAACCGATGGCTTGGAGTATGTCAAAAGCGGAAGAAAGTTTTCAGGTGCAAGACGGTAAAGCGAAAATACTTTCCGAATGTAATTATGGACAAAAGTGATTGGTTTTCTTTAGACTTTTCCTAAAAGCGATAAGGTACTATTCTCCACTTTTAGCTTTTGTCGTGACCCCCTAACAAACCGTCGCTTGTTTGACTTGCGTTATCGTTTTGCGGGCTCCCTTCTGCAGGTCCTTGGCCTCTTCGGGAACTGACTCCAAAAGTGACACTAACGGTCCCGACGTTACTAATGTCCTTTTGTCCTGATTAAAACTTTGTCGGACACCCAAATCCCGGAGAGACGTGCAACTGACGGATGACTCCCAAGATACTGTCTTGTTGCGCACTCAGATTCGAGTCAAGCTTACTGTCCTATTCCCAGCCTTCCCCACCAGCCTCACCAGCCACATCAGCAACATCAGGCACAGCAGACAGCGACCCTGACCTTTGACTTTGAGGCCAGCAGGCCTAGAAGACACAGCTGTTAGTGACCTGCCTGCCCTGATGGATTCAGACGGTGGCGAGATAGAGCCAGCGTGAGGAACTCCGCCCATGGCAAAGGTCATGAGGAAGGAGGCTTGGCATACACAGAGGCGTGATCAAGCCTCAGGAAACCCCCTGTTCCCGAGCATCTACCCCAAAACCAGAGTCTGTTTTATGCTCTCACCTACACCTCTGACTTTACGGGGGGCTCTCCCCCCATCACCATTTCTCTCGGAGAAGGAGTTAACTTGCAGCTCCAGTTAATAAAAATTCCTGGGTGTGACAAGAGTGTTTCAGCTTACGAACTCCTCTGAAGGTCCTCTAGCCTCCCTGATCAGGTTCGTCCAGCCACATGTGATTGTTTACAGTACCCCAACTGTGAGAGGCACGAGATGTTTTGGACTTACTAAAGGCAAATTCTTTGGGGAAGTTAAAAATTATTAGTATAGTGGGTTGGTTAGGAATTATATTGGTGAAGGGTTTTTCATTTGTTGTGCCAATAATTGCTGCTAATTCCCTGCCCTAGGTGTGACAAGGGTGTCTCAGGTCAAACCTCTCTGCTGACAGACTAGCTTGTGTGACAACCTCTCAACCATAAACAGCACAGAGAGTTTGGAGTATTAGCATAGGGCTTTTCTCATTGTTGAGTCAATGATTGCCGCCAGGCCTCCATATCCTTAGGTACCTGGGAATATATTAATCAATGAATTTGGAATATAGAAAAGGGAATATAGTAGTTTTTAAGGTTAGCAATACTAGACTTTTTGAGTTAATGAATTTTCTCTTTTGTAATCACTGTACTTTGTTATAAATCACCATGTCCTTGCTATGTAAAAATGTAACTTTATCACTATCTTAAGACTAAATAGATCTTAAGGGGAGCATTGGTGAAAGGATTTTTATTTGTTGGGCTGATGTTTGCTGCTAAATCTCCATATTCCCTCCCCTTATAATGAATATAACTAGCATATAGGAGAAATAAGTATTAACCTTTAAGATTGATCATGTTAACCTTGGGTTAAATAAATTCCTTTCTTGATTGTAACTCACTATACCCTCACTCTATAGGAATGCAACTTTATTTGGAGGGTGGTGCCTGGTTTAAGAAAAAACACCCTTGGAAAAAATAAGCTTTTTGGTTATCAGAAAGAAAGGGTTGTAAAATGTCAGCAGGCCTCATGGCCAGAAGATGATGTAAAGCCCCTAAGACCTTTTTTTATGTAAAGCACCTGATTTTGATAAAGGTCAGGTCTGCTGACCCCTATTCATCCCTATGTGCAACAAAAGGTATATAAGCAAATCTAAAAAACAAAGAAATGGGATCAGCTTCTGGAAAGACTGATTCCCCTATGTCGCTTCTTTCTTGCTCCCCGTTTTTCTGGCTGGAGTATGGATGCTATTCCACATAAACCAAGTTATTCAGCCTCTTTTTCTCCACTAATTTTCCTACTACACTATCTGTTTCTAATCTCTCTCTATATCTGTAATTAAATATGTATTTTTTCCAAGGACGCCGACCCCGTCCCCACCTTCGAATCACCCTGGATCCACTTCCTCTCTGTCCTGCAGCCCAGTCTCAGGTACCTTCCTCCCCAGCCACCACCAAGACTGACCCTAACCCACCGTCATTACCACCTCTCAGCCTCCCGGTGTGTGCTGTCTTCCCCATTCTGGTGAGTGAGTCTAACTGTCGTACATTATTTCTATTCAATAAATGCTGTGTGATTATCTTATTTTTCCTGCCTTCCCTATATGTTCGTGTTATTTTAGGTTTTATGTGCTATTTGGTATGATCTGGAAGGTTATTTGGGGGGTCTGGGAACACTCAAAAGTGTTTCCATATAACTTAATGGTAATTGCTCTTCACTTTACGCCCTTTCAGCTTACAAAAGTTTTCATGAGAACTCCCTACTTTCCAACAGTGGGGGAAACCTGTAATGTACACCCTGGTTTGATGTCCGCGGCCGTGACTGGCATCTGTCCGGCTTTCCCTGCTTCAGAACCGTGGTCCTCGTGCCTGGCTGCCCATTGGAATCCCACGGGAGCTTTAAAAATATTCCGATACCTGTCTCACCCTCTGAGATCCTGATATTGAAGTCCTGGGATGGGACTCTAGGCCTGCGTACCTTCCCCAGGGGATTCTTCTGTGCAACTTGGGCTCAAAATCAGTACTCAAAGTGCATGTTCTCCCAACAGCCTTTTAGTCATGACTTTGCAACCTGTTTGTCTTCCTGTGGGGAAAGAATGTGGGTCACCCAACAGAGGTCCCCAGCCCGCCGTGTGCACAGAGCCCGGGAGTTTCAAACCTCTGTAGCCTCAGCCATTGCTTCCAGTGGAGTCTGTGGCAGTGGGCGAGAGTATAGCCGGACCAAGAGCTACCTGGCTGGAACTTATGGCAGTGCGCACGTGGGTTGAAAGAGAATTTCCAGACACATGTATTGCAGAAAGGAGTGAGTTTATTAAGAACAAAGAGCAGAGATAACGTGGGCATTGAGAGCGCAGCAGGCCGACACCTCCTGACAGGCCAGGGAGGGCTGACGGAAGGGAGAATAGAGTTTATTACTAGGAGATGATGTTAGAACAGCAGGTGCTCAAGGAAGGGACGATGCTTTTCGTGGGTTTCTGTTGTTGTCCAGCCACTAAGTTGTGTCCGACTCTCTGGGACCCCCTGGACTGCAACACGCCAGGCTCCCCTGTCCTTCACTACCTCCAGGAGTTTGCTCACCCTGATGTTCACTGAGTCGGTGATGCTATCTGACCATCTCCTCCTCTGTTGTCCCCTTCTTTTGCCTTCAATCTTTCCCAGCATCAGGGTCTCTTGTGGGTTAGTAGACAGTTTTTAAAGCCTCGAGACAAAGTTCCTGCTGGAGAGCTGACATTAGGTGACTGGTGAGAGCGCTATAGGGTGAGCACTGGCTCACTTGACTCATCGGGGATCGGGAAGCTGGCTGGTGATGATCGGGGGGCTTTTGGCAATGGTAACAAAAGGGTTCAGTCCGCTTTGGAGGTGACCGTGGTTCTGGACTCTGCTTCTGTGGCCTTGGGGCAGGACTCCACAGAACTGCTGGGAATATGTAAGGCTCCCCAGAGGACCCTGCTAGAATAATGGAGGGCATGATGAGGGCTCCCACAGGGACCCTGGAACGAAATGGAATTCCCGCAGAGGTCTAAACCCACAGTTTAGCCCCCTGGGCCCTTGGAAACCCCATCCCACACCCCTTCCCTTCCTGATCATGACATTTATCTCTTGTGCCCACTCCACTGCCTGTGGCTGTTCAGAGGCCTTCTGAGGCTCTGCCCAGGCTGGGGGCTGAGGGGGCAGGAGAAAAATGCCATCTACCTGTGAGACAGTCACAGGCGACACCACTGTCACTCCAGTGTAGAGACGAGAGGCCAAGGCTGGGTATGGGATGCAAAGTCAACGCCATCAGATGTGTCCGAGTGGGGACTCCGGCTCGGGGCTGCGTCCCGGGGCCCTGGTGATGGAGTTCCACTCTATGCCACGGACTCCCTCCAGCACCAGCCCCCTTGAGAGGGTCCTGCAATCACGGCTCCCCCGGCTCTGACTCAGCTCACCTCTCGCTTCTTCTCCCCAGTTGCTCCCCTTTAGGGGTCCCATTGTCACCTCTTCCACCAGATCTCCTCTGGGGCCCCCCCAGCCTACAAGACAGGGCTACACACACCTGGGTGCCAGCTGTGGCTGCCCACCAGGTCTCTCCCACAGGCTCTGTGGTCTCAGGCAGATCCTGGGCAATGGTGAGCTCCGGCTCCAGGACATTCTATGACAGTGGGGCCAGGTTGTCAAGGGCACGTGGAGAACCCCAGAGGACCATGGGACCTGACTGCCCACCTGCCCAGCAGAGCCACCCTCTGACCCGGCTGAACCCCCACCCCACTAACGCTCTGTAGTGGTGAGATGACCAGACAGACTTGGCTGTCTTCATGAAGGAGAGGACGTTGGAGTCTCAGTATGGGAAGGATGTTCTGAGGGGCTGCATGTCCCCACAGGAAGAGTGCGGGCTGAGCTGGGGGATGTTCTCTCGGGGCCGAGGGTGGGCAAGATGAGCCGATAACCAGAAGAAAGGTGAGGAGACGAGCAGACCCAGAATCAGGAGCATCACAGAACCCAAGGAGTGGCCAGTAGCATCTCCTGCAGCCAAGAGTGCAGAGAAGAGCTCAGCTTCGCCCTGATGGCTGCTGGGAGTCCTTCCAGGAGTGAGGGGTGGGGGCGGGTAGGGGCCAGAGGCAGCAGGGCTCCTCCGGGTGACAAAGCAGAGGACATCGGTGAAAGGTATACTGACCCACCAGCGTGGCCAAGGCCTGGAGAAGTCTCCCCCGCCCCACCCTGCCTCCAGCACAGAGACGACGGTAGCTCAGGGGCACCGAGGAGGCCTGGCACAGGCCTGGCACACTGACCACCGATCTGAGCAAGGGCCGCGTCGGGGTCAGGGTCCCAGGGAACTTCTCAAGGGGGCCCCACCTGCTCCCTCTCCTCTTCTGTGTGACAGCTGCGAGGTTCCCACTGCTGATTCCTTAATCCCCGGATGAGAGGGAACAGCTGAACCCCTGATTCATGCTCCGAGGTCACCTCCGTGCTGGGACCCCGCCCTTCCCTCCGCCTCTTCTCTGCTTTCTGTCCGTGACCTTGACCACTGCCTGCCAGCACATCCCACAGCTACGAGTTAGGCCAAATGAAGTCGTCCTCCTGTGACCCTTCTTGACCCTAAGAGTCAGCAGTTTGTTGATCAGTTCCTCCTCAGGCTGTGGGCTTGTTCAGTGTCTGTCCCTCCCCACGTGCTCCGCCCGGAGCAGGCTGCCCGTCCTGCTTACTGCCCTGGGCGTGCACACTGTTGGCGCTCAATGTTTGCAGGAAGCAGGGAAGGGAGGAGTCCAGCCATGTTCTGGCAGCTCCAGCGGCACCTCCCCGTGCCCCGAGGCGCTCAGGTTTAGGTCCCCACCCTGGGAGGGGACGACACACAGGATGACCCGGGCCCCAGAGTTCATGCCTGGATATGCCCGGTCCTCCCCGCAGGCTTCCAACTGGCACCTGGAAGTGACCCTTTGCCCTCCCCACCCACCCTGCTCATCATCTGGCTGTAGGTCTAGCCCTGGCCCTCACCT
>SJYT01071975.1:546945-640641 GCA_006410635.1 Cephalophus harveyi
GGACTTTACCAGTCCTTCCAGGAGACAGGGGTGGGGGAGGGTGGGGAACAGATGCAGAGGAGCCACTTTATGGCGCCAGCAGGGCAGAGGCGAAAGGCATAATGACCCTCCGGCGCGTCCAGGGCCCGACGCCTCCCCTCCACCCGGTCCACCCCACCCCCAGCACAGAGCCTGCAGCAGCTCAGCTGCACCTGGAGGGCCTGGCACAGGGTGGGGCTGCACCTGATCCCCGCCACATGTGACAGCTGCCCGGTTCCCACTGCAGGACCCCAGGGAATCCACCTGGGGGAAACTGAGGGTTGGACCCCATGAAAAACTCCAACGATGCCTCCGAGACCCCAATTTTCCCACCAGAGCAACTGAAAGGCCCAGACAGGCAAGGAAGACAGCGTTCAGTTCAGGCACTCGTGAAACTGTAAGAGTTGCGTTTTTTGGTGGTTTTGAGGGCAGCATCCTTCTCTCATTCTTCCCCTGCATTTAAGACCTGCCCTACACAGAGTGCACAGAGCACATTTTGCCTAATCATATTTACCTTTCCAGCCTTCCCAGGTGGCGCTGTGGTAAAGAATCCGCCTGCCGATGCAGGAGAGGTGGGTTCGATTCCTGGGTCAGGAAGATCCCCTGGAAGAGGAAATGGCTACCCGCTCCAGTCTTCTTGCCTGAAGAATCCCATGAACAGAGAAGCCTGGCAGGCTACAGTCCATGGTGTTGTAAAGGGTCAGGCACGACTGAGCGAGTGAGCAAAAATTGACCTTTCCAACCTTAATCTGTCACTAGCAGATTCTCCAGGGGATGGAGACCGAGATGGAGCATTGTGTGCAGGAGGTTCACCCGGCAAGCTCCCAGCAGCTTATAAACCCCTGGAAAACAGAGATTGCATTGAATGTGTGGCAGCGAGGTAGATACATAGACTAGATTCTACCAGCTAGGTGTTGATTCTTCTGCTGATGAGGATGATGCTTAGCTCCTTGACTTCCTGTGGATTTCTTTTGAAGCCTCCTTTGGATAGATAGCTCCTCTCAGCCGCCACCCCTGACCTCGGACGTGGGGTAGCTCCTCTTGGCCGCCGCCCCTCAGGCATGGGGTCCTCCCGGCTTCTGCCCCACGTCCGAGGTCGGGGCGGCGGCCGGGAGGAGCTACCCCATGTCCGAGGTCAGGGGTGGCGGCCGAGAGGAGCAACCCCACATCCAAGGAGCGGTGGCTGCGTGGGCACAGAAGGGCTTAGAGGAGCTACTCCACGTTCAAGGTTAGGAGGGGCAGTGGTGAAGAGATACCCCTCGTCCAAGGTAAGGAGGAGTGGATGCACTTTGCTGGAGCAGCCGTGAAGAGATACCCCACATCCAAGGTAAGAGAAACCCAAGTAAGACGGTAGGTGTTGCAAGAGGGCATCAGAGGGCAGACACACTGAAACCATAATCACAGAAAACTAGTCAATCTAATCACACTAGGACCACACCCTTGTCTAACTCAATGAAACTAAGCCATGCCCTGTGGGGCCACCCAAGACAGGTGGGTCATGGTGGAGAGGTCTGACAGAATGTGTTCCACTGGAGAAGGGAATGGCAAACCACTTCAGTATTCTTGCCTTGAGAACCCCATGAACAGTATGAAAAGGCAAAATGATAGGATACTGAAAGAGGAACTCCCCAGGTCAGTAGGTGCCCAATATGCTACTGGAGATCAGTGGAGAAATAACTCCAGAAAGAATGAAGGGATGGAGCCAAAGCAAAAACAATACCCAGTTGTGGATGTGACTGGTGATAGAAGCAAGGTCCAATGCTGTAAAGAACAATATTGTATAGGAACCTGGAATGTTAGATCCATGAATCAAGGCAAATTGGAAGTGGTCAAACAAGAGATGGCAAGAGTGAACGTCGACATTCTAGGAATCAGCGAACTAAAATGGACTGGAATGGGTGAATTTAACTCAGATGACCATTATATCTACTACTGCGGGCAGGAATCCCTCAGAAGAAATGGAGTAGCCATCATGGTCAACAAAAGAGTCCGAAATGCAGTACTTGGATGCAATCTCAAAAACGACAGAATGATCTCTGTTCGTCTCCAAGGCAAACCATTCAATATCACAGTTATCCAAGTCTATGCCCCAACCAGTAATGCTGAAGAAGCTGAAGTGGAACGGTTTTATGAAGACCTACACGATCTGTTAGAACTAACACCCAAAAAAGATGTCCTTTTCATTATAGGGGACTGGAATGCAAAAGTAGGAAGTCAAGAAACACCTGGAGTAACAGGCAAATTTGGCCTTGGAGTACGGAATGAAGCAGGGCAAAGGCTAATAGAGTTTTGCCAAGAGAACGCATTGGTCATAGCAAACACCCTCTTCCAAGGACACAAGAGAAGACTCTACACCATGGACATCACCAGATGTTCAACACCGAAATCAGACTGATTATATGCTTTGCACCCAAAGATGGAGAAGCTCTATACAGTCAGCAAAAACAAGACCGGGAGTTGACTGTGGCTCAGATCATGAGCTCCTTATTGCCAAATTCATACTTAAATAGAAGAAAGTAGGGAAAACCAGTAGACCATTCAGGTATGACCTAAATCAAGTCCCTTATGATTATACAGTAGAAGTGAGAAACAGATTTAAGGGACTAGATCTGATAGAAAGAATGCCTGATGAACTATGGACTGAGGTTTGTGACATTGTACAGGAGACAGCGATCAAGACCATTCCTATGGAAAAGAAATGCAAAAAAGCAAAATGGCTGTCTGGGGAGGCCTTACAAATAGCTGTGAAAAGAAGAGAGGCGAAAAGCAAAGGAGAAAAGGAAAGATATAAGCACCTGAATGCAGAGTTCCAAAGAATAGCAAGAAGAGATAAGAAAGCCTTCTTCAGTGATCAATGCAAAGAAATAGAGGAAAACAACAGAATGGGAAAGACTAGAGATCTCTTCAAGAAAATTAGAGATACCAAGGGAACATTTCATGCAAGGATGGGCTCGATAAAGGACAGAAATGGTNGCTGGAATCAAGATTGCCGGGAGAAATATCAATAACCTCAGATATGCAGATGACACCACCTTTATGGCAGAAAGTGAAGAGGAACTAAAAAGCCTCTTGATGAGAGTGAAAGAGAAGAGTGGAAAAGTTGGCTTAAAGCTCAACATTCAGAAAACGAAGATCATGGCATCTGGTCCCATCATTCCATGGGAAATAGGTGGGGAAACAGTGGAAACAGTGCCAGACTTTATTTTTTTAGGCTCCAAAATCACTGCAGATGGTGACTGCAGCCATGAAATTAGAAGACGCTTACTCCTTGGAAGGAAAGTTATGACTAACCTAGATAGCATATTAAAAAACAGAGACATTACTTTGCCAACAAAGGTCTGTCTAGTCAAGGCTATGGTTTTTCCAGTGGTCAGGTATGGATGTCAGAGTTGGACTGTGAAGAAAGCTGAGTGCTGAAGAATTGATGCTTTTGAACTGTGGTGTTGGAAAAGACTCTTTAGAGTCCCTTGGACTGCAAGGAGATCCAACCAGTCCATTCTAAAGGAGATCAGCCCTGGGTGTTCTTTGGAAGGAATGATGCTAAAGCTGAAACTCCACTACTTTGGCCACCTCATGCGAAGAGTTGACTCATTGGAAAAGACACTGATGCTGGGAGGCATTGGGGGCAAGAGGCAAAGGGACAACAGAGGATGAGATGGCTGGATAGCATCTCCGACTCGATGGACGTAAGTTTGAGTGAACTCTGGGAATTGGTGATGGACAGGGAGGCCTGGCGTGCTACAATTCATGGGGTTGCAAAGAGTCGGACATGACTGAGGGACTGAACTGAACTGAACTGAAATGAACTTGAATAGATAGGCTGAATGTGGTCTTGTCCTTGTTTAGGGTTTTCAGTATCTGCCACTGTACACAGCTTCTAAGGAACCTTCCAGACCTTTCTGGAACAGAGGTGTCAAAAGCAGGGAGAGATCGCCATCTCCTGGAGAAAGAAGGGACCTACAGCTCCCTAAGGATCTGGAGCCCTGCTGATTTTCCAACGGAAACATTCTGGGAGCCCCACACATGACATTCAGTTTTCTAGTAACCACATGAGAAGATGCCAAAAGAAACAGGTTAACTCGATTTTAATAAGACACTGTATTTAACCCAGTAGATAAGAAGTATTGTCATTTCAACAAATAACTGATATAAAATTATTACNATTTTCCAACGGAAAAATTCTGGGAGCCCCACACATGACATTCAGTTTTCTAGTAACCACATGAGAAGATGCCAAAAGAAACAGGTTAACTCGATTTTAATAAGACATTGTATTTAACCCAGTAGATAAGAAGTATTGTCATTTCAACAAATAACTGATATAAAATTATTACACATATTTCATATTCTGTTTTTTTTCCTTATTACACTGAGTCTGTAGCTTGGTGTAATAAAACTATTTTGAATCATAAAAAAGAGTACATTGTACAAATTTATGGTATGGTGTGGTGCCCGTTATATGTCAATCTATACTTGAGGACCCTTTTGTTTTTTAAAAAATTGTCATTTCTATAGTATATAATTATATATTTATTATAGAATAAATACAAAATGCAGATGAAGGATGACAAAAAAAGTCGTGCGTATTTTACATTTACAGCACATGTCTGTTCAGACCGGCCACGTTTTTAAACGATGCCTAAATAACTTTATTTATTTATAAAATGTTTATTTATTTGGCTTCACCAAGTTTTAGCCGCAGCATGGGGACTCTTAGCTGTGGCATGTGGGATCTAGTTCCCTGACCAGGGACTGAACCCAGGTCTCCTGAATTGGGGGCACCGAGTCTTAGCCACTGGACCACCAGGTAAGCCCAAGATCAGCCACATTTCAAGTGCTCAAGAGCCACATGTGCTTAGGGGCTCCTGCAGAGGGCAGCCCAGATCTGGAGACTAAAGTTTAATGAGACAGCAAAATCTTGGGGAAAGGGCAGCACATATGTATGTGTGTGCATGTGTGTACACATGTGCATATGTATGTATGTGTGTGTAGGGTGAGTGTGCCTGAGTGGGGTGTGTGTCTAGGAAAAATGGAGAACTGGGGACTTGAGCAAAGACAGAGGTGTCCAGTGACCTGCTGGCATATTCGGGGCCTTTGAGAGGGGCTGGCTTGTTTTGCACAATCATTTAACATAAATAATTTTTTTTAATTGAAGTATAGTTGATTTACAATGTTGTGTCCACTTCCGCTGTACAGCAAACTGATACAGTTATACACAGATATACCTTCTTTTTTGTATTCTTTTCCATTATGGTTTATTACAGGGTATCGAACATAGTTCCCTAGGCTTTACAGTAGGACCCTGTTTTTTATCCATTCTATATGTAAGAGTTTGCATCTGCTGACCCCAAACTCCCAATTCATCCTCCCACCCCTCAGCAACCTCAAGTCTGTTCATTCTCTATGCCTGTGAGTCTGTTTCGTAACAAAACTCTTTTGAGCACCTACTATGAATCAGACCTGTGCTAGATTTGGGAATACAAAGGTACAAAGAAGACACAGTCCCACAGGAGAGACAGGCATGCAAACAAATGGTCCTAATCGAGTGAAATAAATGCAATCAGGCAGGTAGGACTAGGTAAGTGGAGGAATCAGTGGGCACAATGGGGCTCTTGGAAGACGTCATAAGATGAGAAGGAGTTCTTTACGCAAAACCATGGGTTGAAGCAGAGGAATAAAAAAATTCCAAGCAAAAGGACAGAGGCACTGGAAAGTCAGGATCCTGGCGTGAGCAGCTGAGGCTGCAGCATGGAGGATGTGAACTGGGTGCAGAGGTGGAAGGTGTGCTGGGAGGCAGCTGGGAGGAATGAATGAAGGAATTCCTGAAGGGCCCCGAGTACCACGCTCTGATGGACCGTGGAGAACCCCGGAAAGACACTGAGCTGAGAAGTCAGACGGTGGTGTTTATACGCCAGTCTTCCGGGAACAAGGTGGTGAGGGGTGGAGATGAACTAATAGCAGCAGCTAACGTTGATCAGGCTCCTACAGTGTCCAAGCATGGGCAAAGCATCTCCGATCCTTCCTAACAGTTAAATTCTAACAGCCTTATCCAGTAGGTATTGCTAACATTCCCAAAGGAAACCAAAGCTCAGAGAAGTAAAATAAGTTGTCCAAGGTCACCTAGTGAGTCAGTGGCAACACAAGCTTCAAGCCCAAGTTCATTTAACTCCAGAACCTCGGCCTTAACCACTGCACCATCCCATCACCTCAGTCCCATCGGACCCTTACAGTGAAGCAGCCAGGGGCTATTTGCGTGTGAAAGGGAGGGTGGAGGGACCAGGTTCTGGGCTTAGCTGACTTACAGAGCTCCATATCAAAGGCTGACCCTCAGGTGGCCAAGTTGGTACCTTGGACACTTACCCAGGAAGTGTCCCTGCCATCAACCTGGATGAAGACTCTGGGATAAGGAAGGGGTTTTAGGGAGAAGATGCCACTTTGCTCCCATGGCTGGTCATCCAGGAAGCGCCCATGCTTTGGTGGTGGGGCAGTGGTGGTGAAGAGTGTGGCATGGTTAAGCCACAGCAGCCCTGTTCCTGTTCTGCAAGCTGGTCTGGCAGATTTGCTGTCCTTGGGCCCTGAATCTTCAGGAAAGAGGGAAGCAGGACGAGCCTGCCAATCCTGGGCTCTCACTCACAGCTCACCCTTTCCACTGTCACCCCCAGCACAAAGGGTTTCACCCTGTGGACTGCAACCCATCCTCATGGTCAGGAGTGAGTGGCCAGCCAAAGACCAACTGCTCTGGGTCTTCATTCTAATTGTACTGCAGGGTGACCTTGGGTGTGTCCCGTGGTTAGTTCACCCAGGGCATCAAAGCAAGGAGGAGTGAGGCTCCAGGAACAAAAAGAGCCTTAAAAAATTTTTAATGATGGTACTGATGAACCTCTGGAGGAGGAAATGGCAACCCACTCCAATATTCTTGCCTGGAGAATTCCATGGAGAGAGGAGCCTGACGGGCTACAGAATCGGACACGACTGAGTGACTAACACACACACGCACACACTGATGAACCTGTTTGCAGAGCAGCAGTGGAGACGCAGACATAGACGACAGACTTGTGGACACAGCAGGGGAAGGAGAGGGCGGGACGGGTGGAGAGAGTAACAGGAAACATTAACACTATCAAATGCAAAATAGATAGCCAGTGGGAATTCGCTGAGGGGTGGGATGGGGTGGGAGGTGGGAAGGAGACTCAAGAGGGAGGGGACATATGAATACTTATGGCTGATGCATGTTGATGCATGGCAGAAACCAATACAGTATTGCAAAGCAATTATCCTTCAATTAAAAATAAACTAAAAAAAATTTTTTTTGACTGAGCTGGGTCTTTGTTGCAGCACGAAAGCTTAGTTGCCCTGCAGCATGTGGGATCTTAGTTCCCCAAACAGGGATTGAACCCATGTTCCTTGCATTGGAAGGCAAATCCTTAACCACTGGGCCACCAGGGAAATCCTAAGAGCCCATGATTCTAGAGCAAGCCACTGGTGGACCTCAAAGGCATTTCTCCAGCCAGCCACTGAGGGTGTGGGACGGCTCCTCAGGGCCACACCTTTCCCACCCAAAGACCCCAGTGCTGCAGGCAGCCTAGAGCTCCCAAACACTCACTGCAAGGTGGAAGGGACATCTCTGGGCCCATCTGGATTTCCTCCTACTCAGAGGTTTGGAGAGGCCAAGCAGGGTAGGGTTCCAGTAGGGGGCAGCGTGGGGCTCACGCTCACTTGAAGGTTCTGGAGAGGCGGCTGTGGCCAGTTAAGGCAGGGAAAGACACAGCCTGCTTCACGGGGATCTGTTCACTTGGCTGCCAGGTCCGCTGCCTCCTGCACCCAGCCAGCCCCTTAGCGAGGGGAGTGGCCAGGCTGGCTCAGTTTTCAGCAGGCACATTTGTAAATAAGCAAAATTCTCCCGAGAAGTATCTCTATTCTCCACGAAGGGCTAAGTATTGAGCCCATGAGAGGATGGGGATTCTCCGCTGGGGAATACAGGTCTGTTTTATTTTATTTTTTTCCCATTCAACAATTATGAAAATAAAAATCAGGCAGTCACTTCCATCTAGGGTCACCCCACTAGCCAGCCTGGAAGTGCAAGAGACTGTGGCTGGGGGCTTGGGGTTTGGGAAGGAGTCAAGTCTCACACCTTTCCTGGAGCATCTCAGGGCTGAGTGAGGTCACTGAAGGTCACTAGGAGGTAAGGAGGCATGTACTGAGCTTTTCTTTGGAAAAGGGCTCAGATGCAGTTCAAACTGGGGGCGATAGAGGGCTTTGAGATAGCACAGGCAGGCAGGGGCCACAGAGGGTTGCTCTCCCCACCCCAGCTTCAACTCCTCAGGTATATGGAGGAGACGATGGGAAACTGGCCCGACGGAAGCTTGGAACCTCAGACCTTTGATGTACCCACCAAGATGGTATCATTACTGAGTGCCAGTGCTTACTAGGAGAAGGCAATGGCAACCCACTCCAGTACTCTTGCTTGGAAAATCCTATGGATGGAGGAGCCTGGTGGGCCGCAGTCCATGGGGTTGCTAAGAGTCGGACACGACTGAGCAGCTTCACTTTCACTTTTCACTTTCATGCATTGGAGAAGGAAATGGCAACCCACTCCAGTGTTCTTGCCTGGAGACTCCCAGGGACGGGGGAGCCTAGTGGGCTGTCGTCTATGGGGTCGCACAGAGTTGGACACGACTGAGCAGCTTCACTTTCACTTTTCACTTTCATGCATTGGAGAAGGAAATGGCAACCCACTCCAGTGTTCTTGCCTGGAGACTCCCAGGGACGGGGGAGCCTAGTGGGCTGTCGTCTATGGGGTCGCACAGAGTTGGACACGACTGAGCAGCTTCACTTTCACTTTTCACTTTCATGCATTGGAGAAGGAAATGGCAACCCACTCCAGTGTTCTTGCCTGGAGACTCCCAGGGACGGGGGAGCCTAGTGGGCTGTCGTCTATGGGGTCGCACAGAGTTGGACACGACTGAGCAGCTTCACTTTCACTTTTCACTTTCATGCATTGGAGAAGGAAATGGCAACCCACTCCAGTGTTCTTGCCTGGAGACTCCCAGGGACGGGGGAGCCTAGTGGGCTGTCGTCTATGGGGTCGCACAGAGTTGGACACGACTGAGCAGCTTCACTTTCACTTTTCACTTTCATGCATTGGAGAAGGAAATGGCAACCCACTCCAGTGTTCTTGCCTGGAGACTCCCAGGGACGGGGGAGCCTAGTGGGCTGTCGTCTATGGGGTCGCACAGAGTTGGACACGACTGAGCAGCTTCACTTTCACTTTTCACTTTCATGCATTGGAGAAGGAAATGGCAACCCACTCCAGTGTTCTTGCCTGGAGACTCCCAGGGACGGGGGAGCCTGGTGGGCTGCCGTCTATGGGGTCGCACAGAGTCGGACACGACTGAAGTGACTTAGCAGCAGCAGCGGCAGTGCTTACTAGGCACCAGGTTACACATGTTAGTGCGAGGATTCACCAGCTTGAAACAGGTTGAGCAAGGGAGGGATCAGCATTTAAAATCAAGGGCTCTTGCCTACAACCTAGCATGTTCCCCTAGCAAGGGGACAGCACAGTCTGGGGCGGTGCTTCACAAAGTGGGGCTGATACTTCCTCCCTCACAGGTTAAATCTATGTAAAGATGGGTAATCTGTGTAAAACACTTACCATAGTACCTGGCATTAAGTTACAGCTCAATACATGGTAGCTATTATTAGCCATTATTATAAGAAGCTGCAGAATAAACATGGCACGTCTTCCTGGAGTGCTAATTTTACTCAACGATTAGGGAGGAAAGGACATTCTTATATTAAAACAAACACTGGCATAAGCTGGAGAAGAATGCAAAACTCACTTAGATTTTTGACATCAAACAAAGATCTGCCCCGCCCCTTCTAAGGTCTTGCTCACCCCCCATCCCTTGATGGATACAGAGACCCTGAAGGAATTCCCTGGCAGTTCGGCAGTCAGGACTCTGAGCTTTCACTGCCGAGGGCCAATGTTCAATCCCTGGCTGGGGAGCTAACATTCCACAAGCCTGGAGGCCTGGCCAAAAAATAGACAAGACCCTTAACTTGAGTCAGGAAAGCTGGGTTCCAACCTGACTCTACCAGTTGCCCTTAAGGCACTGAATTCCTTGGGCCCTGCTTCTCACTGGTAAAATAGAGTCAATTACACCTGTATCCAGAATTGTGATAACAAATAAGATCATGTGAATGTGTCTGCCACAGTGCGGGTCAATAAGTTATCGATAAATGTTAGGTGATCAGGGGCCAAGGAGACAGAGCTACAGGAACATGGTAGATGGAACAGAAGCTACTATGTCACTGCTACTAAGCCTCCCAAGTCTTTATGGGGAAAGGAGTAGGGAACTGTGTCTTTACAGCAATAATTCCAGATGGATATTCTGCACTGTGGTCTGGGATAGGAAGGCCATGATTTGGGAATCAAGCTTTGTCTCTCCATCATATCCTCATTTCCCCTTAAGTCTTTTTTTCCTATGCCTTAGTATGTGAATTTTCCAAGATATAAGTCCACTGACAACCACTCCACGCTCAGTAATATATCAATACTCTGTAAGTACTTAACTCAGGGCATCTCAAGTACTCAGGTTGCCATCTGCACTTCATGTGTGCTTTTTTTAATTAAAAAAAAAATGTTTTCCCTTTCATGAACGCTCATAACTTTTCCATGAGTATAGTTCTATATCCCTAGTAGCCTATAAACTACCCAATGCCTTTTTTGAAGAACCGAAATATTGACTTATCTTGCTAATTTACCACTCATTGTCTTGCAGAAAATTGAAAAAAAAAAAAAAAAAAAGATTTTAACTGAGAAAGGTGAGGAGGGCCATATCTTGAGTATTCCTAATTTCCTTTCAACAACCCAGCATGAACCTGTCCTCTGAGAATGTATCTAAATCTTTTGGAAGTTACTTAGGAGAGACACATCAGTATAATTACTTCTGTTTTATAATTACTTTTAATATTTTAAAATGGCAATCTGGAGCAGACTGTAAGTCTAAGAATTCTGCCAGTCTAGAATGTTAGTCTAGGCAGGGGGTTTGAAATATTATAATAATGTAATATATAAAAAATTCCTTTATTGGGGAACTATATGCCAGGCACTGTTCTATTTCACTTAATCCTCTCAACTGGTAGATCACAGAAGTACTGCTATTACCTCCCCAATTTTACAGATGAGAAAATTAAGGTGAAAAGAAGTTTATCAACTTGCCAACTGTATAAAGTTAGTTAAGTGTCTATGCCCAAAATTGGAATCGACAGCTTACACTCTTAATTACCCCTCTCTCCTTCTTGCAACGCATAAGCCTCAAGGAGCTTTGAAGTTATCCGGATGAGTTTAAAGCCAAACCATAGGGGCCACTAACACTTCCTTACGTTTCCAATCTTTCTCTGGGACTCCTTCACCAATTCCTTGACCAGTCCCTAAGGGGTCATGACCTTCCAGGCTTTGCAAGGAATTCCCTAATGCAGTACACTCTAGATACACTCTATATTTAGCCTTGCTTACAAGCTGCATTGGAGTTGCCTTTAAGCTATTTAATGTGCGTATATTTCGTCTTCCCAACTAGATTGTAAACACCTAGAGGACAGAGGCTGTATCTTGTTCCTTCTGTATCCCTCCCAGTGCCTAAAAGTAGACTGGAGCTCATTAAATGTTGCGGACGGTCTCCGGACCATCCTCCGTCCTACCTCGACCCCTCCCCTCTCCCTCGGTGAGCACTCCACTTCCCACTCCTGGGTCCCCACCCCTGCCTCCTCGCTCGGTCGTTTTACTCCCTCTGGCCCCGCCCCGCCCTCGTGCAGTCCATCCCTTCCCACCCCGCCCCTCGCCCGCGGCAGAATCTCCAGCGTCCCCTAGCGACCAGGCAGTAGCCCCTAGCAACCGCATCTCGGTTCCCTGACGACGGCGGCACGCAGCCACGTCAGCGCGCCGTGGCCCCGCCCCCCGGCGCCGGCAGGCCCCGCCTCCCCGTGCCTTTTTCGCCGCCGCTGCTGCCGCCGTCGCCGCCGCCGCCGCCGCCCGAGACTCGCGCAGCGCAGTTATGGCGGATCCCGCAGCGTCCGCGCCCGCAGCCCCGGCTCCCGCCCAGGTCCCGGACGCGCCCCCGAGCCCGGACGCAGCCCCCGCCCCGGCCCCGGCGCCCGCCGCGGACTCGGGCTCCGGGCCATCCTCGGACTCCGGCCCCGAAGCCGGCTCGCAGCGGCTGCTCTTCTCCCACGACCTGGTGTCGGGCCGTTACCGCGGCTCGGTGCACTAAAGCAGCACGTGAAGGAGACCAAGGTGCGGCGGGCCGGCGGGCGGGGGCCGGGCCGGGGGGCCGGCGGGGGACCGCGTCGGCCGCTCGAGCCCTGGGCCGAGAGGGGAGGCGTGCAGGGCGCTGCCCGGTAGTGGTGCCACACTGCAGTGGGGCCGAGATGGGAGGACAAGCCTCCGCGGCAGGGACGCTCCGGTGCAAAGTCATTGCACCAGCCCTGGGCCACCGGGCCCCGGGCTTCCCCCACGCGAAAGACTGGCAAGCCCGTGCCAGACTGCTGCGGTGTCGGCCTCAAGATCCTGTATGTGAACCCAGTCCGGTGGGGGAACTCCTGGGGCAGGCACGCTCTCGGCTTTACACCAGTGCGGCGTTCTGCTGACCCCCAGAGCAGCTACCTACTGCATTGTGCATCCAGAAAGGAAGGCCGTGCCGGTCCGTGCAGGGAGGGGTTGTGGGCATTCCAAAACAAAAGATAGAAGTGAAAATCTCGGCCGACATGAAACGCCAGGAAGTTCACTGGATTGGAGAATGCGTTATTATGGGTGAAGAAAACCAGCCCCTTTGTGTTTTAGCTTGTTGCCTGGTTTTAACTGCTGCAGGGAACTTTGAGTAAAATCATTAACAATCGGAGCCCTGATATTAATAGCCCTGGGGGTGCAGGGAGGGATGTGGCAGCTACTGACTGGAATTGATGACTCTCTTAAGTATAGTTGGACTTTCTTGGGAAAAAATAAAATACTATAGAACCCTGGATGGAGAGGAGCCACCCATTTGGAAACCTGAAGGATTTGTCTTACCTGAGGCCATTAAGCAAATAGCAGACTCCCCCGTTCATCATCATAAAACTTAAACCGTGAACCAGGGTTGGTTGGGTGGCTTTTCACATCTTGTTTTCCCCGAGTGTTGAACTCCTATCAGTAATTCACAGACACACACGCCTCTTGTATCTTTCACCCCTTTTTCATCTCCTCCTCCTCCTCTCCTTCAAGAAAACATTTCTTGGCAAAAATCAGGCCTGGACTGTTTTAGCTGCCCGGGATGTTGAGTGGTCTGATTTCAGGGGAGGGCACTTTAGAAGTTAATCTGGGTTTCTGACCCAATGGGAGACGAAGGCGACCTGCACAAGGGTTCTGTGATGACTGGTCTGGCTGGGAAGAAGTCCCCACTCTCCGGAAGAGCCTGTGATCCATTTCCTAGTGGCAGAAGTCACCACTGATACCAGCAGGGTCTTTTTCACAGCCAGTACATGAGCATCCACGGGAACAGAAATCCGTGCACAGGACCCCTGGGTTCCCCTCAGAAAAATACGGATCAGGCAGTAGCTTCTCTGAGTCGGAGAGAAAATGATAAGTTCACGCAGAAGTATGTGGAATAGATGATCTTTTGCTGCAGAATGCTGGTTAAAAATCACTACCAGTATTGTTGGGGAGACAAGACTTTTTGCTCTATACGCTGCGTTTGTGTGTGGTCACACTAGCGAAGGTGGTCACACTGGTGAAGGGTTGCCACCATCTTTCCATTGGTTCTTAAAAACATTTTCCCTAACCGTCTCCTCTCGAGGTTTGTGACTTCTGGGATGGAGCCCTCTGGACTCGGTCAGGGCCTCCTGCCCTGGGACTCATGGCGGCAGGCCTGGCTCACCGCTGGGAGCTGCAATGTTTATCAGTTGCTGTTCCTATTCATCTTGACTTCGGTGGTTAACTTTGTTTACAGTTATGGTCAGTCTGTCTCCTCCCACAGGGTGTAATTATATGAAGTTTGACTTAAAATAATCTATTTTGGAATTAAATAGAAAATAAGTTTAAGGCCCCAGGTTGGATATATTTTGAAGCTGCCCTCTTGTGACTTGCTTTGAATTCGGTGAAGTCCATTGTGGCTCCAGTGGGGATGTTTTCTTTGCTATTGTAGTTTCTGCCGCTTCTGAGCTTGGCAGAACCTCAGGGACATAGGGGTTCTAGGATGGGGTGACACGTACTGCCCATTCGTGGATGGCAGGACCTAGCGCTTCTGTCTAGACTTGAGAATAGGTTTATTGGCGGGGAAGAGGGGAGTTTATACCTGGCAGAGAGCTCTCTATTACCGTGAACCACAGGCACAGATGACCCTGACCAGTTCTGCTTCTGAGGTTTTGCTCCTGAGCACCCACTGGGGTGGTGGGGTGGGGCCTGGGACCGTGTGACATTATGGTTTAGGGAGATTTTCCCTCTCACTTCCCAGTCCTCATATACCCATTGAAGTGACTGTGCTGTAAAGACCATTAGACCGAGAGTGAGCTTTCAGGTTCTGATTCCTACTCCATCACTAATCTGGTTATGAGACTCGAGAACCCAGTTATTGATAGGATAAAGCAGTGACAGTCTTGGGAAACTTTTCTTTTTAAAGCTGCCAGCCATTGCCATTTTATAAATAGTGTCCTTTTAATGTGAATTGTTTGGTAGGCTGTGGAGTGTTTTTTGTAGTTTTTGTGTTAATATGGCAGACAGTGAGTACTCTTAGTTTCTTAATTTCTTTTAAGTTTTTAATGAGCAAATTGAGAAAGATGAAGAGGACAGTCAACAAGTCCTATCCCCTCCTGGCCACTACCGTGAAAGTTATCAACAGAAAAATAAGTCGTTCTTCCTGGAAACTGCAGGATTTATGGTCTGACTCCTGAGGCTTCAAGCAGCCAAAGTTATAAGCTTCTTTAGGACTTAAAAAGAGGTGTGCAATCTGTGCTCCTTCCTTTCCTTGAGCTCCTGACCCCTTCAGTGTGATAGCTGATTTATCCACTTGAGACTTGTCCCATTGGGCCATGGATCTCCTGTGTGGAGACTTCGGCCTTCCCATCAATGGTCATCCTTTGAGTAGACTTTTGGAATGAAGCTGAGTGCTGACAGCCTCTTGCCCTTCTTGAGCATTGGCTAAACATGGTGGGTCATTTTGATCTCCACCTGTCATGGTTGGACAGAGCAGCCCCTGTAAGGAAGAGCGCCAACTACTGTTTGTCTGAGCAGGCTTAGGGCCTCCTATTCACCCTGCTTTGCTTTCCTGTCTCTTGTGCGTCGTCTGTGGCTCTTAGCTGCCAGGGTTTTCACGGTCTGTCTTTCATGATCACCCTCCTTTTGTGAGGTGGTGTGTGTTTTTGTGTGTGTGTGTGGCATTCCTGGTGACAGGTCCCTCTGGAATTGGCTTTTGGGTTTATTTTTGGCTCCTCCTCAGGTCAGCATTTCCATGGGGAAAGCTATTTAGTGTAGCATCATAGCGTGTGAAGTTTGCTTGCCTCGCTGGTCCAGTGCTGGACCCATTAAAAGCAATTGTTCTCAGTGATGTAATAGGAAGAAGTTATGTAAGGTTAACCAAGGTGCAGGACTGAGTGCATCTCATTGCATTTTATTCAGGTAGGAGCCCCGCGCTGTGGATCTCACCACTATTCTGTGATTTTAACCTTTGTCCCTTGGCTTCTGGTTTCTAACTCCTAGGCCTCAATGTCTTCCTGGCTTCTCTGGCCCACTGCCTAACTCAAGGGCACTTTCACCCGATGAGGGACATGTGTTTGCGTCCTGTGATTGGAAGTAAAAACCCTTGGGTGCTCTTGCTGGCTGTCACCTACTCTGAATGACCTTGGCCTCGTCACTGCCTCCTTTTCTCTATCTAAAATAAAATACGAGGTCTGTCTGTCTAGCCACTGAACTGAGCCTGCACAGGTGAAATAACCAGCCTTAGCTGGGTGGTGCCTGGAGCAGCGTCTTGGCTGTTGGCAGACACTATCCTGATGTCCATCAGACAGGGCCAGCCCTGCCCCTTCAGGAGACACATCCATGCGTCACAGGGTGATGCCCCTCCACAGAGAAGCCAGAAGGTGCGGTTTGTTTCAGTGATGTAGGAATTCCTGTTTGATGATGTTGCAGCTTATGACCTGGTGGATTACACCTTTGACTTCTTCTTTAAGCCTCTTCTATAAATACTCATGATCTTCACTCCTGTTACTTTATAAGAAAACAGTAATGGACATTTAAAGTAACACCTGGCAAAGTCTGCCAGCCTCCAGGAGGGGGATGGAATGAATGTGTGTATGTAGGTATATGTATCTTCTAGAATCCAGGGCCATCTTTTGAAATTCCCAGAAGACAGGAAATGAGATTGTGAATTACAAGGATGGCAGAGTATTGCTTTTGTATTTAAAGATTACATAATGCTTGTTCTTCTTACTGTGTTGCTACGTGCTGGGCACGCGATAAGTGCTTTATGCGTATCGCTCACGTATGTGTACAACACCCCTGGGAATTAGGTACTATTATTATTGTTTAGAGTAGGAACCCGAGGAACAGAGTAGTTGTGTAACTTATCCGGTCACACTGATAATAGTGGAGGAACCCAAATACAAGTGGAAGTAAATATAGTTTGCCATCACCTGAGGTTTCATAGGTCATGAACTAGAATCGAGTACCCCCATCAAACATGAGTCACTAGCCCTGTGGTTGGCATTAATCATCCAGTCTTTTCACACTTGGATGTCCCAGTGGGCTGGGAGGGAGCCACAGGCGAGCAGAGAGGGCAGGGTGTTGGGATGGGTGGAAGGTGCGCCAGTGGCCGCAAGGGCGGCCTTGGCCCAGAGCAGCAGTGTGGGGGACGCCCTGTTTGTGCTGCAGGCTGCTTCCCGCCTACTTTTGTCATTCATTCCCTAGCCCCTTGGTCGTTATCCAAACAACTGTCAGAAGACACTTTATTTCTAGAGAACCTGTGAATACCCTTAGATGTTGAGTGAAAGAAACCTCTGCACGTCTGATTCCCTGCCCGCAGGTAACCGGCCTTCCTGTGTTGTCTGAGACGAGGGTGTTGTCAGGAAATCCAGCGTGGCCTCCTGCCCCTGTCCCCCTCCCGCTGGGAATGCTGAGTCACAGGTTCAGGTGGACTCCTTCCGTCCCCTCTCCCGGGCCAGCCCCTCCCCCGTCAGGCTGACTCTGCTCCCTGCCTGTTTTTGCTCCAGGCCACTGAGGTCCTCTGGTGCTTCCCCGATCCCCTGTCCCTGGCAGTCCTGCTTTTATGCTTGTCATTTTCCTGTTCTACCGAGAGGAACTTTTTCTTTTACAACTTTACCCACGGGCCTCATGGACTCCAGTGGAACATCCATGGGGCCAGCGGTTTACAAAAGGGATGCAGGTGTCGTGGGTGATGTGCATTGCCATCGCAGCTACGCTGGACCCGTGAGCAGTGCAGCTGACCCTGCGGGCCCCTTGGAGTTGAATTTACGGTGATTTTGGTGAAGAGCGGGTTTTCTCTTAAAGAGCCTTAACCCGTGGAAAACACAGTCTCTGCTCCTGTTCTGATTGAAAGAAGCTTTTCGGAGTTTGCTGCCCGGATCGGAGTGGGAAGATGCTCAAGGGGGGAAATGGCCAGCAGGACCGTTTCCAGAATGCCTTTCGCTTTACACGATGCTGTCACTCACATCGACTAGCCGTTTGGTGTTTTTAACCGTAGCTCCTTCCTGAGGCTCCAACGGCCTGGCGGCTGGATGCCAAGCCCTGAGAAGGACGACAAGTCTCTGCTCCTGTTCTGATTGAAAGAAGCTTTTCGGAGTTTGCTGCCCGGATCGGAGTGGGAAGATGCTCA
The DNA here is from genome assembly GCA_006410635.1 of Cephalophus harveyi. Classification (NCBI taxonomy): domain Eukaryota; kingdom Metazoa; phylum Chordata; class Mammalia; order Artiodactyla; family Bovidae; genus Cephalophus; species Cephalophus harveyi. The sequence goes on from SJYT01071975.1 coordinate 564,819, forward strand.
AGGGGGGGAAATGGCCAGCAGGACCGTTTCCAGAGTGCCTTTCGCTTTACACGATGCTGTCACTCACATCGACTAGCAGTTTGGTGTTTTTAACCGTAGCTCCTTCCTGAGGCTCCAACGGCCTGGCGGCTGGATGCCAAGCCCTGAGAAGGACGACGTTTTCATGCTCCTGAGCCTACAGTGGCCACTCTGACTGAGCTGGAACACACGTTCAGAATTGCTTCTCTCGCTGACATTTCTGCCAGCCTCAGGGGGCTCTATTAGGAGCCACCTGACACGTGTGGTTACCAACAGTGAAGAGCAAAACGCTTAGGGAATTTTTTGTAGTTCAGAATAGAACTGAATCATGTTAGTGGATGACCCTCTGAATGTATCTACTCCAAGGTTATTTGCCCGTGTTTTGCTCTTCAGCTACACCCTGCGGTTGAGGGTTTCATGTCCTTCGACCCAGACTGACTGCTTTGAATGGATCTCTTGGTCCATTGGGTCCACAGGTCCACTGTGTTCTTCTGAAGCAGGATTGTGAAAAAGGTCTTACGATTTAAACATTGAGGCAAATGATAGCTGTTCAGAGGGGTTCAGCTCAGCAGTAAGTCCTGGGATGCCTGTCCTTTGGGGGTTAAATCTAGTTGAGTGGTTGAGGGGTTTTTGGTGTATTTGCATATTTTGAAAGACTGAAACATCTTATTTTCTGCAGCAAGATGAAAGGAACTAGACACCAGATCACTTATGGTTTAAGTTGATAGCATAAGCTATATCTGGTAAAAATTCATTCTGACTATGACAGTCTGAGCAATTAAAAAAATTCAAGATACTGAGTAGTGCTTTAAAAACAAAAAAGCAAACTGCAGTCAATCCTATTCAACAATAAAACGAAACCCCCCAGCTCCTGGAGAGATTTCCTGCAGTCTGAAGAGCGTTCTTCATTTGCATCCTGCAAGTGAGAGCTGGTCCTTCACACTCAGCAGCTCTGATGAGGTTCTTCCTCCTAGCTTTAATTTTAATCCTTTTTTTGTGGGAGATGCTGCTGTGATGAGGGCTGGCGGAGCTGCCTTGACAGGCATGTCCACGGGACTGTACTTACTGGCCCCCTAAGTGCAGGTGGGAAGGAAGACAGACACACACATCTGTCTCTCGTGTGGCTTCCGGGAGCATCAGGACCTGACATACTCGGGGCTGAAAGCAGCTCTGACTGTTTAATTACTTGAGGGAGTTTGAGGGCCCTGAAGGCTGATGATGTCATCTTCAGGACAAGGGAGAAGAAGCATCTCATCCTCCCCCAGCGTGCTTTGGGGGCATCCACCACCCCCCGGGTGAGAAGGGGTGTCTGCCTCCGTTTCCCTGTGACCGGAGCATCCCAAAGCCTTTCTCCTGCTGGCCTCCCACTGAAGGGTGTGAACAGCTCTTCCGAAGGTCACAAAGGCCTAGGGAATTCTTGGTCACGGTACTTACAGCTTTTTCTCAGTCCCTGCCCTGCTGACCCTCCAGCCTTGTCAGTGGGGTCCATCAATCACCCTCTTAATGGAAGCTCTATTCCGCTGAGTTCCACTCTTCTGGCTGTGGTGAGTTTTTCTCTCTTGCCTGCTTTCCTCTTAGGGAGCTTTGGCAAGTCCCCTCTCCTCTGGGCTTTTCCTCAGCACTCTCGTCTGCCTGCTGTGCTGTGTGCTGTGCTTACTTGCTCTGTCGTGTTCGACTCTGGTACCCCTTGGACTGCAGCCCACCAGGCTCCTCTGTCCATGAGGATTCTCCAGGCAGGAATACTGGAGTGGGTTGCCATGCCCTCCTCCAGGGGATCTTCCCAACCCAGGGATCAAACCCAGGCCCCCCACACTGCAGGCGGATTCTTCGCTGTCTGAGCCACCAGGGAAGGGCCGCTGGTGCCTGCATGTTCGTCCTTACCCGCTCATTCCCAGCTGCTTCCTTGATGGCTCCATCCTGTCATCTAGAACCTCCGACTTCGCAAGTGTTAACTGCCCTCTCCACCCGCAAGTCTGTCGAGTTTTAAACATTTCTTTTCCCAACTTTTTGTTATGAGACAGCTTTAAACATACAGAGAAGTTGAACGACTAGGCCAGTGATTACTAATTACCAGCCACCGTGAGTCAGCAGTTAACCTCGTGCCAAGTTTGCTTTATCTGTGTCTGTAAGAGTATGCAAATACGCTTCCTCCAGAGCCCCTGGTGAGTCAGGAGCAGACGCCACGATGCTCACCTCCAAATACTCAAGTGTGCATCTTCCAAACATCAGAACACTTGGGATCATTTAAAATTCTCCTTTTGGGGCTTCCATTCTGACCCTTTTTCCCTGTTATAAATAATGCTGCTAGGAAAATGGGTGTACAGATCTCTCTTTGAGATCCTGTTTTTCAGTTCTTTTGGGTATATACCCAGAAGTGGGATTGCTGGATCATATGGTAATTCTATTTTTACTTTCTTGAGGAGCTGCCGAACTGTTTTTCCATTGCAGCGATACCATTTTACATTCCCACCAACAGGGCACAAGGGTTCCAATTTCTCCACACCCTACATTTGTAGTTTTTATTTATTTATTTTTTGATGGTGGCCATCGTGCTGAGTGTGAGGTGATACCTCGTTGTAGTTGCGATTTGCATTTCCCTAACGATTAGATGAGCGGTGTTGGGCATCTTTTCATGTGCTTATTGATCACTTGTGTGTCTTCTTTGAAGAAACATTCATTCAGGTCATCTGCCTGTCTTTGACTTGAATTATTTTCTGTTGTTGCTGAGTTTTAGGGGTTCTCTCTATATTCCCTGGTAGCTCAGTCAGTGAAGAATCTGCCTGCAGTTTGGAAGACCTGGGTTCAATCCCTGGATCAGGAAGATCCCCTGGAGAAGGGAATGGCAACCCACTCCAGTGTTCTTGCCTGGGAAATCCCATGGACAGAGGAGCCTGGTGGGCTGCAGTCCACGGAGTCGCAAAGAGTCGGACACGACTTGGCGACTAAACGACTCTATAGTCTGGATGTTAATCCTTCGTCGGATACCTGATGGCAGGCATTTTCTCTCTTCATGGGTGTTGCATGTTACTCTCCTGGCAGTCTCTGGATGCATAAAGCTTGTTTCAATTTTCCTGAAGCCCAAGTTGTCTGTTTTGTTTGCTTTGGTTGCCTGTGCCTTTGGTGCCAGGCCCCGCTCTCGTCTGCCGTCAGATCTTTGTTGGAAATGCCCCTTGCTTGCCTCGCAAGTCCCCTCTCCTGCACTGGTTCCGCGCGCTGACTGCCCCAGCCCGGACGCACCTCCTGACCTCCAGACCCCTTTTCAGCCCAGCATGCAGGCTGAGCTCCGGGTGAGCTCTCCACCCCCAGCCTCCTGTCCTGCCTTCGTGTGGCTTCGGGGCTCCTCACCTACTCCCAACAGTCTTCTGCCCCTTCATTTGAACCCCAGGTCACCTGTGCTGTTCCCTGGAGTTGTACTGATCATATAGCTGAACACTCCGTGTTCTCTCCCCGGGTGGGGCGCTTCTTGAGAAACGGGACTTTCTGTGAAAGCTTACTTTCCGAATGAGTCACATGGAGGAGTGAGTAACTCCTTCAATTAAAAATGGATCTAACCACCCTGTTTACCTGTGGGGCTGGGGGGAGCAGAGAGAGCATGGTGAATGATCCCCAGTCACACCTGCGAAAGCTGATGGCGTGGAATCAGCTGGCTCCTGTTAACGCAGGTTCTTCTGACACTGTCAGACTGGGGTGGGCGGGCCCGAGGCCCTGGAGGGGAATGTCCTCCCTGTGATGCAGAGTCTGCTGGTTGGAACTAACTACCCTTTGAGTTGGACTGATGTATAGGTGCTTAAAAACCCTGTTTAGTAGATTCAGTTTTTTAATCTACCCCACACCCCAAGTTTTAAGTATATATATATATATATATCTGATTGAGGATTCTTGTCTCCCCTCTGCTTAGGCTTCTAGTAACAGTGTTAATGCCAGAGATTGCAGAAGATGGGCCACAGGAGGGAAGGGACATTGAGTTGCCCTCGATAAGCAGGCTGTGCTTTCAGGTCCTAGTAGCAGAAAAACCTGTTTTCTTCCCCTCTACCCTTTTGCCTGGGCTTCCCTGGTAGCTCAGATGGTAAAGAATCCGCCAGCCAATGCAGAAGACCTGAGTTTGATCCCTGCATTCGGGAAGATCCCCTGGAGAAGGGAATGGCAACCCACTCCAGTATTCTTGCCTGGAGAATCCCATGGACAGAGGAGCCTGGGGGGCTGCCGTCCCTGGGTCCCTAAGAGTCAGACCCGACTGAGCGACTAAGTACACACATACTCCCTTTTGCCTACTGACCGGTATTTATACGCAGCTGTCTCTAAGACGTGTCGTTGGATTTAATTTCTTTTAAGGGTGAAAATATATGACAGTTGTTACGAGTAGAATGCAGCCAGGCTGAGAGGAGAAGGGCTGGCATTGCCGTCTCGTGTCCAGCCCGTATCTGTGGATTGCCAGCTCTGTGCCAGGCAGCATCATGGTTGCTTTGAATGTGTCGTCTTTCTCTTTCCCTAAAGTGGCAGAGACCCGGGTTTCCCAAGGGCTCAAGCAGGTGATGCCCCTCCCGTTAGCACCAGGGACAGAGGGTGAGGCCATTCGGTCTTGGTGGTGCTGTGTCTTGGGTGCCTGGAAGCAGCCACGTCAAGAGAGATGCCCGCCGTGGAAATGCGCATTCAGTCTGCCCTCCGTCTTTCTTTTATTCTTACCGTTGTCCTATTTCATGTCTGCATTATAAACTCTCTTGAGGTTTATAGGAAAGCTGTAAGGACCATGGTATACCCTTCTCCCAGCTTCCCCCAAGGTTGACGTCTTATGTAATATGGTACAATTGTCAGAAGCAAGAAGTTAGTCCTGGTTCCACACCATTAACTGAAATACACACTTCTGTTTGGATTAGTTTTCCACTCATGTCCTCCTTTTGTTCCGGGATCCAAATCTACGACTCCACATTGCACTTAGCATAATTGCCTTTTGAATGTTGGAAAAACCATTCTAATTGCTCTTGCTCTTTATCTAATCCACACTCCATCCTTTGCCCTGAGTCATTGTACTGAAGAATTTTGCTCAACAGCTTTTGATGCCGGAGAGAAGGGGTCAGGCTGTCTAGAGAGAGACAGTTGCAAGCCACAGGAACCGTGGAGGGCGCCGGAGGAGAGCAGAGGGCCGCGGCGGGTGGACAGGTGAATGCAAGGGCGTGGGAGTGTAGCATCCAGGTCAGGTGTGCGGGGAAGGTGTGGGCTCAGTGGCCTCTTGTCAGTCTCTGTGATCATCACTGAAGAAAAATCGGTAGGGTTGTTCTCTTATTTGTCTTAGATGACAGTCTGTTTTGTTTTGTTTTTTTCTGATTGCTCAAGTTATTTTGAGTTACTTATACATACTTAGTACACAGTTGCAAGAACATAGAAAAACTGGTTTAAAAAGTCACCTATAATTCCACCACTCGGGTATACCGGCTGCGTATCGTTGCAGTGGACGGTTATTCTAGTCTGCTACGAGCGTATCCATATTTGTTTAGGAGTCCAGGGGAGGTCAGGTTTGCAGTGCTTGTGTATTTCCACAGAACAGGGGAAGCTTGAAACTCAGAGAATCGTCTTCTCTTTGCTGGTCAGTGTTCTAGAACACACCATTCCCACAACAGGCAGTGGCGTTTGCGTGGAAGCCCGGTCACGTTCGTTGCTGGGCAGGCGACCCCACCTGCTTCGTTTGATGTACACTGATTCTCTTGGGCTCGAACCTAAAGACTTACTCCTAGGTTGTATTTTATGAAGTGAATTTTTAAAATTTATTTGGTTATTTTATTTTTCGCTGCCCTGGGTCTTTTCGCTTTACGTGGGCTTTTCTCCACTTGCGGCCAGGGGGGCGCTACTCGCTAGTGGCTGTGCGGGGCTTCTTGCTGCAGAGCGTGGGGCTCAAGGTGCATGGACTTGGTACTTGTGGTTCATGGGCTTAGTTGCCTCACGGCACGTGGGACCTTCCTGCATCAGAGACCAAACCCATGTCCCCAGCATTGGCCGGATTCCTATCTACTGAGCCACCAACACAGTCCCCAGATTGTATTTTAGAAACACCACCAGTGACGGATACTTCGGCCGCTTTTACTTGCTTCAGCCTCGGGGTCTCAGTTCTGAACCTTCTGCGGAACCCACGGTGGCGCTGGCGCACTGTGGGCGCCTCACAGGGGCTTGTTCAGCCCTTCAGGGTCCTGTCCTCTGTTGACCGGCTCATCCCATAAACTACATTCAGATGCAGTTCTCCCTGCTGTTTCTCCATTCTCTTTATTAGAATTGTTGCCCATACCTTGGGGCCTTCATATTCTCCCAAGTTGGGTGTTCAGAGGCAGATATGTTTCTTTTTGGTAACATTTTCATTTCACAAAAAATTTTTGATAGCGTGATTCTTAATGTCCATAATTCCATCCGATGGATGAAGCTGTTTCTTTGATCCGTCTCTTTCAACCAGCTAAATTGTTGTCAGGTTTTCAGTTTTAGATGATGGGACTAACATCTCGTATTTTTTCTCTATCTTTGTCTGCCTCTGTAAGTTTCTTAGGTTAAATTCCTAAATGAAATTACGGGTCGAGGGGTAGGAGTCCATTTTTAAGACTTGATTCACTTTACTACACTGCCCTCCCACTACGAGGTCTCCCCTTCACTCCCGTCTTAGAACGCCTGTTTCCCAGCATGATGCTGAGGCCTTTTGTAACTTAGTCAGGAGCACCCAGCTAGTTGGCAGCATCTAGAGGACTAGAGCGCACGTCAGCTGACTGTGCCCCGGTTGCCAAGAAATAAGCCCTTCTTGTGCCAGGGGTTGGCCCTGAGCTCTGCGGGCCGGGTGGGCCAGTCTGTCGTGCCTTCAGCTCACGGCGAGCATTTTCCGCAGGCAGAGGGCTGGACGAGGGGGCAGTGGGTAAAGCGGGGGTGCAGGAAGCGCTCCCTGGGGCTTGGAGTCGGCATGGAGACCGGTGATGGCTCCGCGTCCACAGCTCGCCCCGTAGACAGAATCTTGGACAGTTTCTGGGACTGGACGAGATCACCCTGAGCACCACTCAGCATAGCGCTGGCTAGCAGCTGCCGCTGCCGGGGAGTCGTTTAGCTCTGCTTCAGTTTCCTGGTCATGTTTGGGAGCCTGCACGGTAAATATGATTGCAGGTCCAAGGGGGGATATTGCTAATTAGCTTGTCTGCCCTTTAAATTGAAATCTTAATGCTCTTGTGTGTGTGTTTAAATAGATAATATATGCAGATGGAACAACATGCAAAAGACTTAAAGAGGATGTCATGAAATATTTCCTTCCTAACATTTCTTCTCCCCAGAGACCATCACTATGACCAGACATAGTCTGTTCTAAGCATATATATTTAACAAGACTAGGCATATGTTAACACCCTGCTGAGAATGTCTCTGTGATGGTTCTGCAGCAAGACTGAATTAATTAGATTTTTTTTTTTCTTTTTTCAATATTTATTTATTTGGCTATGTGGGGTGTTAGTGGGGTCTTAGTTGCGGCATGTGGGATAAAAATGTTCCCTGACTAGGGACTGAACCCAGGCCCCCTACATTGGGAGCGTGGAGTCTTAGCCACTGGACCACCAGGGAGGTCCCTAATTAGATTTTTAAAACTATTTGCTACTTCTTTCTCCCTCCTCCTGCGTTTTATTGCGATGTGATTGATGTGCAGCTTTGTATAAGTTGAAGGTATTCAGCATAACGGTTTGACTTAAGTATATCATGACATGATGACCAGATTAAGTTTAGTGAATATCCATAGTCTCATAGATAGAAAATAAAACAGGAAAATTCTCTTCCTTGTGGTGAGAACCCTTAGGATTCGCTCTCAGCTCTCATGGATGACAGGCAGCATGTTAATCACGTTTGTCTCTGTGACATTGCGTCTGTAGTACTGACTTATCTTATAACTGACGGTTTGTACCTTTGACCACCTGCCTCCAGTTCCCCCTCCGGGTTGCCCCTGGTAACCACAAATCTGATCTGGTTTTCTGAGTTTGTTCTTGAAGTGTGTTTGACCTACAGCGCTGTTAGTTTCTGGTGCACAACATCCTGCTTCAGTATTTTTGTACATTTCAAAATGGTCTCCGCTGTTCTCTGCCTGTTCTGACATGTATGTATATATATTTTCCTCCGCACCCCCTCCCTTTTTTTTTTAATACGATGGCTTTCTGGACAGCTGTCTGCACTTGGCAGGTCATACTCCAGGCCGGCCTGGGTGGGGTTCACCCTCTCTCTTTTGTTAGCTTTGCATTGTTGAGTGATGGACTTGAGAGTGTCCCTTCCCTGGCCTGTCCTTCCCCACTTTCTCCTCTCTGCATGGGCAGTGTGCCATGTTGAGTTGGGTACCACATAGGGAGAGACCACTGTGCCGTTGGGGGCAGCAGGACCAGCGTTTATTTTCTCTTGGCACCTGCCCCCAAGCCCTCTGTCTAGGGTCTTCTCAGTAGCCAGAGGTGCCACTGATGTGAGTGGGGGCTATTGGCAGTCCTTGAATCAAAAGACCCTTGGTGGAGCCCAGGATGGGCGGGGTGCGGAGGAGGGGAGGGGAATGACAGCTGTGGTTTGGTTTGTTTGTTTGTTTTCAAGTTTAAACGAGAAAGCATTCCCAGAAACTTCCTAGTGCCTTTTGTGTCCACTCTTGGCATTTTGCTCACGAGGCGTGAAGGTTCAGGCTGGGGCTACCCCAGAAATCCTTCCAGAAGCCAAGGCTAAATAAACTCTTGCGAGGACCCTCCACAGCCCCAGAGCAGACCGTGCCACGGGCAGTGGGCTGTTAGCTGTCTCCAGGGCAGGCGTGATCCTGGTGCTCAGGCTCTCTTCCCTGTGGCTCCAGTGAGACATTGCCCAGGTGGCACAGCGCACAGAAGCACTGTGTTCTTGGCAGTAGTTCCCAAGGTCGGCGTGTGGTTCCTCCATAGAGGGGCTTCCAGCTTCCCCGCCTCCCATGGACGCTCACACCTTAGGTTCCCTCTTCTGTGCTGGTGACCCTGGACCATAAGGGCGTGATCAGAGCATGTGGGTCTTCGGCTGAGGCCCGGGGACGGTTGATAATTGGCTGCATCCCAGGTTTTAGGGTGTCGAGGTCCATGGCAGCAGGGAAGGGACTGGCGGAGGGGGGCGGTGATTAGATTTGGCTTGACTCCTTAATTGTAATCTAGGCACTAAGACCCCGAGGGGCTAAGTGGCTGAGATGAAGGTTGATGGAAGCTGCAAATGGACACCAACATGAAGCCTTAGGAGAGAGAAGTCCACAGGGGCACCCGTCCAATTCTGAGTAGAAGTCAAGGGGGTCAGTGGTGTTGATTTTCGTTTTCTGGTGATTTTAGTTGTAGTAGAGACAGTTTCTGGTTTTTTACTTGGAAAATAAAATCTACAGTACAGAGGATTTAGGGGATTTACACCATGACTCAAGAGACATATTCCAAGAAAACTTTCTACTCAAGACCATACAACCAGGCGGCTTAACCTGGGCTTGGAAGAAATAAAAATAACAGCCACCAGCTTTATTGAGATATAACTCATATGCCCAGGTGGCGCTAGTGGTAAAGAACCCGCCTGGCAATGCAGGAGACATAAGAGATGTGGGTTCGATCCCTGGGTTGGGAAGATCCCCTGGAGGAGGGCATAGCTACCCACTCCAGTATTCTTGCCCGGAGAAGCCCACGGACAGAGGAGCCTGGCAGGATGCAGTCCACGGGGTTGCAGAGTCGGATATGATGAAGCAAGCGACTTAGCTCACAGACCATAAAATTCACTCTTTAAAGGAAGACAGTTCAAATGGTTAGTATATTCAGAGGTTTGTACACCCACCATTATGGTCTAAATTTAGAACACTTTCATTACCCCCCAAGAAAGAAACTCTATACCCATCAGCAGTTACACCACATCCCCAACTCCTCTCAACCCCGGGAATAACCACTTTCTGTCGTTGTGGGTTTGCTTGTTCTGGACGTTTCGTATAGTTGGAAACATGAAGAGTCGGCCTTCTGTGTCTGTGTGGCCTTCTGTGTCTGACTGCTTTCCCTTAGCCTGTTGCCGAGTTTCCTTCACGTTCTAGCACATAACAGTGCCTGCGTGCTCAGTCGTGTCTTTACAGCCCCATGGACTGCAGCCCGCCGGGCTTCTCTGTCCGTGGGATTCTAAGAGTGGGTGGCCATTTCCTTCTCCAGGGGGTCTTCCTGACGTAGAGATCAAACCCACGTCTCCTGCGTTGGCAGGCGGATTCTTTAGCACTGAGCCGCCTGGTAACGGCACAGAACAGTGCTTCAGTCCTATTTACAGCCAGTAGTCATCCGCTGTGGGCTTCCCTGGTGGCTTGTTGTTGTCAGTCTTTGGGTGACAGCCATCCTAGTGGGTATGCAGTGGTATCACATTATGATGCCATGAGCGTTATGACTAATGATGCTGTGTCTTTTCATCTCCTTGATCGCCATATATTTATTTTCTTGGGAGACACGTCTATGGAGATACATCCTTTGCCCATTTTTTAGATCGGGTGATGTGTTGACTTGCCTCTGAGACCCTGCATTTGGGTCTTGTCTATCCTTTAGACCCTGGCAAGTGGGCCCCCTCCTGTGGTAGGCGCCCTGTGTCCCTGGGGTCTGTGCGAGGTGTCTTGCTTTACACTGGGATCTAACTTCCTTTCCTGTTTAAATAGCTTTAGGGGATTTGAGACCCTGATGAAACTGAAAGATGTTTAGGTTCTAGGTCTTTCTAAGAGCAAAGTTCTGATTGCTGTGCCTCTGGGGCTGCAGTCACTCTAGAATGAGGGTGAGGTTGTTGAATGGGGCTTCTTGGACAGCGGGGCAACCTTGCACATATGTTCCAGTCGCTTGAAATATGCATAGGATGCCATTTACAATTGAAGGTTTTCAAAGACATAGACTGTACCGTCTTTTTTCCCCCTTGATTCTCTCGTAGTACAGATTGTAGTATTTCTTACGCAGTAGGTGATGAAATGGGGTTCTCCGGATAAAGAATTCATCTGCCAATTCAGGAGACGCAGGTTTGATCCCTGCATTGGGAACATCTCCTGGAGAAGAAAATGGCAGCCCACTCCAGCATTCTTGCCTGGAGAATTCCATGGGCAGAGGAGCCCGGCGGGCTACAGTCCATGGGGTCCAAGAGTCGGACACAGCTGAGTGAATAAACAGTAGCAACAGTGATGATGAAATGCTTGTTGGTTGGCGTTAATGTGCTTTGGTCACTGTCCTTTCTGGAGCCGTTTGGCAGGTGGCCGTGCTGAGACGGTGCAAGGACGCCTGTGTGTGACACGGGCCTTTGTCTGCAGAGGCCCTGGGCTTTCCAAGTGTGTCTTGGCTGCCGCTGCTTCACAGATCCTCCCTCCTCGAGCAGCATGGCCGGCTGCCGAGGGGCACATGTGCTGCTATTTATGCCCTGCGACTTTCTCAGTGGTGGTTTTGAGGGTAGCATGTAAGAATCTGATCTCATTTTGTAAGTGTGTGAAGTGTCGACTCCCCGCGCCTGTTGGCTGACACTGACTGCAAGTCCCTCCCTCCCAGAGCCCAACTTTGTTCTGGATCAGTTCTGATTGGAAATCACAGCCATCTATGGAATTTAAAGTTTCTTTGACATTTGAAACAAAGGCCGTTTGTAGGAGCAGACAGGTGGCCCTTTCAGGGCAGCGAGGGGGCTTCCGCGGAGTTGTGCTCTCTCCTCCTGCCCCCCGCTCGACTCTCGGAGCTGCCGTGACTGGAGGAGCCTGTCAGTTGCCCCGGTGTCCAGTGGGCAGTGTGCACGTGCTTGTAGGGGAGTGCTGAAACCGAAAATTTCTGATTTGAGTTTGTGATTTCTCGTTTTTGTTGACACGTTACCATCTCTCCATCTTCACACACGTCCCATTGTTGGTGCTGTTCAGTCGCTAAGGCATGGCCGACCCTCTGTGACCCCACGAACTGCAGCACGCCAGGTTTCCCTGTCCTTCACTCTCTCCCAGAGTTTGCTCAAGCTCGTGTCCGTTGAGTCGGTGATGCCATCTAACCATCTCATCCTCTGTCACCCTCTTCTCCTCCTGCCCTCAATCTTTTCTAGCATCAGGGTCTTTTCCAATGAGTCAGTTCTTTGCATCAGATGGCCAGAGTATTGGAGCTTCAACTTCAGCATCAGTCCTTCCAACGAATATTCAGGGTTCTTTTCTTTAGGACTATAAAAGTGAAAGTGTTAGTTGCTCAGTTGTGTCTGACTCTTTGAGACCCCATGGACTGTAGCTTGCCAGGCTCCTCTGTCCATGAAATTCTCCAGGCAATAATACTGGAGTGAGTAGCCTTTCCCTTCTCCAGGAGATCTTCTCAGCCCAGGGATCAACCCTGGGTCTCCCCCATTGCAGACAGATTCTTTACTATCTGAACCACCAGGGAAGCCCTTTAGGGCTGTGGTTGTGTGTAAATACTTTGCAGAATTCAGGTTAAGGAGCTCTGGTTGACATGGTATGCTTGGGTTAACATGGGTGATTGAACATATTCATTTATTTCCACTTCCTCCAGAAACCCTTCTAAAATGACAGTAAAAGAATTTTTTAAATGTCTAAACCCAACGAGGACCAAGAATAGGAGAGAAGACAATGGACAGGAGCCTTCAAGCTGTGGGAGATTGTTCGTGGAAGGCAGCAGAGCGGGAGCTGAGATGTTGGTGCCGCAGCGACCTGCCTGGGGGAGCGGTATGGAAGCCTGGGTTCCCTCAGTGCCGGGACTGTGTCTGGGCCTGAAGACGGGACGATTCGCTGACAGTTTCAGTGGGAGGAAATGAAGCTCCCCAAGTTACCTGTCTGCTTGTACCAACTAGAGAATAATTATCTCCTCTGCCCACAAGAGCAGAGGTTGATGCTCTGGAGAAATCCTCAAACCAGACACTGTGGACGAGGCACCTCAGGCGGAGCAGAGTGGGCAGCCAAACCCTGAAAGGGGATTCAGGGAAGTCTGTCCAGCTGAGGGGAAATCCCAGAGCCTGAGTCCAGGCAGGGCCCGGGGTTGGAGGACTCCCCTCTGGAAGAAGCAGCGGCTTCAGAGACAGACCTGTGGCTGCTAGCGTTTGGCAGGCCCGCAAAGCAGGAGCTGGATGCGTCTGCTCCGTGAGCAGTACGACTCCAGGGGCTTGCGTGTGTGTACAAAGCTTCCATCATCTTTTTACTGCCTCAGCTTTCCAATTTTTTTTATTTTGAAATAAATGTAAATTCCTAAGAAGTTGCAATAAATGGTCCAGAGAGGTCCCCTGCACTTTCCATCCAGTTTGCCCTGGTAGTTACATCGTACGTAACTACGGACAAAACCAGAAAATTGACATGTCCCGGATGCTTGTGTATGTAGCTTCACGTAAGCACCACAGCAGTCAAAGTACAGACCTGTTCCATCATCACAAAGAATTCCCTGATGACTCATTTAAAAATAGGGATGGACAGCAAGGATCACTGCCTGTTTTCAAAAGGTTCCCAGCACGAAGGGCAGAGGCCAGAACAAGCAAAGACAAAGATATATCAGAGGAAAGAGCCGATAACTGCAGACAGAAAAACCCGCAAAAAACATAGCAAATAGCCTCAGAGAAATAAGAGTCAGTATTTTGTCAATGAAATAAAACAGGATGCTGTAAAAGTCAGAAGAAGAAATAATTCTTAGAAATTAAAAACACAACATTAGAAGGGAAAAAAAGCGTTGACAAAGACTCCCAGGAAATAGACTATCTGACATCTAGGCAATCTGTAAAGAGAGGGGAAACAAAGGGCAGAAATGTATCAAAGAAATGAGAAATGTTTCCAGAATTGATGATCACAAGGTTCCAGGGTGGTGAATGGGAAAAGTCCTAACTGGCACATTCGTGTAATTCCAGAACACTGGGAATAAAGCTTCCAAAGCGACCAGTCACTAAACAAGTCTGGGAATGAAGATGCATCGGATTCTCAACTTCATGGGAAGCCAGAAGGTGATGGAGTAGATTTCCAGTCTGATGTGGTGAATTAAGCTAATGTACAATAGAACCACTCTTAAATGCAACATTTAGAAGTGCTGTGTAAAATATAACAAAGATGTTAAATATAACTGAACGTATGAGAAAGAAATGAGATAGCAAGACACTGAATCAAAGAGGGAGTCTAAAACCAGAGAAGGCTGCTAATGTTATGGCAGCTCATGTCATGGCAGCTCTGGGGGTGGGGGGGAGGGGTGTTAGTCGCTCACTCTCTGAGACCCCATGGACCATAGCCTGCCAGGTTACTCTGTCCGTGGAATTTTCCAGCCAAGAGTACTGGAGTTGGGTTGCCATTTCCTCAGTCAATTCAGTTCAGTTGCTCAGTAGTGTCTGACTGACTCTTTGTGACCCCATGGACTGCAGCACACCAGGCTTCCCTGTCCATCACCACTTCCCAACTTGCTCAAACTCATGTCCATCAAATCGGTGACACCATCCAACCATCTCATCCTCTGTCGTCCCCTTCTCCTGCTTTCAGTCTTTCCCAGCATCAGGGTCTTTTCCAGTGACTCAGTTCTTCACATCAGGTAGCCCAAAATATTGGAGCTTCAGCATCAGGCCTTCCAGTGAATATTCAGGGTTGATTTCCTTTAGGATGGACTGGTTTGATTACCTTCCTGTCCAAGGGACTCTCAAGAGTCTTCTCCAGCACCACAGTTCAAAAGCATCAATATGTTCAGTGCTCAGATTTCTTTATGATCCAGCTTTCACATCTGTACATGACTACCGGAAAAGCCGCAGCTTTGACTGTAGGGAGCTTCATCGGCAATTCCTACTCCAGGGGGACCTTCCTTACCCAGAGATTAAACCCACATCTCCTGTGTCTCCTGCATTGCAGGCAGATTCTTTACCCACTGAGCCATCAGGAAAGCCCCAGGGATGCTTCCTGGGCCCTGAAACAGGCCCAACAATAATGTAACTTTGGATTCTTTTAAAAATGTGTAGAATTGAAATAGAAATCCCCATTAAAGGGCTATTAACTGGTAAAAGGGGGAACACAGACATGAGAAAATCTCCCCCTCGGAGCCAGAGAAATGATGAGGAAGTTTATCACTGTCCTGCACTCAGGTGCTGGGGGAAGTCTCCTGTGAGCGATCGAAACATCCGAGTCTGAGGTCTGTGTTATAATCTCTACGTGTTTTAGGAGTCCCCAAGCCAGCACCAGGCTGGTGATACTCCTGGAGCCACTTGCAGAAAGAAAAGCAAAAAGTTTGTAGAACGACCCTTGCACAGCTCAGGCCACCTGGAATCCTACAATTTCTACAAATTATGAGCTTGCGCCAATAAATTATTAAACATACAGAAATCATAAGCAAGAGTCAGGTGTCACAACAAACAGGAGGATTTCCAACATTTTACAACTTCAGACGATAGAAGAGATCTTAATATAATGTTTAAGGTGATCAAAGGGCTTAAAGAAAGATTAGAAATCAAGAAAAGAATAGGATACAGTACGTTTTAAAGAGGCTGGTTTCTTAGTTGTTTTTTTTTTTTTTAAGGACCACTTACAATCTCTATAATAAAAGCTCTAGCCATTGCATATAAAACCCAACAGAGATGTTAACCGGCAAACTAGACACACCCCAGGAGAGAATTATGCATGAGCCAGAAAAGAGATCTGAAGAAGTTAAGTGGACTTAGCACAGAGATCCAGAGAGGTGGTGCAGAGGGGAGGGCGCGAGGAGGACCTGGGCCGGCTCTGATGGCGTTCCCAGAGGGCTCGGGCACATCTTAAAAGCAGCTTGAGAGGAAAACAGAGATCGCTCCCAAGGCTCAACAGTGAAGCTCAGCAAGTGTCTACATAGTAATAGGGAGGTCAGACCACGGTGGAAGAAAATCTTCACGAAGACAGTAAGACCAGCATATCATTCTATCATGAGAACAGAATACAGGCATTGGTTCAGGAGAGAGGGGACATGTGTATGCCTATGGCCGATGCATGTTGGTGTATGGCAGAAACCAACACAATATTGTAAAGCAACTGTCTATCCTCCAGTTAAAAATAAATTAATTTTTAAAATATATAAGCATTTTCATAGAAATAGAAACTCAAATTTATTCACTCACAGACTCTCACTGGACTTCAGGAAGAAGGAAACTAAAGCCAGGACAGAGACAGCAGAAACTTATGGTCGAGCTGAATCACGGTCAGCGTGTAAAACTGGGGTCGTTACTGACTTGAGGAGAGTTAGAAACTAAAATGCTGACAAGCGGTCAGTGGAAATGCGGTCAGTGGAAATGCGGCAGAGGGTCATGGGAGTGAACATGAAGATCTTTGAACTGTTAGGGAAGAGTGGGAGGGCAGCTGGTTTCCTCTAGACTTTCTTGAGTCTCAGACACGTTAAAACGTTCACGGTAGAAACAGGATCAAAAGCCTTCAAGCCAATAGAGGGAGAATGTTGGGAATTAGAAAAACTAGGTCATCTCACCGGAAAAAAAGAGGAAAGAAAAAGTGCGGTAGACAGAAAGACAGGTAACGGAAGGAAATCCGCACAGATCACAGTGAATATAATCAGAGCAGCAGCACCAGGTAGCACCAGAGGCTCTCAGTTTGGACGAGCAGAGCCCTCGACGCTCTCTGGGGGCATCACAACCAGCCAGTCGCCTGGCAGGCGTTTCTGCCTGGCCCACGAGGACTGGAGGCATGTGCTCCTGCGGACCTTCCTCCAGAAGTTGGGGGGAGATGTGCTGCACCCAGACCAGGGGGTGTCCTGGGATCCAGGCCACGAGATCCACCCAGGCAGGCACTAGAGAGGGGCTAGAATCTGCAGGAGGGAGAGGGACAAGACCAGAGCCGTCCTGTTAAACGGGCCCCCTGGGGGTGGGGTGGAGGGCTGACCCCTGGGCCAGGCCGATGACCACAGTCCACGTGTGACGGGACCCTGCCCTTGAGCAGCGGCTGTTGTAGTTGGAGGAGCAACTCACATGTTCAGAGGTGGCGGCCAGCAGAGGGTCTCTCGCCAGCCATGCACAACATTTATGAGGCTGAAGCCCAGCCCTGCAGCCTGCCCGAGCTGGCACAAGGCTCGGCTGCCCTGTGGGACACCAGCCTCGTGGAGGGGGCCGGACCGGAGGCGCCGCCCTGGTTACCTCACAGGCTGCACTCTTGAGAGCCTCCCTGGGCAGCTTCCACCAGACCTGTCTTCGAAGTCTTAAAGAGAGGCCCTTCCCCAGCCCACGTCCCCTCCCTGGTCCCTCCTTCCAGCCTAGTTCCCGAAGGAGCTGCCACCCTCCACTGCCTGCTTCCTGGGGGGCCGGTGGCTCTCTGGTCGGGGTGCTGCTGACCACTGCCTCTGTCCCCAGCCCAGTTCCCACGGGTTCCCCCAAAGCCGTCTGCTTCCAGGGCAGGGCAAGTGCTGCGGGAGAAGGAAGCGGGGCGGTCAGAGAAGGCCCTCCTGATGGGGTGACGCCCAAGCAAAGACTGGCGTCAGCTGTCTGGGCACGTGTAAAAGCCGTGACTGTCACCGTGGCGGCGCCTCGTGTGTGACTGCTCGTTGCACTTCGTGCCCCCGCCTCCTCCTGGCTCCTCCCAGCCTGATGTTTCGTTAGCACCAGGCACACGCAGCGTCTGGCATCCTCGTAGGTGTGCAGATTGTCGTGTGAGTGTGTGGCTACTTGGATGGATGGTGCACGGTCGCTTGAGCAGCCTGTGACAGATGTCAAGGGAAGCCAACCCAGGCTTCCGCAGGGCGGGCTCTGTCCCTGCCCGGCCGCTGGGGGAGGAGAGGCGGGTCCGGAGCCCAGGCCCGAGGGAAGCAGGGTCCACGCTGGGTGCCCCGTCGCACCTTCTCCCTGTGTGGTTCACTGCACAGCCCTGTGCTTCACGTCCCGTTTCAGGGCAGTTCAAACTGGCCAGTAGAGTAAGCCCTGCAGTCGTTGGCAGAGCATAAGCAGGGGCGGGCAAGAGAACTGCCATTTCCATTACTCGCCACATGCCACTCATGTCCTGGGGGCTTCCGTCTCAGAACCATCACAGACCTGCCACCTACCATCGCCCTCACGTGACTCAGCTGGGCCTTGGAAGGATCGTGGCAGAGCGCTTGTCCCGTCTTCCCCCACTTGGATTGATGGGGGCTCCTGGATGCAGCCGGCGGGAGGTGGGGAGGACTCTTCAGACGCCAGCCTGGGGTCGTCTTCTGGTTCTTCTTCACACTTCTGGTCCCGCAGCCTGTTTGCCAGTGCTGAGGGCCCAGGGATTAAGAGAAATAAGGCCAGCCCTGGTCGGAGGGATGGGCTTTCCTGGTGGCACAGTGGTGAAGAATCCTCCTGCCAATGCAGGAGATGCGGGTTCAATCCCTGGGCCAGCAAGATCCTCTGGAGATGGAAATGGCAACCTCCTCCGGTATTCTTGCCTGGGAAATCCCATGGAACAGAGGAGCCTGGCAGGGTACAGTCCATGGGAGGGCAAAGAGTTGGACACACCTGAGCAGCTTAGCATGCATACAGGGTGGAGATAGCAAGGCTGAGACGTTTCTCGTAAAAGGTATATACCCTGTACCCCCGGCATATACCCTGTACCCCCGACAGGTCTCCAGCCCTTCTCAGGCAGGGGTGCTGATGCTCCAGGGCGTCCACCAAAATGTGTTAATGCATTTTCATCGATGCTGATTGCTCCGGTCCTTCAGAGAACAGGAAATAGTCACCTTCTGTGCCCCGAGGGCTCAGGTGACCGTGACTCTGGCTTTTCTGTCTTTGGAGGAGTTGTGAGCTTGCAGGACCGAGCTGGGTCTCTGGTACCCTCAGTGGGTGGTGGCGAGCCCTTTCCTTGTTCCCAGCCACGCCAGTTACCACATGCTCAGCCCAGAAGCCGGCTGCTCAGTAAGCATTTGTGCTTGGTTCTGTTAGGAATCTTTGCCCAGAGGGCAGGCTACCGGATCCTCCCCTGGTCTAATTCTGGTGACATGGGGTGGCTGAGAAAGGAAGACGTGACTGTCGAGGTGGGCACTGGTGAGCGGTGAGGCCAGTCAGCTGCTCCCTGGCGCGGCCAGCCTGTCTGTGGGGCTCCAGGTGGCTGTGCCGTGGACCAAGGGCATCAGGCCGGTTCAGGAGGCCTTCAGCACTTTGGGAGCAGCTGGCTGTGGGATCGTTGCTCGGGGATGTGAGGCCCTGGCTCGCTTTCCATCCCGACGGGGCTCACCTTGCTTCCTCCTCCCCTGCCTGTGCCTTGGCCAAAGCTCTTGCTTCCTGGGCAGGGGCTAGGGAGAGAACATATTTGCAGCCCCCCACCCAGCTTGTGTTAGAAAGATGGAGTTTGGGAATTGAGGAAAGCAGAGGATTACAGTTATTCCGGGGTGAGTTCTGGAAGCTCCTGCCCCCCTGGTGTGGATCCCCCTTACCTGTCCGCTGGGCGGCTCAGGGGGTGGGTGGGATGGTGAAGACAGAACTGCCCAGGAGGTCAGCCCCCCTGCCACCGCCCAGCCCACCTCAGTGAGAACCTGGCCCTGGAGGAAAGACTCAGCCTTGGACCAGGGCTCTGGTGTATATTTTTACTGCCTTTTCCTCCCGTATCTGCATTTTTAAAAATAGCAATGCTGAGTGAATTCCTGTCAGTCTGAGTCTGCTCTGGAAGGTAGGATGCATTTCGCAGGGAGTGTGGCTGTTGATCAGCAGCAATTCTCAGCGTTTGGGAGCGTGGACCGCAGAAGCTGTGGGCTCTCCTGGAGAGAGGCGTCCTAGCCTGCCACTGCCAGAATAGGCCCAGCTTTGACGGCCAGCGATGACGTCATCTTGAAGGTGATGTGGCTTTTCTTCGGGTTTGAAAGGAGGGAGGTGAAGAGGAGGGAGCAGGAGCGTCGGGGAGCCGAGGTCCCAGTGGTCATCCCTGAGGACTGGACCAGGCAGAGACTGGGCTTCCTGCCAGGGTGGTTCTTTCTCAGACTCGGGGTTCTTACCCGCAAGGAGAGCCGTGTTCAGTGCACCAGCTCCTGCCCGTCCGGTCACCCAGCTCTAAAATCCCCGCAGTTTTTATGGCTGTAGTGTGGGGCCTGGAGCTGCCTTCCTGCCTGGAGGTCTCCACCATGGGAAAACCAAGTCCCCTGGGTGTCCAGGGACGCGTGCTGGCAAGTTCTGCTCTTTGCCACCTAGGCAGCAGCCTGCCTGGGTCAGGTCCCAGGGCTCTTGGTCCCCAGGGTCTGGGGCTTTGTTCTTGGCATCTGTCTGAAAGCTGACAGAGGCCAGGGTCGGGACCACCTGAACAGAGGTCAGAGTTGGGGCCATATTGTTTAGAGAACCTGTCCCTGTGTGTGCTCACGGGCTGACCCGCTGGAGTTTGTCAGGGATACTGGGGGGGCGGGTGTAAGCCCAGCCTCACTTTGCTTTGCTAGTTATTGTAATCCACCTCACTTTTACATCTTGATCCCCAGGCTTTTTATCTTTAAATTAAAAAAAAAAATTAATAACAGGGACCTCCCTGATGGTCCAGGAGTTAACTACAGGGGACAAGGGTTAGCTCTCTGGTCAGGGAACTAAGATCCTGCTCAGGCCATGGTGTGCAGCCAAAAAAAAATCTAAAAACAAATGTCCCTGAGTAGTCAGGGCCCTCCTTTGTTTTAGAAGAAAGTAGAGCTATTTTACGGAGAAGGCAATGGCACCCCACTCCAGTACTCTTGCCTGGAAAATCCCATGGACAGGGGAGACTGGTGGGCTGCAGTCCATGGGGTCTCAAAGAGTCGGACACGACTGAGAGACTTCCCTTTCACTTTTCACTTTCATGTATTGGAGAAGGAAATGGCAACCCACTCCAGTGTTCTTGCCTGGAGAATCCCAGGGACAGGGGAGCCTGGTAGGCTGTCGTCTATGGGGTCACACAGAGTCGGACACGACTGAAGCAACTTAACAGCAGCAGAGCTATTTTAACCAGGCTGGTAATCGGTCTCGACCAGGGAACATTAAGAAATAGATTGCTGGTTTCACCTAGAGATTCATTCAGTAGGTTTGGGATTTTATATATATATCAGGAATCTGTATTTTTGAAAGTGCTCTGCGGATTCTGATAGTTGCTTTAAAACTTAGTCCTCCTCCCGAGGGACCTGCTGAGGTGGCGTCCGTTTTTCTTCATAATCTTTTGCTATTTCAGCACTACTGGGTTAAATATATCTAGACTTCTCCACTCTGTTTTTATGGGGCCATTGGTTCGTTTCTACCAGTTGCCCTTCAAAGATCAAACACAGTGGTGGGTGTTCAGCCAAAACACTGCCTTGCAGTTGCTGATTTTAGGGCTTGGCGTCTGCAGGGGGGTGTCCAGTGGTTGAGATGCATTTTGAATCCCTCACTCTCAGAATCATGCCCTCCTTCAGATCTGTGATAATGTGAATTCTAGCTGAGACGTCCTTCTTCCTGTGTGAGACCTAGAGGAGCTCAGAGGAAAGAAGTTCCGTGCTTAGTCAGACAGAAAAGAAAATCAGGCCAGGGCCTCGTGTGCTGGCGTCTGCTCACTGGTCACCCCTTCTCCTCTGACGGCACAGGGGCTCCGTGAGGCTCCAAGGCTGTCCTGGTCCTGGCGGGGGCCGGGGCCGAGGCTCACTCCATGGGTGCCAGCTCTGGGACCACCCCCTGCACACCGTCTCCAGGCCCTTGCTGCTGAGCCGGCCCTGAGGACTCCTTCCCCCAACCTCCAACCTCGCTCCCCGGGACCTGAGAGCGCCGTGCTGACCCCGGCCCTGTGCCGTCTTCTTACCGAGTCCCTGGATCACACCTCTCCCAGGGTAGGCACCTCAGTGCCGCCGTGCCACCAGCTGAGCTCTCCGTCTCCTGCGCGCTCTGATTCACTTTTGGCCCAGTCTCCTTGATCCCACCTCACTCTGAGTCATGGAGGTGGGTGTGTCTGCTCTTACTGAAAGGGGAGGAGAATTGTGACCATATAAACAAGAAGTCGGTGACTGGCAGACTCCATGATTGCCTGAGATTTTCCTTTCAGTTTATACAAGACTTTTTAGAAATGCCCTCGAAATCAAAATGCATCTGTATGTTAATTTTTGCCTCTGTTTCTGTCTTTGTAGATGTTAATTTCGTGTATTTGTTTCCTCCAGCTGAGGTCTGAGTTCCTAGGGAGAAACCTTCAGGGGCGAGATCCAGGCTCTGCCCTGGCTTTCCCGTCATGGGGCCTTCTCAGGCTGGGGGGCTTTGAGGGTGCACATTCTCGATGGACTCTCCACCTGGCCCCTGAGCAAGGGCAGGCGCTGGGCAGGTAGACCCCAGGGCTCCCGGAGGCGCTGAGGGGACGAGCTCTGGAGCCGGAAGGGGCTGCCCGTCCCGGGGGACCCCCAGGGAGGTGACGGGACTTAGCCCCACAGCCGGGCTGTGGCAGTGCTGAGGCCTCCACGGCCCTGGCTCTCAGCGTGGCCAGCCGCAC
Organism: Cephalophus harveyi; assembly: GCA_006410635.1. Taxonomy (NCBI): domain Eukaryota; kingdom Metazoa; phylum Chordata; class Mammalia; order Artiodactyla; family Bovidae; genus Cephalophus; species Cephalophus harveyi. The sequence continues at coordinate 587,149 of SJYT01071975.1, forward strand.
CCTCACCTCCCTGTGCGGATGGAGCTGGAGGGACACTTCCTCCCTGCCCCAGGGAGTCTGCTCTTTTGAGGTCAATCAGGGTTTTGGGACTTAAAAATCAAACCAAGAGGTTAACAGCAGCCCCCAGGAGCCATTCAGTCTCTGCCAGGGTCATCAGGCCACTACTTGCTGCCTGAGCGACACCCAGTGTGCCCTAGGGTGGGTATCCCTTCCACACCTTGAAATAGTGGCGGCAGGTGTCTGAGGCACACGCAGAGGTTGGCGTGCATCCCGGGAGGCTGTGCTTCCTCCACGCGGGGTCCTGACACTCGAGGGGGGCTCGGCTGCCCTGCTGGACTCAGACACAGGCCCCTTTAGCTGCTTCTCCTCCTCTCTTGCTGCCTCTAAAATGCCAGGCAGAAGAGCCAGGATTTGCGGCTCCATATCAAAATGGCTTTAGGAGCCTTTTCAGAATGCCTGCTTTCAGAATACCATCCAGGGGGCTGACTGGGCAGGGAGCCTGGGCTGGGCCCCTCCTTCCACCCCGAGGCCCCTCTGTTGAGCCACTGTTGTGTGAGGACACGGTGACGTGCCCATGGGTCACCCGGAAACCTTGTTAACGGGTGGACTCTAAGGTGGCCGGGCTGGCGGGGGCCTCCGAGCCTGCATTTCCAGTGAGATCCAGGAAGATGCCTCAGGGGCCCCGAGGAGGGCCATGCCCGCCAAATGAGGAAGGAGATAGCAGATCAGGGCGCTGGAGTCCTGGCACCGGTGGTCTGGGGCAGGCCCCTCACCTCTCCGCGCCTCCAGCCTGCTCTGCGGGGCGAGAGAGACCACAGCAGTACCTCCGACCTCTCCACGCAGGGCTTGTCCCCGCACAGTGTGAGCTCCGTGAAGGTCTGCCTGCGGGGTTCCCAGCCTGGGTCATCGTTCTGCGAGCTAAGCTGACATCAGACACGTGGGGGTGAGGGAGGGGTCTGGAGAGCAGCGCTGAGCCCTCTCTGGGCCTGCTCTCTGCCTATTCGGGGATGCCCAGCAGCCCAGCCATGAGGACAGGCCTGAAACCATGCTGTTGACTTCTCTTTTATCTCTTGAGGAGGGAGTTCTTCTCACTCTGAAGCTTCCTGTCTCGTACCCTCCTTCTGAATCCAGGAATCCTGGGCTCTTTCGACCTTTTTGGAGCCAGGCTGATCAGGCTGGGGCCAAGACACTGAGGGCAGTACTGAGTTCTTGAAGGTGGGCGCTGCCCTCCCCCCGAACGCTGCAGCATCTGCAGAGACCCAGCTCTGCTGCCCAGGCTTCCGCAGGTCCACTGCCAGGCACAGCTCCCCGGTCCTTCCCTCCCACTTAGCAGGCGGTTGGACTCGGTCCCCTTTCTCTGTCCCCTTGGGCACGCTGAGCCTTGGGCCGTCTCCACAAGCTGGCAGGCCGCAGCTGCAGTTTCCAGGCAGTGATGCAGTTGTGCTGCATTGCCTGGCCCTAATTGCAGGCTTCTGGTCTGCGGCCTGCCATCAGAGCAAGGGGGCCCTGGGGACAGGGCCACCACCCTGGGAGGTGAGAGTGTAGACGCCTGGCCAGCACAGCTTTCATCTGAAAGGGTGTGGGGGGTGAGAACCCTTGCCTACATCTTTGATGGACGTTTCCTCTGCAGCCTGGCCCTTCCCACCTGCCCTTTGGCAACAGAAGTTTTTCTGTTATTTACTTGTGTAAGTGTTTTCAGGTATTTTCATTTTGTTTCCCCCCAACTAAATGTAAGTTCTGTAAAGCCGGGACACATACCTTCGAATTTGTACTCTTATCTTGTTCTGAAATCTATAGAAAACACTAAAAAACTATTGAATTGATCGACCTCAGTCTTCAAATTCAGCGGAGCTTCTGCTGAGTGGTTTCCGTAGCATGTGATTGACAGAATTTTCCAGCGAAGGGCACCAGCGTTGGTCTGTTCTCCCACTGCCCGGCCGTTTCCAGCTGTTCTCCTGCAGGCACGTGAGGCCCTCTGGCCATTCGTGTTTGCTAGGATCGAGACCTTCAATCCTCAGGTGGGCAGCTTGCTGATGGCTGGATTTTTAGGAACGTTCAGTCACATGATGGTCAACTGCTGTGAGAAAGTCATTACTCTGGCATTCACTGGGCTCACTGGCCAGTCAGGTCCCCAGATCCATTCAGAACTGAACGCTGGCAGAGGAGCCCGGCTCCAGCCCATAGATAGTACCATTCGCTGCCACTCCCAGTGGGACTGTTCTGAAAGCCAGCATACTGACATTTTAAGTAAGGTCAGAAAGAGTTAAGAGTTTCCCCAGCCCCACAGTGTCTATGTGTAAACGTTTGGATCCTAGGATTTTTGATCGTTTGTTTGGTTCTGGCTCTGGACGAGCTTCTGACTAGAAGAGGTGTCTCCCTCCGCTTGATATAACTGGCTGAAACCCAAGCCAGAAAGGACCCAGCCAGAGAGGATCCTCAGAGCAGCTGGGTAGGGTGGGGGCTCTCAGACACCTTGAAAGTGACCCACCATTGACTACACCTTTTACATCATGACCCAGGATTCATGTATGTTATTTATGCAACTGGAAAAGTTTTCTCAAGACAGTACTCACCCTTCCTGTATGTGATAAGCCCAGTGTTGGCCATGACCCACTAAATTGATTTCATAACCCACTAACAGGTCCGAACCCTCCGTTGGAAACAGTGTTGCTCAGGAATTCCCTGGCGGTCCAGTGGTTAGGACTCCCCACTTTCACTGCCAACGGCCTAGGTCAGGAATGGGGATTGCACAGGCGGAACTGCGTGGAAAAAAAAAAAATCTCTGCTCTAGGGAGCATGCATTCTAGGATTCCCAAGGCTTTTTCAGAGTTCTGCACCGAGGGGTAACTTCCAGTCTGCCAGCACAGCTTCTCTGGCCTCCAGGTTGCATTTGTGTTGGAAGGAGGGAGTCAGCATCCCTGGGCCTGCCCTTCTTTCCACACTCATCTCTGCACCAGATCCTTCTACCTCCTTAATGTGTACATTCCTTGTTTCACATTTTGTAATCTTATCAAGCCTTGAATCCGTAGGAACACTAAAAAGAGTTTCACTTACCTCAGTCCTAGGTTTTAGCAAAGTTCCTATTGAATAGTTTTCCTCTAGTCTCAACCCCCAAACTGAGCTGGGCTTCTCAGCCCGTGGCCAGTGCGCCCCGCCCCCGTCTCGCTCTGCAGTGCACAGGGTGGCCTCTGCAGTGAGCCCGGGTTCTCACAGCCAGGTGGACCCAAGGGCAGCAGGACTGGGAGCTGCTGCAGCCTCTGTGACCTCGGCTGAGGGAGTGAGGGGAGCTGGTTAGGGGACCCGAAGTCCCCCACCCCGCAGTGATCACTGTGCTGGCTCGAGGGCCAGGAGGGATCGTGTTCCTTGGATTGTTTTTACCCCTTGGGAATAGCAGGCCTTTAGAAATTTCTAGCACTGGTCTGACCTCGTCATATTTCTTTGAGGAATCGTCCTTTGAGTCCTGGCCTAGGTAAACAGCCTCAGCGCCCGAATGTGTCTGCTGGACCTGCCACTTGCCCGCACCACCCTGCCCCACCCCAGGAACGGCCTGACTCAGTCCACTGACCACAGCCCAAACCAGGGTCACAGCAGGCCCATCCCCACCCCAACACACACGCCATCTTCCACGTCTTCCACTCACTCGCCAGGGGCGCCGTGTGGGGCTGGCAAGGGGCTGGCCGATAGCTGGTCCTTGAGCTCCAGGTTCAAAGCTACCCCCATTATCAGTTGAGGATCTGGTGCGGCCCACATCACTAACCCCTGGAGAAGCCCCCGTGGTTCTCTCGCTGTGGGTCTGAAGGACACATGCCTCTCCTCCCCCATGTTTTGGCCTCCAGAGTTTGACAGGACAGTGGTGGGTGGGTGGCTTCCAGCCTCAACACAGACGTTCAGGCTCCTTTCAGGGCCCTCCTCTGCCTGTTGTCCAACTTCCTACTGCTTCCCCTCTCACGCCAGGGGCCCCGTTAGTGGGTGCTGATCTTAGGGACCAGGCACAGAGGCCCCTTTTATCCCTTGGGCATGTGCTTGGCCCCCACTGAGCATGCCAGCCCGTAGGACCACCCAGTCCTACAGGATGTGATGTTCAGATCCACTGGAAAGGAGCATCTTGTTTCAGCTTCCTTGTGTCTTCAACCAGTTGATCAGCCTTAGTTTGTCTTTTTCTCTCCTTAGAACATTTTTATTCCGTGATTTAGGTTCTTCCAGGTCAGCCAGGAGCAGTGTTGTGATTGAGGGTCTAGACCCTGAGCTGCAGCCCCATCAGTGCCCAGCGTCAGAGCTGCAGCGCAGGGGAGCCGTGTGCGCCTTGGGCGGCCCGGGGGGAAGGGGCAGAGCCCCTGGGAGCCTAGAAAGGGGCGGGCCAGGTGTGCGTAGCCTCCCTGCAGACAGCCGTCCCCCGTGGGGCCCCCACTCCCTCCTGTGCCACCACACTGCTTTCTGACTTGAAGCTCCCCATTAGTTCTGACCTCAGGAAGCAGCTGGAGGGCGATCCCTTAACCCACCCCCGGTGTCCACACTGCCGGGCTCCCCTGGGGGCAGCCTCGGGGCTCCTCAGCCTCCGCACGGATGATGCTTCGGGCTGATCATTCTCTGCCGTGGGCTGTCCTGTGGTTTGTTGTATGTTTAATAGCATCCCTGGCCTCCTCCCACCAGGAGCCCCTTCCCCCAGCCTCAACAGCCAGGTGTCCCCAGACATAATACGTGTCCTCTGGGGGTGCAGTTGCGCAGTTGAGAACTCTGGGCTGCCTGGTCCCATTGCCTGCTCTGCAGCGTCTTCTCTGCCCAATTGCCAGGTGATTCTCCCAGCATGCACTGCTGCAGAGACCTGCAGGGGCTTCCGCTTCGCTCAGGGTAGACTCTCGGGTCCTTCCCCGGTGCTTTCTCTGAGGCCCGAGACACCCGGCCTCGCCTCCTGCTCTTTGTTGCTGTCAGCCTCTGCTGGCCATTGAACACTCGAGGCACACGCCGCCGGGTCTTTGGGGCAGCTCTCTTGTCTGCTTGGCAAGGTCCCTCCCTTAATATACTCAGACCTCTGGTCACAGGTCACCTTGGAATGGCCTTTCCTGATCACCCATTTAAATAACTCACTTGTGCTCATCTCCCACTTCCAGTCACTCCCGCATTCACCGCCGGGTAGTGCCTTGATTTTCTGTAGGGCACATGGCACCAGCTGGGTGGGGGGGGGTGTGTGGTGTGTGTGTCTGTGTGTGTGTGTGTGTGTGTCTGTGTGTGTGTGTGTGTGTGTGTGTCTGTGTGTGTGCTGAAGGTGCGGGAATGTGTGTGTGTGTGTCTGTGTGTCTGTGTGTGTGTGTGTGCTGAAGGTGCGGGAATGTGTGTGTGTGTGTGTGTGTGTGTCCTGAAGGTGCGGGAATTCCCCACACACACCTGGTGTGTGTGTGTGTGTGTGTGTGTGTGTGTCCTGAAGGTGCGGGAATACGTGGGTGGCACCCGGCGGATGTGCAGAGAGCCGTGCGTGGTGTGGGGGCACGCGGGCGCCCAGGAGGCAACGCAGTGGAGCAGAGGAGAGCCTGGCGGGTCGTCCTGCCCTCCCGGGCGTCTTGTGCTCTTCTGGGATTCCCAGGGGAGGGCACATGGACAGAATCGTGGTTCTGACGCCCCGCGCTCCCCCCTGCCATCCCTGCCACTCCCACTTGGCACGCACTGTGTCATTGTCATTGTCCTGCAGGATTAGAAGAGTCTGGAGACCCAGCTTCATGGTGGGAGGGAGTCAGGCTCTGGCAGGAGGCCGAGTGCAGGTCGGGAGAGCCCCACCCGGGAACACGTTGGCTCCCCAGCCCTCCCCCTCCACCCCCCGGGAACTCTGTGACCTGCCTGCCCCACGTCCTGGCAGCACTTCTGCAAGGGGAGGAAGGAGAAAGCCCGCCCCTGGCCTGGCCGTGATGCCAGCTTTCATGAGCTGTGGCATTCTTGCTTGGGCTTCTGAGCAGCAGCCTCAGCGTCCCCTCGGCCCACGGGGGCAGCAGGGCTGGGCCATGTCCCCGCCAGGACTGCAGTGACTCAGGGTCCGCCCCGGGCCGCTCCCATCCTTTCCCCAGGATGCTCTCAGGGACCGACCCCGGCATGAGGTGGGGCTGCTGTGCTTCATGGCCAGACGCAGGGTCGCCTCCCACCCCTCGCAGCACAGCCCCACTCCCAGAGGGCTTCCCCTTGCTGCAACTCCTGGTTTCCATGGCAACTTGGAAAGACCTGTAGTTGTGGCTTTTTGAAGTCTAAAACAGGAGCAGAGGTTTGAGACAGAGCGGGACAGCACACTGAAAATACCGTGTCCTCCCCGGGGATTTGGACCCGGAGGGTTAGAGGACGGGAGGTTGGTTGAGTTAGCAAAACGGCACCGTCATTCCAGTACCTTCTTGGCAGAGTTCCATGCGGCCCCTCGAAGCCTCCTGGTGTCTCCCAGGAGACCCCTCCTGGGTCTCGGAGCCTGAAGTTGGGGTCTCGGCCTGCACCTGGGGGCAGTGGAGGCGGGTGGAGGCATCATGGCGGGCGTTGGCTGAGCGCTTACTGTGAGCCGGGCACCCGGGGGCCGTCTGTGCTTTCAGCACCTCGTGAATCTTCTGAGCCCCCCGGGGGCTGCAGTGCCGGCTCGTCCCGGGTGAAGGTCCGCTGTGCCAAAGCCGGGGCTCCCTCCCTGTGGGAGCATCTCCGTCACCTGTTGGTGGCAAGCTTCCGCTTTCCTTGTTTCATAAGTTACATTGCACGGATGCCGGGGTTTCGGTGACCTTGAGCGTGTCTCCCTTTTCAGTACCTCAGGCCACCTCATGGAGGTCGCCTTTCCAGGCCCCAGGTTCTGCGGTGCCGAGAGTAACCCTGAGGGTCTTCAGCTGGGTGTCTGTGGGAACAGCTCTTCCCCGCTCCTCGTTTGGGGTCTTGGAGGTTCTGAGCTAGGAAGGTGGGCAGTCCCAGAGCCCCCTCATTCCCAGGATGCAGTGAAGAACCCCAGAGGAGCTACCCCGGGCTTGGGGGGCCAGTGCAGAAGGTGGGCTGGCTCAGTGGAAAAGCTTTGGGCTGTTGTGGGGATCCTGTGCCCAGGGGCGGGTGGGGGGACAGTCGTGGAGGGAAGGAGTCAGAGCTTGCTGTGCAGCCGGCCGGGCTCCAGAAGCTGGCGTCCTGAGTTACTCAGCAGTCTGCAGTGCTCCACGGGGCTGTCGATAAGGAGCAGGCTCTGGCTGGCTGTGCAGGATAGCCCAGATTAGAAGGTGGTGCGGCTGATAGCCGCCTCGGGGTGCCCTCTGGCCCTGCGTCATGCTCCTCCTCCAGCCCACCCTCCCCAGCACTCAGCGCCAGGGGCGCGGAGCAGGTAGAGGCGGAGGCAGGACTCCGCTCAGAGCAGAATGTTTTGCTCTCGTTTAAGTGAGGCTTTCCGTGGTCTGTCGCTTAGCCACCCTTTCCAGGGTGATCAGTTACCTCCGGTGAGCCCGAGTTTCGCATTGGACCGGGGAGGCTGCCCCTGGTCTGTCCCTGATCAGAGTGCGGTCCTGTCCCCTGATCAGGGTGCCGGGGAGGGGCGCGTGGGATTTGGGAAAGCCTGGGGGAACTTGGGGTTTTTGCGCTTGGCTGCATGTAGTGAAGCGTCGCTGCACTAAGGAGCTGGGAGGAGACCGTGCCCCATGTGACTGGAGTCCGAGCTCTCACTCTCCACTCTCTGTTCCAGCTGAAGCTCGAGGACCGCTCCGTGGTGCCCCGCGATGTGGTCCGGCACATGCGCTCCACTGTGAGTCCCCGTCCCACCCGGCTGGCGTGGCCTGGGGCAGGTCAGGGTGGGTCTGGGAGGGCCCCCAGGGCACCTTCCCTGGGCCTGGATGCCTTCTCGCCTGCAGGACAGCCAGTGCGGCACCGTGATTGACGTGAACATCGACTGCGCCGTCAAGCTCATCGGCACCAACTGCATCGTCTACCCCGTCAACAGCAAGGACCTGCAGCACATCTGGGTGAGCCCCCCGCCGGCCTCCCCCCACGGGGCTCTCGCGGCCAAGCCTAGCGCTCAGCCTCTCCTTGGAGCCTGGTGGCACTTCTTGCAAGTCAGCCATCTGGACTTGAGGTCAGGTGGCGCTTTATGTCTCCAGCAGACAAGCCTGGTTTCCTTTCTCTTCTAAGACTTTTTGTCGTCGTTTTTGAAACAAATTTTTTTCCAGTAGTTTATTTATGTGTTTACGATTCCAAACTTGCTGAAGGTCGTAGGTGCCGTGTCTCCCGCAGTGTCGGGAGCCACATCTGGCGCGCGTCAGCACCAGCTCCTGCCTGTTCTCCCTCTTGCCCACCCCTCTCTCCCCCCGCCTCTTTTCTCCTCTTTTCTGAAACTTTGTTTTTAACCTTTTTTTTTTGGCCCCATCATGCAGCATGTGGGATCTTAGTTCCCTGACCAGGGATTGATCCCATGCACCCCTGCATTGGCCGCGTGTTAACAACTGCACGGCCAGGGAAGTCGCTGCTTTTCTGAAACATCTGAAAGCAAGCTACAGATATGATGCCGTCTGCCCCCTGAGTGTGTATTTTCCCAAAACAGAAACACTCTCTTATTTAACAACCATTCAAACCCCCACATTAGGACCTTGACCCGTTACTGTCCATCCGCAGACCCCACTCAGTTGTCCCAACAATCTCCGTTTTCCCCTTCTGACCCGGACTCCATCAGGAGCACACACTCAGTCGTCAGCTCTTTGATCTCCCCCAGGCTGGAGCGGTTCCCGGTCCTGCTTTGTCTCCCTGTCCCGGGTGACCCTGAGCATGGGGCCATCCGGCAGTGCCCGTGACAGCCTCGGGCCCCACGCTTTTGGCAGAACTGCCCCAAAAGTACTACTCAGCTCTTCCCTGGCCCCAGAACGTGCCTCGGCCACAGTATGGGGACGTTTCCTTTGCTCCCCAGTCGTGTTGAGCTCTGCTGAGCTGCCTCCCAACAAAGTCAGAATTCACACCTTTGCCAGCGATCGTATTGGTTTTGTGGGGAGATATTCCGGGATTGTGTCAATAAACTGGTGCTTCTCAACCCCCATCCACCAGCCTTCCCCTCCATTAACAATTCCCACCTGACCCAGCCGGCAGGCTGATGGCTGCTAAATGGTGATTTCATGACACCGTCACTGCCTGCTTTGTTGAGTTTGACATTCTATCACATGGAAGAGCTGTACTTCCTGTCTCGTTTATTTCTTCATTTTTTACATCAGATGCAGAGACTCCTGTTTTATTCATTGGTTGTAATCTGTTACTTGTTTTGTTGCTTCAGTGACCCCACCCAGATTTGGCCGGTAGAAACCCCTTCAAGCTGGCATCTGTGCTCTTTTGACATGTCTCCACCATTTTTTGAAATAACACTTTCTTACTTTCCATATCGTATTATTTCTGATCCAGCCTAGAATCAGCCATTTCTTCAGCAAGCCCTAGTTTCTTTCAAAAACCACGGTCTGGGTGCAAGCTGGGTGTGCTAATTGCTCCTGGGCCCCATTTGGGGCAGCACTAGGGAATCCACGTATGTGTATGTAGGTGGATACGCACACATGTCTGAGTATACCTGTGCCCATCCTGTGTACGTATTGAGATGTGTGAGTTCGTCTTGATCCCTCTGACGCCAGTCCAGCTCCTCTCTCTTCCCCGCCTGTGTTAGTGACTGCTGTCCCCAGCAGGGAGAGACTTGGCTCTTGATATCCTCCGTATAGTTATCTGTTTATTTAAATCACTTAACTGTGTCCTCCGTATAGTTATCTGTTTATTTAAATCACTTAACTGTGTAACCACCCACCCCAGCCCACTCCCACTCACGTGTCCTGTGTCCTCGGAAGGCCGTCCAGCCTCTGCCTCTGTGGGGGCGAGCAGCCGGGGACTCTTGGGGGAAGCTTGCTGCACAGTTACTAGGTCCGATCCACACGGAGCCTTCCCGCCCTGTCTGTGGGGCCAAGAGGAGCGGGGTTCCAGACACCAGAGTCCTCCGTCTTCTCTCACCGCCTGTCTCCCTGGTCTGCAGCCCTTCATGTACGGAGACTACATTGCCTACGACTGCTGGCTGGGCAAGGTCTACGACCTGAAGAACCAGATCATCCTGAAACTGTCCAATGGCGCCAGGTGCGGTCTCCCCACCTCGCAGGGCGGGGCCACTGGGGAAGGGGCCAGGGGTGCGTCCTAGGTTCCCTGAGGGCTGGGCCAGGGGCTGCAGGCCTCGCGTCTCAGGGCCCGGCCCCGGGCTGGTCTCCTTGTTAGCCTGGCTGGATTCTCTGGCTCAGTTCCTGGTCATCGCTCTACCCTGGCTTAGGGAGACCCTCATCATCAGATAGGACCCCCAAGAGGGGCTGATGCTCACCTTTAGGCACTTGAAGGGGGTGAGCGCTGAGATCTGCTGGCTGAGTCCTGTTTGTTTTAGAGAGTTCCTTGTTCCAGTGCAGGGACTGAGGTGTGGGCGAAGGATGAATTACCCATTTTAAGGCCCGCGGAGGCACTGACGCTTCCGGACAAGTCCTGTAGGCACTGACCAACCCCCTCCGGGGTCCCGGCTGTCTCGCCTCCCCTGAGACTCAGGCACTGGGTCCAGCGCCCACCAAGCCCCCGCCCCCTATTGTAGGTGCTCCATGAACACGGAGGATGGCGCCAAGCTCTACGACGTCTGCCCGCATGTCAGCGACTCTGTATGTTGGCTTCACCCCAGGAGCCTGGGGGGCGGGGGTAGGGGGCGCGCGTCTCCTGTTCCTCGGCCCTGGGCTCTGCAGGAGGGAGCTCGGGCTTCCTGGCAGAGTGCGGGGGGCTGGCCCAGGGCGACCAGCAGCCTCAGCCAGTGCTTTCCTGGAAGGAGAGGCTGTGTAGCAGAAGGTGAAAGCTTGGGTGTTTGCAGGAAGCAGTAGAACTTTCTTTGCATTTTGTTAACTTTTTATCTCATCCTTTTAAAATCTCCCTTTTTCTTGGAGTGTACGCAGTATTTTACTGTGATACGACATTTTAGAGCAGTGGTAAATGACAGTTTGTAAATAATACTAGGAGAGTGTGTGTGATCAAGCAGGTTTGGGGAACCCCGGCCTTAGAGCTTTGTCCCCCCAGACCAGCAGCATTGTTGTGGCCCGAGAGCTTGTTAGAAGCAGAATGGGTCAGCCGTGCCTTTTAGTGAGTAAAACCCCTGGTGGTTTGTGTGCATCTGAGGTCTGAGAAGTGCTACTCTGCAGTCTTAGTGGGTGTGGAGCATGGAGGCCTGGGGTGGATGGCAGGTGTCCAGTAGGGGGTGCAGGTGTGGACACTGTTCCCCCCGCCCCCGAAGAGGCAGCACTAATAGGGCCCCTCCTCTGGCCCCCAATCCTGCAGGGTCTCTTCTTCGATGATTCTTATGGCTTCTACCCGGGCCAGGTGCTCATTGGCCCTGCCAAGATCTTCTCCAGCGTCCAGTGGCTGTCAGGCGTCAAGCCGGTGCTCAGCACTAAGAGCAAGTTCCGCGTGGTGGTCGAAGAGGTAAGGAGAGTGAGGCCCTGACACTCCAGCCCAGCCTCCCTTGCCTAGAAGGGGGCTGCTCTGAGGACAGGGGGAGCCTGGGCTGAGCGAAGGAGGGAGGTGGCCAGTGGCAGGTCCGCTGGGCCCATCTGGAGGGGAGGAGGCCTCCGTGATCTCTGGGAGGGTCTGAACTACGATGAAGACCTGCTTCCCGCTCTGGAGGACAGCTGCGGAAAGCGAGAGGCATTATGGTCTGCTGACTGGGGCCCTGTCCCACCCCCGTTCCCAGGTGCAGGTTGTAGAGCTGAAGGTCACCTGGATTACCAAGAGCTTCTGTCCAGGGGGCACGGACAGCGTCAGCCCCCCACCCTCTGTCATCACCCAGGAAAACCTAGGCAGGTGAGCAGCCCCAGCACGCCCCCTGCTCCAGCACCCCCAGAGGTGGTCCCCAAGCAAGTCTCTGGGCCACAGGCACAGATGCCGGGGGGGCTGCCAAAGGACTCCCTCGCCCAGCGCCCGCCTCTCCCCTCTCCCCTTCGCCTCCCAGGGTGAAGCGTCTCGGATGCTTTGACCATGCTCAGCGGCAGCTTGGGGAGCGCTGTCTGTATGTCTTCCCAGCCAAGGTAGAGCCGGCCAAGATTGCCTGTGAATGTCCAGAAAAACACTGCGCCCAGGGGGAGGGCTCTATGGCCAAGAAGGTATGTCCTCGGGGTTGGGGCTTGGCGGGCGTTTGAGGAACTGGCCTTGAGCCATTTCCACAGCAGGAAGGTCTGTGCTTTAGGCCTTGGGGGGCAGCCCTGATGACCCTTGCAGGCCAGTTAGGTGTATACAGCCGTCACCCCTCGAGCGAGCTGCCTGGAGTCAGCTCTCCATGGCGCCCGCCCTCCCACTCTGCCGGCAGGTGAAGCGCCTCCTGAAGAAACAGCTTGTGAGGATCACATCTTGCTCCCCGGACGTCCAGTGCTCCAGGGACCATTCCATGGAAGACGCAGGCAAGAAGGGGGTGGCCAAAGCCAAGAGTGAAACGGGCTCCGCCAGCCCCGAGGAGACGCCCGATGGGTCCTCCAGCCCAGTGGAGATGCAGGACGAGGGCCCAGAGGAGGCCCACGAGGCGGGCGAGCAGCTGCCCCCCTTCCTGCTGAAGGAGGGCGGGGACGACAGGCTGCACTCGGCCGAGCAGGACGCCGACGACGAGGCCGCCGACGACACGGACGACACCAGCTCGGTGACCTCCTCAGCCAGCTCCACCACCTCCTCCCAGAGCGGCAGCGGTGCGAGTCGCAAGAAGAGCATCCCCTTGTCAATCAAGAATTTGAAGAGGAAACACAAGAGGAAGAAGAATAAAATCACGCGCGACTTCAAGCCGGGGGACAGGTAGACTCGGGGGCACCCTCTTTCCCGGCTGGGTGTCCAGCCTGAGACCGTTCCCTGGCACCCACACGCAGGCGGGCTCAGGGGTGCACACGTGGTCTGAAGCCCCATGCGGGCTCAGGGGTGCCTGGGGTCGGCCAGGTGGGGTGGAAGGATCTGAGAACGGGAGAGGGTGAGACCAGGGCTGAGGGATTCTCCGGAAGGAGATGCTGGGCATGGAGACTGCAGGGGAGCAGCGCTGTTTCCTCCCTCCTGCCTGAAGCTGAGTTTCAAGTTGCCAAGCCCACAGAGGGGGAGGGAGCGTCCCTGGCCTTTGCTCATGGGCCCGCCTGCAGGGTGGCTGTGGAGGTGGTGACCACGATGACCTCGGCGGACGTGATGTGGCAGGATGGCTCCGTGGAGTGCAACATCCGCTCCAACGACCTCTTCCCTGTGCACCACCTGGACAACAACGAGTTCTGCCCCGGAGACTTCGTGGTGGACAAGCGAGGTACTGCCGGGTGGGGCTCAGGAGGAAGGGGCACGAAGTCTGGGAGGGGGCTCCGGCTTTTGAGGACGGCGCAGCCTTTCTGGCTTCCTCTGACCGAGCCAGGGAAGCAGTGGGTCCTGGGCCCCTGTGCTTGACGTGCAGCCGGTGGTGGGCGGGGGGTGGGGGGAACGGAGATGTGTATAAGAGACAGGTGGTGCAGTCTGGGGACCACGTGGGCCGCACGTGCATGGTGAAGTGGTTCAAGCTGCGGCCGAGCGGGGACGACGTGGAGGTGAGCAGGGGCCGCCCCCTTGTCTCCTTCAGGGTGGGCTCTGGTGAGCTGGGCATAGAGCCCCCGGGCTCACGACCGCCCATCCCGCCCTAGCTGATCGGAGAGGAGGAAGACGTGAGCGTCTACGACATCGCCGATCACCCTGACTTCCGGTTTCGCACGACCGACATCGTCATTCGAATCGGGAACACTGAGGACGGGGCCCCGCACAAGGAGGACGAGGTAGGGCGTCCTGCTCAGCCGCTGCAGTACTTGTCGTTGCCGCCAGAGGGCCTGCGCGTCCACCCCCGCGAAGGAGGCGCCCTGCCCCGCCCCGCCGCGCCCCGCCCCCTGTAGGGCCCGCCTGCCGGTCTGCACAGCTGCTCCCCGGGCTCCACGGGTGGTTTCTTAGGGGCGCCCAGCCCTGTCCTTAGTGCTGTGAGCTTGGTGGCAGGTGCCGTAGGAGCACAGGAGAGGCCTGGGGAGGTGACCCTGAGCTGGGCCCCAGGGAACAAGTGGGGACATGCAGTGAGGTCAGGCAGATTCTGGGCAGGGGGAAAAGGGGTACCAGAGTCCCAAGACTGGAGCCTCATCCGGGGAGCATCCAGAGAGACCAGGCTCAGTGGACAGCGAGCATTGGCGGTGTTTTAACCGGAGGGCTGTGCTCTCAGTACTCACGGTGGTCTCTGGGCGGCGCCCACATCGCTTCCATTCTCACGGCCCTGCCTCTGCCCTCACCCTTGGAGAGCTGCCCCTGACCCTGTCCTGTTTGCCCTGCAGCCATCGGTGGGCCAGGTAGCCCGCGTGGATGTCAGCAGCAAAGTGGAGGTGGTGTGGGCTGACAACTCAAAGACCATCATCCTGCCCCAGGTGAGACCCCCGCGAGCCCATGGCTCAGCTCCAGACTGTGACAGCCAGGCTGAGAACTCAAGGCCTTCCTGGTAAAGGAATCTTCTTTTGGGGAGCAGGGTCTTGGGGAAAGGGAGGGCAGTGTTACACCCAGAGCCTTGGATGAGAGTCGGGAGAGCGGAGAGCCTGCCCGCAGCGGGCCTGACCGTCCCGCCCCACCCAGTAGGCTCCTGGTTTCCAGGCATGTCTAGGTTCTCACAGATCTACCTGGATCCCTATCTCACTGTGCTGAGAATGCGCGGGTTGCACCCTGTATCTTATAAGGCCTTCCTCCAACACTTCTAGGAAACTGTCACAGATCGAGGTTAGGGAATGGACGGGGCTTTCGCAGCTCCGTTTCTGTGCCCCCTCGTTTGATCTGGTGCTCACAGCCCAGCTCCCCTCTCCCGGCGCCAGTATAGGATGGACGAGGGGGTGGCTCCCCCTTCGTCCAGGAGGCCATTCCAGGAACGGGAACAGAGTCACAGAGTCTGCCACGGTCTGGCGGGCCAAGTGCACTCAGTGACGAGGCGGCGGGAGCTGGCATTTGCTGGGCCCTGGACCCATGGGCTGGGCTGGGGTGCCTCCCAGAGGCCTAGGGACCACCTAGCGCAGAGGCCCAACCGCGAGGCCAGAGCAGGAAAGGGAGGAAGGGTGGCAGGGCCGCTGAGGCCTCGGGGCGCCCGGTCAGTGTCAGCCCTGAGGCTCAGGGTCCCTGGCAGAGGGCCTCTGCCCAGCCCACGTCCCGTCTCCCCTCAGCACCTGTACAACATCGAGTCTGAGATTGAGGAGTCAGACTACGACTCGGTGGAAGGCAGCACCAGTGGAGCATCCTCAGACGAGTGGGAAGACGACAGTGACAGCTGGGAGACGGACAACGGGCTGGTAGAGGATGAGCATCCCAAGATAGAGGAGCCCCCCATCCCCACCGCTGAGCAGCCGGCAGCCCCCGAGGAGGACAAGGGCGTGGTGATCAGTGAGGAGGCCGCCACGGCTGCCATCCAGGGGGCTGTGGCCATGGCTGCCCCCGTGGCCGGGCTGATGGAGAAGGCGGGCAAGGACGGGCCCCCGAAGAGCTTCCGGGAGCTGAAGGAAGCCATCAAGATCCTGGAGAGCCTCAAGAACATGACGGTGGAGCAGCTGCTGACAGGCTCGCCCACCTCCCCCACGGCAGAGCCTGAGAAACCCACGCGGGAAAAGAAGTTCTTGGATGACATCAAGAAGCTGCAGGAGAACCTCAAGAAGACCCTGGACAACGTGGCCATCGCCGAGGAGGAGAAGATGGAGGCGGTGCCGGAGACGGAGCGCAAGGAGGACAAGCCCGAGGGGCAGTCGCCGGTGAGGGCTGAGTGGCCCAGCGAGACGCCGGTGCTCTGCCAGCAGTGCGGCGGCAAGCCTGGAGTCACCTTCACCAGCGCCAAGGGCGAGGTCTTCTCGGTGCTGGAGTTCGCACCCTGTGAGTTCGCCTGGCCTCATTCCAGGGCTGGGGCTCCATGTCCCTGGAGGGGGCCCCAGTCCCCGTGCCAGGAGAGGGCGGCGGGGCGGGGGGGCTCTGTCCACCCGTCCGGGGAGCACGTTCGGCCGCTGCTGCCCCTCCGGCTGGCGTTCCCAGGCCTTGCCTGAGGGACTGACCACCTTCTTTCTCTCTCTAGCGAATCACTCTTTTAAGAAAATTGAGTTCCAGCCTCCAGAAGCCAAGAAGTTCTTCAGCACAGTGCGGAAGGAGATGGCGCTGCTGGCCACCTCGCTGCCCGACGGCATCATGGTCAAGACGTTTGAGGATAGAATGGCAAGTAGGCGGGCGTGGGCGGGCACAGGCGTCCAGGTGGGCACTCAGGAGGCTGCAACCTCAGGCCCTGGGCCTGCAGGCCTGGGGGCCACCTGCTGGGCCACCCGCCTGCAGTCCCTCCTCACAGGGCGGGAGAGGCTCCGACAAGACTCNACGTTTGAGGATAGAATGGCAAGTAGGCAGGCGTGGGCGGGCACAGGCGTCCAGGTGGGCACTCAGGAGGCTGCAACCTCAGGCCCTGGGCCTGCAGGCCTGGGGGCCACCTGTGGGGCCACCCGCCTGCAGCCCCTCCTCACAGGGCGGGAGAGGCTCCGACAAGACTCCCACAGCTGTGTCTAGACCAGACGGCCATCTTTTTAAAGCTTAGTTTAGAATTATGCTCAGTCGGTAAAGAATTTGCCTGCAGTGCAGGAGACGCGGGTTCGATCCCTGGGTTGGGAAGATCCCCTGGAGAAGGAAATGGCAACCCATTCCAGTATCCTTGCCTGGAAAATCTCATGGACAGGGGAACCTGGTGGATTGCAGTCCATGGGGTCGCAAAGAGTCGGGCACTACTGAGCGACTAACACACAATACATTACTTGACTTTTTTCTTTTTTTGAAAAATTAGAATGTTACAGGAAAAGCTGTGCTGTCCTTTGACCAGTCCTTGCCCCGCCCCCAGGGGCAGTGACTTTAGGAGGCTTACCTCTGGCCCAGCCCTGGACAGAGGAGCCACGGGAAAGGGACAGCAAAGAGGGAAGCTGTGGGAACGGGCCTGCTGGCACGCCCGCCAGCCACTCAGCCCCGGCCGTCTCTCAGCTGGCGCCTCGCCCGATACGTCGCCCTGGCGATGGTGCCCCTGCCCCAGCCCTCAGCCTGGGTCTCTGATATGTGTGCAGAGTCTCCTTAATGACTGACAAGAGCATTGTCCTCGAGTCCAGCTCCTCTCACCCCTCTAGTTCCCTCGAAGCCAGTGCAGCCTTGCCCTCCTGGGATGACTTTTTCTCTTATTGGTTGTCACTGTTGCTGCCTTCGTGGGGTGATGGCAGGGGGCGGGGGGGAGGTCACAGTGGTGTTTTGAGGAATGCAACTTACAAGTAGTAGTTCATTTAAAAAAAAAAACAAACTGGTAAGATAAAAACCAGTTTGGAAAATTCCTTGCATGCCAGGAGTTAAGAGATGCCAAGTGGGTCTGTACAGAGGCGTCTGCATTCAGCTTCTCTGTTGCTGTCTGCGGGTGTCTGGATCTCGGGGCTGCTCCCGCTCTCGCCGCAGCTGCACGGCGCCCTGGTAGAGACTGGAAGCGGGCTCCACGTGCGGGTGCCCGCGTCAGCCTCCCTGCTCTCTCCCTGTACCCCCCTCTAGGACCTCTTCTCGGCTTTGATCAAGGGCCCCACTCGCACCCCCTACGAGGACGGCCTGTACCTGTTCGACATCCAGCTCCCCAACATCTACCCGGCCGTGCCCCCCCACTTCTGCTACCTCTCCCAGTGCAGTGGCCGCCTGAACCCCAACCTGTACGACAACGGGAAGGTGTGCGTCAGCCTCCTGGGCACCTGGATTGGAAAGGTGAGTCGGCGCTGGCTGGCGGTGAGGGTAGGGGCAGGCCAGTCCCGGCAGGTGTCTGGGACACAGCTGATCAGTTTGCACCGTGTGTGCATGTGTGTGTGTGCTGCAGGGGACAGAGAGGTGGACGAGCAAATCCAGCCTTCTCCAGGTGCTCATCTCCATCCAAGGTACGGTGGGCGGGGTGCAGCTGGAGGGCACCGTCACTCTGGCCGTGGCGCCCCTTGACCTCCCGTCTGGGGGTGGAGGTCGGGCTGGCCCTGAGGGACTTCCCCTTCCCTCCCGCAGGTCTAATCCTGGTGAACGAACCATACTACAACGAGGCGGGCTTCGACAGTGACCGAGGCCTACAAGAGGGCTACGAGAACAGCCGCTGCTACAACGAGATGGCCCTCATCCGCGTGGTGCAGTCCATGACCCAGCTAGTCCGGCGGCCGCCCGAGGTCTTCGAGCAGGAGATCCGGCAGCACTTCAGTGCCGGCGGCTGGCGGCTGGTGAACCGCATCGAGTCCTGGCTGGAAACCCACGCCCTGTTGGAGAGGGCCCAGGCGCTGCCCAATGGGCTCCCCAAGGACAGCAGCTCGCCGGAGCCACTGGCCATGGCCGAGCTCTCAGACTTCGGCCGAGAGGAACCTGAGGACGGGGGGCTGGCCCCCGGGGAGGCCTCCCAGGGCTCAGACTCGGAGGGGCCGGCCTCAGCCCCCAGAGACCACACGGAGCAGGCCTCGGAGGCCCCGCCCGACGCCTCGGTGCCGCCCAGCGTCAAGCCAAAGAAGAGGAGAAAGAGCTACCGGAGCTTCCTGCCCGAGAAGAGCGGCTACCCTGACCTCGGCTTCCCCCTCTTCCCGCTCTCCAAGGGCTTCGTCAAGAGCATCCGGGGAGTCCTGACGCAGTTCCGGGCCGCCCTGACAGAGGCGGGCATGCCCGAGAGCGCGGGGGACAAGTAGCCAGCAGCCCCGGAGGAAGGCACGTGGCTGCAGGGAGAGGCCGCCCCCCTTCCCTCTCCTCCTCTGTCCCCAGTGCAGGCCCCCTGCCCCCCGCCCTTTGCCCCCCTCCTTCCCAAAGTGAGTTTGCTGCTGACGTGCAGGAAGTTTCTTGAGATGCTGCCATTTGTATTCCGAAGCAATCTTCCAACAGGCGGGTGCCCTGTGGCAAAGGAAATCGGAACAGCGCGGCTGATTTTCCCCTCGTAGTCCCAGGCAGGGTGCCCCTGCACTTCCTCCCGCGCCTTCTCGCCCTCAGGGCAGGGGTTGGCTCTCCCTGGGGTCTGATACAGGAGAACGCGGGCCACGTGGACGTGCCTTGCATGAAGTGTGGGTTGCTACGGCGGTCGCCCCAGTCGACTCTCGAGTCCTGATGACGCTTCCTGTGTCCCGGGCCCACCCGTCGCCACCACCTGCCAGGTCTTCCCTCACCCCCCAGCTCTGCCACCCTCCCCAGAGCAATGCCGCTGCCGCTGACCCCCGGCTGGGCCCCGGCCTGTTGAACTTGCTCTCTGAGAGAGATGGGCACCAGGCCGGGTGCAGTGAGACGCCCGGGAGGTGGTGGCCCTCGCGCGCTGCCACGGGGTGAGGACAGGGAGCTGCTGCTGGGAAGACACGGCTATAGGTGCCTTGCCCTTCCTGCCCCTCAGGGTGAGGGGGACCGCAGCTCTGGCTTTGAGGTCCCCGGAGGCGGGAGCAGCAGCACAGATGAGGGCCTCTCCTGTGGAATCAGGCCCTCTCCCCTCCTGTGTCCAATGCTCACGCCAGCAGGGGTGGCACGCAGCTCACAGAACTCAGAGTGGGCCAGCCCTCTCCCCGCCCCGGACAAGAACACAGCCTGTCAGCCCTGCGCTTACAAACCGCAGGCTCGACGTGGCGGAACAGCGGCCAGCAGGGTTCTCCGTCGCAGAGCTGGGCCCAGAGGTTTACAAGTTTTCTAAGCGTTTGATAATGTGAAGCTCCAGGTGAAGGGGATGCTGTTGAGCACATTGCAGCTATGTAATTTTTGGTGTATGTAATGTAATATTTAAGGTTGAAAGAATAAATAAAAAAATATAACTCTTACTAGGAAAAAAAAGAGACAAAATAAGAAGCCAAAGCATGACGTGTCTTGTCCGCCTTACGCTGGCTCCACACCTGGACCGCCGCGAGCACGCGGCCAGCGGCAGCGCGGGGAAGGCCAGGGGCCAGACTGGGGCTGCGGCGATTGGAGCCCAGAGTCGGGGTCTTATTTGAGGATCACCCAGAGTGACTGGCGGGGCTGTGCTTCCCGGTGCGTTGTTCACGTGGAGATGTGAATGCCTATTGCTTAAGATATCTGTACAAAGTGCTGTGTGATTAAACTTTTTTTTTTTTACTTGCATTTTTTTTGGTTTGGCTCATTACAATGTACAAAACAGACAAGGTGGCACCATTAAACCTGCCTCTGCCATTCATCTGGGCTCTGTCGCCTTTTTCCCTCGGGGGCACCTCACACATCCTCCCCAGGGGAAGGAAAGGTCCCTGTGGCTGGGGGGCAGGGGGTGGGGGGCGTCAAGGCAGCAGCCCCTTCCCCTCCCATCAAGGACTCGCAGGGGCCGGGAGGTGAGGGTCTAGAAGTTCAGTGGGTGGATACTCTTGCCTCTGAGCAGGGCCTGGGTCCTGGAGCCACCTTTCAGCAGGGCAGCAGCAGCACCTTTGGTCCCTGGGGGCCTCTGACCAAGTCCACCAGTTCAGCTCCTTCCAGATGTGGGGGGGCTGGCCTGGGCTCGAAGCCACTCTGGATGGCTGGAATCTGCCCCTCCTCACTGCTGCTTCCTTTTAAACCCCAGCCCACTGCTCCCCCACAAGGACAGATGAGGGCAGGAGAGGCCAGGGGAGCCCCAGAGCCCGCCCTGGACAGACAGACTCCTTGTAAAAAAGGGGACAGCTCTCTGCTATTTTGACCTCTGTTGCTCCTTGCCAGTTTTCCCCAGTGCCCCTAATTCCTTTACAGTCTCCCTTTTGGCTGAGATGCGCTGGCTGTATGGCCCTAGGTAAAACAACTCTAAACCTCAGTCTTCCTACCTGTGCCAAGAGGCAGTTGGCTCTAGACCAGACAGGGTATGATCATCACTGGGGCAGGGCCCCAACCCCTGCAAAAGCAGCCTGGACCAGCTCTAGCTCTGGTCCTGTGCCCACTACCAAAATGACTTCCCAGGGGCCGGTGCTCAGCCTGGCTGACCACACACTGCCCCATCCAGGAGGGACCACTGGGCTGGTCATCACGTTAAATTCTAGAGCCCCGGCAGAAGCAAGACCCCACTCTCCGCACCCTGTAGGATAAGACCAGCAGGCTGGGAATGTCACTTTATTCAGATCTGATTCAAGGGTGGCTTCCCTGCTCCTACCCCAACACTCCATCTGGCCTTCGGTGGGCACAGCCTGTCTTTCCCACCCTTCTCCAGGCGTCTCCTTCTCCTCCCAACTCACCAAGTGCGCTGTGGACAGGCCCTCCAGTCCTGGGGGAGGAGGGAGAGGGGTGGGGGGCCTGAGTGCAGAGTAAACCAAGTAGACAAAGGCACTGGCAAGGCCCACGGAGTCACGGGCGCTCTGCTGGGGGCGGCCTCTGCTGAGACTTCCTGCGGGGTGAGGGTTGCGGTTTCAGAGAGGGTGGGGACTCCCTGTAGTCACTGACCATCCAGAAGTAGTTGGGGAGAACCTGGCCCTGGACAGCCTCGCTGATCAGCAGTTCCCCATCCACAGCAAACACACCCTTCCTATCCTTGGGCTCCAGGCGGAAGGCAACCACGGGCACATACACCAGGTGGGGGCAGTGGCACTCCATGTGCCTGCCTTTCTCCATGGCCAGGAAGAGGCGCAGCAGCATGGCCCGCGACACACCAGCGCGCACATAGAACAGATGCATGGCGCCGGCCGAACAGCGGCCCATGGGGGCGGTGAAAAGCTCACTGGCCAGGTGGGAGTGCAGGAGCGCCAACACCAGCACGAAGTCCTGCTCCGGCACCACCGTCCAGTGAGGAGGCACTGGCTGCTCCAGGGGCACCACGTGGGTGTCCGCGGGGCCCTCTGGGGCCCAAGCTGGGGAGGGGCTCCTCCCGGAGGCCAGTGTTTCTGCAGGCAGGTAGGCCAGGGTGCCCCGGTAGGTGCGCAGGGCCACCAGGCGCAGGCAGGTGCCTAGAGTGAAGCGGAACTCGCCCAGGCGCCGAAACTTCTCGCTCTCCAGATCCACGTCGGCGATGAAACCCCACGCCAGGCTGAGCACGGAGAAGAGGCGCTGCCCACAGGCGGTCTGCAGGGATAGCAGG
This sequence comes from Cephalophus harveyi, assembly GCA_006410635.1. Taxonomy (NCBI): domain Eukaryota; kingdom Metazoa; phylum Chordata; class Mammalia; order Artiodactyla; family Bovidae; genus Cephalophus; species Cephalophus harveyi. Next base: position 609,170 of record SJYT01071975.1, read on the forward strand.
TCCATGGGAGCCAGCAGCCGGCGGCACAGCAGCTGTGTGCAGTTGGTCAGGAGGTCTTCCTTAGTCACCTGATCGTACCTGCAGGGGAGGGAGTCAGATGAGGAGGGCAGGAGCCCTCACACGACCTCCCCTTCCTCCTCCTGGGGAGCTGGGGCAGGCCACAGTGACCCCGAGCCCCTGGGGGAGTTGGCAGGGGGTGACAGCCCGCTTGGACCCTGGCTCTCACCCGGCGTAATAGTTCAAAGAAGCGGCCACCGCATTGCCAGAGCCGGCCGGGAGACTACACAGGGGCTTCTGGATGGCGGTCTCCCAGTCAGGCCTCTCCATGAGCCCGTTCACCACCTGTTGGAGCACAGGCAGCCTCAGCCTGGGAAGCTCCCCCCACCCGCCCCGGCGACCCCACGACCCAGACCCAGGTCCAGTCTCTCCTGGGAAGGCCTCACCTCGTGGATCAGCCCATCTCCGGACATGACCACCAGCGCGTCCCAGCGTCTCAGGTCCTCAGCCCGCACCAGCTCCCGGGCGTGGTTCCGCCGCTCTGTGCAGAGGGCGCGGCTATCAAGGTGGGAGGTTGGAGTCGCGGGTCCCCCGGCCCGGGATGCTCCCCGCGCCCGCTCCCGGGGAGACACTCACCAGTGAGCATCAGCGTGAAGGAGACGTCGGCCTGGGCCAGCAGCGGCTGCACGTGGCTCCAGAAGAGCTGCAGGGCTTTGCCCTTGCCCCCGCGCGGATTTAACAGCACCAGCACGTGGCAGGGCCTTGGGAGCGGGTTCCGGGAGCCGCCCGCTGTAAACACAAACCGGAACTCGCCACTAGGGGCTGAGGATCACAACGCGGGCACCCGGGTGGAAACGCGGCGCCTGAAATCCACGGGTAATTGATCCAACTGAGCCTGGCCAGCGGCAGCGGCCTCCAGCGGGGCGCTCCAGCGGGAGCCCCACGCTCCATACCCAGCCAGTTTGGCTGGACTCAGACTCCCACCAGCTTCTGGTCTCGTGGGGAAAAGGGCTTCTCTCCAGGGTCCCCAGACCCTCTTTTTTTTAGTTGACTCCGGCCAACTTTCCTCACCAGGGAGAGAAGGGATCCCCCTACAGGCCTTCCCCGCCAGGCCCCCACAAACCTGCATCCATGACCTCGCCCTGTGGCCCCCGCTGCCGAGGGGTTCCCGGCACTGTCCGGACGCTGTCCGCCGTGGCGGCTCCTGACTTCAGCTCCTTATCGGTGCTGCCCAGGCGGGCCTCTCGGTGACGGCTGTGGGGCTCGCCCTCCCCGCCCGTTGCCGGGGCTGTGGGGGCACCCGCGTCATTCTCCGCGGTTGCCGGATCTGAGGGAGAGGAAACCGCGCTGGTGGAGTCTGGAGCGGCCCCCTGAGGTGCGGGGCGCCCCGTTAGGTTCTGGGACCACGCTCGGGGAGTCGCGCGCACCGGCATCGCCTAGTTTTCCGAGAGGTCCAGAAAGCCGAGGTCCAGTGCCACCAAGGGCGCTCGGGTCCTGGAACTGAGCTCCCACCCCCCCCAGGGGGAAAGGGTCTTTTCCTGAGAGCCTGTCTTTTCTAGGACCTCGGGTTCCGGCCCGACGATGAGTCAGAGCCCCGGCTCTCTCCGTGGGATCGGGTCTTCAAGCCCCTCCCCGGGGGCCGCCAGGGGGAGGGGAGTCCAGCTGCGTAAAAAAATCCCAGAAGGTGAGTGGCCATCGCCGCGAGCGAAGTTCGGGGCGAGCGATCCTCGGCCCGAAACAGCCGGGTCGCCGTGTCCTCTACCCCGAGCTCTGGAGCTGCCCGGATCGCCGCGCGCGTTTCCAAGGGCCGGGCTCTGCGGCGCCGCGCGCAGCGCTCGTGGAAGCGGCGCCGGAGTCGCGCGAAGGGTGTGCCGAAGCCGGGCGCCAGCCACCGCCTCCCTCAGCCAGAGCCGAGTGGGCGCGGAGGCCATGTGCACGGCAGGTCCCCCGGCCCCCCAGGAAGCCAAGAAGGGCGAGACAGCAGGGCAGGCGGCCAGCCCTACCCAGTCGGTCCAGTTTCCTGGGGAAGCGCTACCTCTGTCCCCCACAGTGGCCTAAGGCTGAACACAGCCGGTCGCGCATCCTCGCATCTGCGGAGCAACCGGAGCGCCGAGTAAACGCTGACTGCGCGGCCTCGCTGCCTCCAGCCTCAAACTTTTCGCTCAACTTCGGGGAGGGCGCCGTGCCTAGCCTCCCGGCCTGGCCACGCCCCGCGGCCCAGGCGTTCGCGGGGGTGGAACCCACGCCGGGCACGGCGTAAGCCAGCCGGGCCCTGGCCTAGCCGCTCCGCCCCAGCCCGGTCCGCGCCCACGGTTCGGCCAAGCGCGCAGCCCTTTGGCTAGGTCTGGGGACTCTCGGACCCAGAAGGAAGGCGAGCGACGCGGCCGGGCGGGAGACGTGGAAGCTGCTGGCGAGGCGCGGAGCCCCAGGCCCAGCCACGAGCGGCGCGCCGCAAGCGCAGCGTCCCTGGCGCGCGAGGGTGAACGCGCATCACAGGCCGCGGCGCACAAAATCTGAGGGGCCCCCGGGTGGGGCTCCGGGTGCGCGTGGCTCAGGGCTCTGGTTAGACCCTTGCCTGTCACTGGATAGTCTCCTGGCGGAACCTGCCCCGCTGCCCGCGCCCCCCAATCCCACCCTGATTTCGAGGTCCAGGCCCCGCCAGGTACCCCTCACTTCGTGCTGGGGCGTCTCTGCAGCCGCTCCCATCCTCCCCCAGAGTTATTTTTAGCCTCCGGGACCGCACGGCCACGGAGCCTGAGACAGCCGGAGGAGTCATCCCGGGAGTGAGGGCCAGCAGCGCGGGGGGGACGCGGTCCGGAGGAGGGGGCCTTGGAAACCTCAAAAGTTGGGTGCTTTTCCCAGAGGAAAACATCGAGGCTCGCCTGAACCAGCGAGCGCTCCAGGCCCCGCGCCCCTCACCCACCTGAAAGGAGCTTGGCGGTGTAAACAGGCCTAGGCGACCCCATCCGGATTGGGGAGCCAAGCATGGGGGCGTGTCCTCCGTCGCCCCCAGCGGGGAGCTGCAAACTGGCCCGGGCCTCGGGTGTCAACGGGGTGTGATAAACACATCACCGGCAAGTAAGTGTCCGACCTGAAAGTGTCCACGACCCACTCGAGTAAGCTCCTTGTGGGGTAGTGTGTGGCGACCCAGAGGAGGAAGTTGCCAAGGTCAAGTTACCAAGTTTCTAACTCTCTAACCAAAATTAGAAAAGACCAAACTGCTGTAGGAGGCTTAGCTGGTGCAGGCCCCGGCTCCAGGGTGCTCACGCGCCCACACCTGCCCCCACCCGACACCCATTCACACGTCTCGCTTCCCATCGCCCCTGAAAGTCGAGAAGAGGCAGGTCTCGGCACGGCTCCGAGGTACCCCTTTGCGAGAGGACCCAGGCGGCCCTGTTCCCCAACACCTGGCGGGGCGGGGCCCCGGGTAGGGGAGAGGCTCAGGTTGGGACGCATGGGTCCCGGGGCAGTTGGCCTGGCACGCGGCCGGGTGGTGGCCACCTCCGCCCTGTGCAGCTCTGGCACCCCTGGCTGTGTCTTGAGCGTCCCGAGCGCGTTCCGGGAAGGTGACTCAGCGATGCTTTCACGGGTCGAGAAACTCTGCGAAACTAGGAACCCGAGCGGGGAGCGGGGCGGGGCGTCATCACCCTCTAGCAGCGCCGCGACCGGAGTCCACCGAGGTCTGATCTTGAACCTCCAGGCTCCCCACCCCCAGCCCAGGAATCCGGCGCCAGGAGCCGAGCGCCGCGCTGCAGCCGCAGTGCCGCGGTCACGCGACGCGGGGACGCCAGCGCCGGCGGGAGGAGGGGGCTCCTTGCGGGAGCCCGGGCTGGATCCCTCGGCTCTCCTCTTCCCCTCCTCCCTCGCCTGCCTGTCTGCTCCTCCAGCCAGGACTACGGTCAAAGTCAGGGCTTTGGGCGCCTGGAAGACGCGGGACGCGGCGTGATGCTCCCGGGGATCTCGGATCTTGGAGGGGGGCGGCCTCCCTCTTCTCCCCGCGAGCGCTTCCATCAGTCCTGAGAAGCCGCTGCTTAAACCTCGGAGTCTGGTGGGACTTAGGCCTGGGAAACGAGGACGTGGTCGTGCACGAGCCTAGTGAGAAAGCCCACCTGCCGCAGGGTCCCTCCGCCTCCCTAGCTGGAACCCCCCGGGTCGTGCGGCCGCGCGGGGGCGGGGTTAACTGGAAACCCAGCGGCGAGGGAGGCGGGGTGGCCTGCTGGGCCTTTATCCGGCCTCCGAGAGCCCAGTGGGAGGGAGGTGAAGGGCAGAGCCCTCTGGCCCCACCGGATTGGGCAAGAGGAAGATGCTTTTCCCCTTTTGATAACTGGGGGAAGTGAAACCCTAAGAGGTGAAGGGTCTTGCCTAGCTAAGCCACTGAACCAGCTCCCTACAGAGCTGAGAAGCAAACCCAGATCCCAGCCCCCAGCCCGGGAGGGCCAGCTGACCCCAGGCTTCTAGCTGGCGTTTGAGTATCCATCCGCTCCACGTGTTGCTGGCCACAGAGCTGCCTCACCCACCCCGCTGCTCAATCGCTCTGAGAAAGAGGAAGCATCTGGAAGCCCTCTCCAGGCTTCATCCTCCAGGTTCTGATTAAGCAACTAGCTGCTGTGGCCACAGGCCTGGCATGAGGCTTGATCTGTTCGGGTCACCGACAATCAGGTACACCTGTCTCAGAGGGGAAAGAGACTGCTGTTCCAACTCCCCCAGTCACCCTCCTTCCTCCTTGAGGGCAGCCTTCCCAGGACACACCTGATCCTTTTTTGTTCTTTTTCAAAAAAAAAAACGCAAGCAGGCATGCACTGGGCCCGGCCCAGCTCTCTGGAAACTTGGAGCCAAGGCTGCCAGATGGCAAATGACTTGCTTTTATTAGGAAAGGTTTCCTGCCATCTCCTTGGCTACCCACTTCAGTATTTATTCTTGCCTAGTGAATTCCATGGGCAGAGGAGCCTGGCGGGCGACAGCCCATGGGGTCGCAGAGAGCTAGACACGGCTCAGCAACTAACATTCATTTGTTCATTCCTGCCATCTCACCTGTTCCTGAGGTTCCAGCTCCCAGGCTGAACTGCAGGACCCCGCAGCCTGCCTTGACCTCAAGGGCTTTCTGCCTGGAAGGCTGCAAGGGCAGGGAAAGGGAGGTGTCCAGCCTGACAAACTGTTTTTAAGACTGGTCTCCTGGGATGGACCCAGATGTGGTTTTCCATTCTGAAATTCCAGTGATCCTGCCATGCATTGAGGGTGGCAGGCTGTGGGTGGAGAAGTGTGCCCTGCGTGGGCATGCAGGAGACCAGACCGGTCACACAAGATTCCTGACTTGCAGGTGGTGTTCCAAGTTTCTGTCTGTGTGGTGGGGTGAGCCTAGCTTTACCTCAGAGGTGGCCTCCTCCTCCTCCTCACAGGTGTCCTTGCCGAGGCTGCCAGCCAGCGTCTCTTCTGGGTCTCTGGACTCTGCCTCCCACACACTCCGCACCTGAGCAGGCCTGCTCAGAGGGACACATCCCTTTCAGGGAAGTTCACTAGCACAGCCTCCCTGAAAAGACCTCACCCCCACCACTCATTTCAGCTGCTGGTCTGGGATCTGAAGCCGTCTGTGTTGGTTTCCTCGAGTTATCATAACAAGATACCACAGAATGGGTGATTTAGAAATTTATTGTGTCACGGTTCTTAAGAAATCCAAGATTAAGATGTCAGCAGGGTCGGTTCCTTTCAAGGCCTGTGAGGCAGTGTCTTGTTCCAGGCTTCTCCCCTAGCTACTAGTGGTTGACTGGCCAACTTTGGTGTTCCTCGACCTGTATGTGCAGGCTTCCCAGGTGGCTCAGTGGTAAAGAATCCACCTGTCAATGCAGAAGATGTGGGTTTGATTCCTGGGTCTGGAAGATCCCTGGGAGGAGGGCATGGCAACCCACTCCAGTATTCTTGCCTGGAAAATCTCATGGACAGAGGAGCCTGGTGGGCTACAGACCATGGGGTCACAAACTGGACGTGACTGAGCACGCACACATAACCTGTGCGTGCATCACGTAAGCTCCGCCTTGGCCACCACATGGCCCTCTTCCCTGGTGAAAGATATTGCTGAAATTTGTTGTTCCAGGGTCTGCATTATCTTCTGCGGGCCTGTTCTTTTTCGAATGCAAATTACTCTGGGAGGAAAACCCAGTTAGTTATGAGGACTCTAGTGTAAATGGATGTATCATTTTTTAAACTAAAAAAAAAAAAAAAATCTAACAGTACTAGGTGTCTCCAACGAGGGCAACAGTGCAGGCTCCCGTGGGTGTCGCAGGAAAGGGATCTGGGAACTGGCCCTGCTCGCCTCCCACTGTTGGGGGAACTTGTTTACACCTGTGCTGCCAGGTGGCCTTGCCCAGGCTTGCACACCACCTCAGCACCCTGACTTTCAGATCTTACCGTGCACCTCGGCTTATGGCGTCTCTGGTTTTCTGAGCAGACGGGTTTCTTCCACAGTCCTTAGAAGAACAAAGCTGGGTTTTGTGTTAGTGTCCTGGGTTCTCATTGCTGCACCGATTTCTCATCTTGCAGTTCTGGAGGGCACAAGTTTAGAATGGATTGGCAGGGCTGAGCTGTCTTCCTGTTCTAGCATCTAGAAGCACCTGCATTCCTTGGCCGCGGATCCCTTCTTTCACCTCCGTGCTGGCAGTCTAGCATCTCCAAGTCTCTCTGACTTTTGCTTCTGTTGTCACATCTTCTCTGACTCTGACCTTCCTGTTCTGTGCTAAGTCATTTCAGTTGTGTCTGACTCTGCAACCCTAAAGACTGTAGCCTTCCAGGCTCCTCTGTCCATGGGATTCTCCAGGCAAGAATACTGGAGTGGGTTGCCATTTCCTCCTCCAGGGGAATCTTTCCCACTCAGGTGATTGAACCTGAGTCCCTTACATCTCCTGCATTGGTACAAGAGTTCTTTACCACTGCTGCCACCTGGGAAGCTCCCAGATCTTCCTGGAAGTGAAAGTCACTCAGTTGTGTCCACCTCTTTGTGACCCCAAGGACTATACAGTCCATGGAATTCTCCAGGCCAGAATACTGGAGTGGGTAGCCTATCCCTGCTCCAGGGGATCTTCCTGACCCAGGAATCTAACTGGAGTCCCCCGCATTGCAGGCAGATTCTTTACCAGCTGAGCTACCAGGGAAACCCCCAGATCATCCTGCCTCCCTCTTGTAAGTTCTCCCATCTGTGATGACATTGGCCCTACCTGGCTAACCCAGGTTGAGCTCCCCTTTCAAAAGCCTTAATTTAACTTAGTCACAACTGCAAAATCGCTTTTGCCATATAAGGTAACATAGTCATGGGTCGCATGGAACTATGACACAGACATCTTTGGGGGGCTGTTATTCTGCCAACCACAGTGGGGCAGGGAATGTCTGGGAATCATGTCCTTACTTGGCGCCAGAACCTTCTTTCTAGCATTCCGCATCTCCGCAGTGGTACCAGCTGAACACAAACCAGGAACTTGGTTTCCCTCAATTCGCATTCGTCATGGTGGGGCCGAAAACATTCTTGCTGAGGTCATTGACACGTGATTCTGTAGACTTTGTGGTCTTTGACTCATCAGAGAGAGGCCCCCGCAAAGAACACCAGTTTCCATTTTTAAAAACTGCACAGGAGGAAAAAAAGAAATTGCCCGAGAAGGAGCAAGTGGCATATTTACTAAACATAGTAATTATAGGATTGCAAATGACTTTTCACCTGAGGAAAGGGTGGGGCGCAGACCTGCCCATCCATTTCCAGTTTGGCAGAATTCCCCACTCTGCAGGAAGGGCTAGCCACTGGCCCAGCCCACTGGGTACCGCACAAAAGACGTGGTCCTCACAGCTCCTGTCATGAAGCCCGGCAGTCCAGCTACTTTTACACTCTGTGGTGAGGCTGGACCAGGCCAGCCACATGGAGAACAGTGGCTAGGAATATTTCATAGGTTCTTGCTGACATCAGCTCCGGTTTGGGCTCTCTACAGCGGGCTCTGGCCTGTCTCCAGCACTCAGTCCCACATCCTGGACACGCGTGAGGGGAGAGAAGGCCCCTTCTGAGGCTGCAGCCAGCCCCTGCCCTACCCAACTGTGTTTTTCTTTTTAAAGAAATAGTTGTATTTTTCTGTGTGGATCTTTATTCCTGTGCATGGACTTCTTTCTCTAGTTGCTACTCCTAGTTGTGTGCAGGCTTCTCATTGCCGTGGCTTCTCTCGTTGTGGAGCACAGGCTCTGGAACGCACCGGCTTCAGTAGTCTGGGCGTGTGGGTTCAGCAACTACAGCTCCCGGGCTCCAGAGCACAGGCGCCATAGCTGTGGTGCATGCGCTTAGGGGCCCCGCGGCATCTGGCGTCTTTCCAGATCAGGGACTGAACCCATGACTCCTGCATTGGCAGACGGACTCTTTACCACTGAGCTACCCGGGAAGCCCTCAACTGTGCTTTGAAATCACTTACTCATTTATACTGGTTTATACTGGTTCGGCTTCCCTGGTGGTTCAGACGGTAAAGCATCTGCCTGCATTGTGCTCCCGCAATGCAGGTTCAATCCCTGGGTTGGGAAGATCCCCTGGAGGAGGAAATGGCAACCCACTCCAGTACTCTTTCCTGGAAAATTCCATGGAGTGAGGAGCTTGGTCGGCTACAGTCCATGGAGTCGCAAGAGTGGGACACGACTGAAGCGACTTCACTCCACATATTGGTTCTGAGAGATGCTATGTGACTGGTCGTCTCCTGCAAGGGAAGAGCAGCCAGCAACCGTGTCAAACTGCTTTGGATGATTCCCAAAAGGAGAACTTCTGGAAAGCAGGAAGAGAGACCTGGCCGCTCTGCAGCCAGGCAGCGGGAACGCTGAGCCGCTTTTATTTGGTCCCCCACGTCCAGGCCAAGGGGATGGGTGTGTACACAGTTTTCCGGGCCTTTTTTGTTGTGCAGAGTGTTTTCCACTTTAACATCGCTCCAAAACTAAGTCGCGTCCTTGGGTTGTTCCCAAAGCAAACAGGCTGGACGCAGTGCTTTGGCGCTAATGGTCTGGGGTGGTTTCCTCCTACCTGGGAATGGACCACTTCCACAGGGCAGAGGTGACATCCTCTCTCACCCCCTCCGGAGATGGGGAACGCCCTTTCAAGGCGTCCTGCTGGCCCCTGGTGGGCACCTGGGGTTGCATCCCTCGCGCCTCTCAGGCTTCCTTCACAGAATCCAATTCACTGGAGGCCAGAGAGGGGCCAGCGCCCTACTTTGCCAAGCTGCAAAAAAAGATGGGTGCCTGGAGTGGGGCTTGCCTGCCCCTGACGCTCATTATCCACATCCCGAAAATAGAAATTCCCCTTCCCTGGAGGCTGGCCTCCTGAAGGTCAAACCCTTCGATTCTTTCCAGACAGAACCCTGGTCATTTAAGTAATGATTACACAGGATGGGCTGGACAGCTGGGGCTGAGGAGAGGGGCCCCGGGGCAAGGGACACGATAACCTCATTCCACACGTGTGCCCCCGAAGCTTTGTGCTGCCAAGGGAGTGATGCTGTGCCGATCCGACAGGAGAGCCACTTCCAAAAGCGGCTCGCTGTCCTTTTTGCTCCTTGCCCTAAAGTGCTGACCGTGGCAACGTGACCGGCATCTTGAAAATGAGTCGAGATGTCATTTCTCCTTCAAGGCACCGTCAGATGATCCTAGCAGCCTCCTCTGAAACTCCCTGTCTCAAAACAGAAGAGGGAGCCGAGTAATTACCTGTCAAAGCTTACAGACTAAGGAGTAAAGTTATTTTTAAAGAAAACAAAAGATGGAATGGGCTTGGGAGGAGCATATAATGGGAAGCATATACGAAGAAAGTATCCTTTCTTTTCTGTGTCCATCTCCTTCCTAGAGCTGCCAGGAGCGTGGTTCTGTACACAGAAGTCCTCGAGAGAAATGCTTGTGGGCTGACCCCTCCAAACCACAGCAGAGGATCCAGGGGAGGAGCCCCATCTGGGCGCCAGGTGGCTGTTGCAGCGATGCAGAGATCCCAGGAAGGACACCCCACCTCCTCCTGGCTCTGCGCAGCAGACTGATGGGTCCTGGGAGGGAGGGACAGACAGACGGCTCTGATGAGAGTTTAAAGGACAGATCCATCTTGCGGACTTGGCATGACCTAGAAAAATCCACAGCATCAACTTGGCATTTGCCAACAAGCGCAAAGATCCTATCATTTTAGGCTGAATTCCAGTTGCCACGTGACAAGTATCTGTGACCACTTGGTTCTCAAATTGAGGACTTGGAGCACTTAAGAAGGGAAGACAATCTAACTGTAAAATAGGATTAGCATGGAATCAGATCTGCCACCTGCATCTCTTGGCAGCAGTAAGTGTTATTCCTAAGGGGAGAGGCGTGTTGAGTCCTTGGGGGTGGATCTGTGACCCCGATTTGCAGGAACCACACTGACTGGGGGAAGGCTGGCTGGCTGCCGGGAGTCAGGCAAACCCTCGGACAGTAAGGTCTCAGGCAGGACCCTAAGTGGAAGCGCAGGCCTCAGGCTTCATTGTACTCTGTTGTATCTGGCTCTCTTCAACCACATGGACAGTAGCCCGCCAGGCTCCTCTGTCTACGGAATTTTCCAGGCAAGAACACTGGAGTGGGTTGCCGTTTCCTCCTCTGGGGACCTTCCTGACTCAGGAGTGGAGCCTGCGCCTCCTGTCTCCTGCACTGGCAGATGGATTCTTTACCATTGAGCCCCCTGAAAGAACGGCAGCATCATTTTAATTCTAAACCGAGACTTGGACATTATGTGTACTTAACAAAGACAGGCTGGTCACCCATGAAAAACTGGCCGTAACAGACGTGGCACAGGGTCTTCCCTGTAGCTCAGATGGTAAAGAATCGGCCTGCAATGCAGGAGACCTGAGTTCAAACCCCGGGTCGAGAAGGAACCCTGGGGAAGGGAATGGCTACCCACTCCAGTACTCTGGTCTGGAGAATTCCATAGACAGAGGAGCCTGGCAGGCTACAGTCCATGGGGTCTCAAAGAGTCGGATAGAACTGAGCAGCTAACACTACTACTACTAATAAATGTGGAAAATGAATCTGGAGTACCCACCCGCCCTTGAGGAAAATATATGTTAAAATTTTTTTATTGAAGTATAGTTGATTTACAATAGTGTGTTAGTTTCAGGCGTATAACCAAGTGATTCAGTTACACATATACATATTTTCTTTTTCAGATCCTTTTCCGTTGTAGGTTATTATAATTCATTGAATATAGTTCCCTGTGCTGTACAGTAGGTTCTTGTTATTCTTTTATTTCGTGTATATATCGTGGTAGTGGTGTGTATCTGTTAATCCCAAGCTCCTGATTTAACCTCCCCACCCTGCCCCAGGGCTTCCCTGAGGCTCAGTGGTAAAGAACCCTCCTGCCAATATAGGAGATGTGGGTTCAATCCCTGGGTTGGGAAGATCCCTTGGAGAAGGAAACAACAACCCACTCCAATATTCTTGGCCTGGGAAATCCCATGGACAGAGGAGCCTGGCGGGCTACAGTCCATGGACTCACAAGAGTCAGGCATAACTTAGCGACTGACCAACAACAACCCTGCCCCAAGAAAAATCTTTTTTTTTTCTCTCTTTGGCTATGCCGGGTAGGTTATGGGATCCCAGACCCTCAGCAGTGGAAGCCTGGATTCCTAATCACTGGACCACAAGGGAAGTCCCAAAAAATCTCTTTTAAAAAGGAGAGACCTGGGACTTACTGGCAGTTCAATGGTTAAGATTCTGAACTCCCAATGCAGAGGACAGGGTTTCAGGGAACTAAGATCCCACATGCCACACAGTGTGGCCAAAAAAAAAAAAAAAAGAAACTCAAGGTTCCTCAAAAAATTAAACATAGATTTACCATGAGACCCAATAATTTCACTCCTAGGTATTTACCCAAGAGAACTGAGAACATGTGTCCACATAAAACCTTGTACACAAATGCTCATAGAAGCTCTGTTCACAATACCCAAAAGGCAGAAACAATCCAGGTGTCCATCAGCAGATGAACGGCTAAAAGAAACGTGGCTTATCCACATTAAGGAATAGTGTTTGTCCATAAAAAGGAATGAAGTCCTGATCTGTGCTACACTGTGAGTGAACTTCAAGAACATCATGTGAAAGAAGTGACAGAAGGCAGACAAAAAGGCCATATATTATGTGATTCCATTTAAATGAAACCTCCAGAATAGATAAATTCACCAAGACAGGAAGCAGGTTGGTGGTTGCCAGGAGGACAATGCTTAATGGACATGGGTTCTATTTGGGATGATTTTATTTCCGGTGATAGTTTTATTGTGGGTTTTATTTTGAAACCAGATAGAGCTCATTGTTGCACAACGTGAATATGCTAATTGGCTTGTTTATTTCCTGTTATATGCATTTCTTCCTTTTTTTTTTTTTTTTAAATGAGGGACTTGAACCAGCAATGTCCCCTTAAGGATCATTCTTCTGTGATGCACAAAAAAGTCCATTTCTAATGATGCAGTTTAAATTATGATTTGACTGCTGTTAAAGAAAAACATTTATTCCAGGCACTTGTTAAAGAAGGGTAAGGTGGGCTATATTCAGACCCTCTGTGATAGGGGCAGGGACCACTACCTTGGGGTCTTACAGATGGGTGGGAGGGAGCAGAGATTGAGTTCAACTGTGAATACAAAGACAAGTGGGAATATAAGCCAAGGAGTAGGGTAGGGGTCAGTGGGTGAAGATTACTAAAAGGAAACATGAGGGGTCAGGGGAGATTCTCACAAAATGACCTGGCAGAACTTCCAGTGGCTAGGATGCCACACTCCCATTGCATGGGGACTGAGTTCAATCCCCGTTTAAGGAACTGGATCCCACGTACTGCAACTGAGAGTTTGCATGCCACAACTAAAGAACCCACATGCCTCAACTAAGACCGGGTGCAGCCAAATAAATAAATTAATTTTTTAAAAAAACGACTTGCTGAAGGCAGGCCAGGAGGCTCAGACATCACCCGAGGATGCAGGACAATCGGGAACCCAAATATTTTGAAGGTGACCAGACCTGGAGGATGGGGGTTCTGGCTAAACTGACTTATCAGGATTCTTGTTACAACTGGACTTTGCATGGAAGGACAAAAGGGCCCAGGGTTTGAGACCTGGTCAAAGAGAGGGCTCAGGTGAGCCGGATTAGATCAAAGAGAGAGTCTTGCTCCTTGGCATTGAATTATTCAGAGTCCAGTATGTCAGCTTCATGGAACCTCCCAGGGGCTCCTTCCCTCTCCTTACAGGGGTGAGAGGTGGCCACCAGCACTTCAGTGGCTTTATTTGGAGGGACTTACCTTGTCTCAAAAGTTGTGTCACCTTGTGGAGGCCCTAAAGGGCAATCCTTGGTTTTCACTGGTTCTTTTTTTTTTTTTTTATTTCTCTGTATTTCCCTACATAGTTATGAAGTATGTGTGGGGTTTTTATTTATTTTAGTTTTTAGGGTTTTTTGGACCCCTGCCATGCAGCATGCGAGATCCCTGACTAGGGATCAAACTTGTGCCCCCTGCAGCAGAAGCACAGAGTCTTAACTACTGGACCAACAGGGAAATCCCTTGGGTTTTTTTTCTAAAGAATGTACATATCTGTATAACTGAATCGCTTGGCTATGTGGGGTTTTTATTGAGGTATAAATATGTACAGAAGAGCACACATTATAAACTATGAATTTATGAACCAACACACCTGCATCAATAAAAGAACACATCCTAGAAACCCCTGGTGCTCCCTCCCAGCTCCTCTCCAACCCCCAACCACAATAACTACTCATGCAGTGTATACTGGGGAAAAAATACTTAAAATTTAAACAAAGCAAAAATATATTAGAGATGGAAAAAATTTTAATCCAGCACTTTTTATTTGTGAGTGAAGTCGCTCAGTCGTGTCCAACTCTTCGTGACCCCATGCACTGTAGCCTACCAGTCTCCTCCATCTATGGGATTTTCCAGGCAAGAATAGTGGAGTGGGTTGTTATTTTTTCTCCAGGAGATCTTCCCAACTCAGGGATGGAACCTGGGTCTCCCGAATTGTAGGCAGATGCTTTACCGTCTGAGCCACCAGGGAAGTTTATTTGTGAAGGATCTTCCAAATGGCTTAGACATGGTAAAGACAGAGCTGTGAGTTTGGCCTCAGGTTGCTCCCAGGGGAAAGCAGAAGGAGGCAGCTGGTAGTAGCCATGAGATCAACTGATGGCCCCATCACCTTCCCAGGTCAACTGGGCAGCACTTTGGCACCCCCCCACAGGGAGGCTTCCGGACTACAGATGCCTGGGCGCCATCTGCAGAGATGGGATTTCACTGTTCTGGGCTTCAGAATTTTTCAAAGCTCTCTAGTGATTCTAATACGTAGACCAATTTGGGAACCACTGACTTAACTTACAAGGAGGATGTGAAGCCTGCCTTCCAAGCAGGTGGGCAGACTCAAAAGCCTCCCAGAGATTCTGTGACTACCACAAAAATCCATCTTTTTCAAGAGCATCATGAATTGTCATGGTCCCTGTGACTATTTCACTTCTGGAAATGAGTCAGCTGTAGTACACAAGTGACACATACTCTTACGGCCTCTCCCCACATCCTCCCTGACGCCGGCGTGGGAATGTGGGAACAGTGACAAAGCTGGCTGCCACCCAGGCTCCAGGAAAGTGGGGCGTGGGGGCTGGGAGGGTGGGGAAGGGAGGCTCTGCTGTTATTACAGTCACTCTCACTAGGTGGCGCTAGAGCAGATGCTCTTGTGAATATCTTTAAAAAAAAAAACAAACCTCAATTAAACCTTATTTCCCTGTGCTCCTTCTTAGTATTGAATTGGTATTTAATTACTGGTGGGATTCTGCTTTCCCTGAAAGGAAGATAAAGTTGCCTTACTCTCCCCAGCTCCTCCAACCCCCCACCCCCTGAGGATTCTCACTGGCGGGGGTGGGGGTTAACCTCTGATGTTCCTGTTCCTCCCACCTCCACACGCTATACCTTCATGATATGGGTCAGATTTCTAAGACATTTTTTATTTCTCTGTATTTCCCTACATAGTTATGAAGTATGTGTGGGGTTTTTATTTATTTTAGTTTTTAGGGTTTTTTGGACCCCTGCCATGCAGCATGCGAGATCCCTGACTAGGGATCAAACTTGTGCCCCCTGCAGCAGAAGCACAGAGTCTTAACTACTGGACCAACAGGGAAATCCCTTGGGTTTTTTTTCTAAAGAATGTACATATCTGTATAACTGAATCGCTTGGCTATGTGGGGTTTTTATTGAGGTATAAATATGTACAGAAGAGCACACATTATAAACTATGAATTTATGAACCAACACACCTGCATCAATAAAAGAACACATCCTAGAAACCCCTGGTGCTCCCTCCCAGCTCCTCTCCAACCCCCAACCACAATAACTACTCATGCAGTGTATACTGGGGAAAAAATACTTAAAATTTAAACAAAGCAAAAATATATTAGAGATGGAAAAAATTTTAATCCAGCACTTTTTATTTGTGAGTGAAGTCGCTCAGTCGTGTCCAACTCTTCGTGACCCCATGCACTGTAGCCTACCAGTCTCCTCCATCTATGGGATTTTCCAGGCAAGAATAGTGGAGTGGGTTGTTATTTTTTCTCCAGGAGATCTTCCCAACTCAGGGATGGAACCTGGGTCTCCCGAATTGTAGGCAGATGCTTTACCGTCTGAGCCACCAGGGAAGTTTATTTGTGAAGGATCTTCCAAATGGCTTAGACATGGTAAAGACAGAGCTGTGAGTTTGGCCTCAGGTTGCTCCCAGGGGAAAGCAGAAGGAGGCAGCTGGTAGTAGCCATGAGATCAACTGATGGCCCCATCACCTTCCCAGGTCAACTGGGCAGCACTTTGGCACCCCCCCACAGGGAGGCTTCCGGACTACAGATGCCTGGGCGCCATCTGCAGAGATGGGATTTCACTGTTCTGGGCTTCAGAATTTTTCAAAGCTCTCTAGTGATTCTAATACGTAGACCAATTTGGGAACCACTGACTTAACTTACAAGGAGGATGTGAAGCCTGCCTTCCAAGCAGGTGGGCAGACTCAAAAGCCTCCCAGAGATTCTGTGACTACCACAAAAATCCATCTTTTTCAAGAGCATCATGAATTGTCATGGTCCCTGTGACTATTTCACTTCTGGAAATGAGTCAGCTGTAGTACACAAGTGACACATACTCTTACGGCCTCTCCCCACATCCTCCCTGACGCCGGCGTGGGAATGTGGGAACAGTGACAAAGCTGGCTGCCACCCAGGCTCCAGGAAAGTGGGGCGTGGGGGCTGGGAGGGTGGGGAAGGGAGGCTCTGCTGTTATTACAGTCACTCTCACTAGGTGGCGCTAGAGCAGATGCTCTTGTGAATATCTTTAAAAAAAAAAACAAACCTCAATTAAACCTTATTTCCCTGTGCTCCTTCTTAGTATTGAATTGGTATTTAATTACTGGTGGGATTCTGCTTTCCCTGAAAGGAAGATAAAGTTGCCTTACTCTCCCCAGCTCCTCCAACCCCCCACCCCCTGAGGATTCTCACTGGCGGGGGTGGGGGTTAACCTCTGATGTTCCTGTTCCTCCCACCTCCACACGCTATACCTTCATGATATGGGTCAGATTTCTAAGACCCTGACCGTGTTTCTATAGTGGTTGTTTGGAATAGTGGTTTAAAATTTATGGAAGAATGGGAAAGGCTTGACAGCAGGAAGAAATGGGCAGGGAGGGGAGAACAAGGGGTGGGGGGCTGGGATGCTTTCATGTTACCCATCTTATGAGCTGATACTGTGCCTGAGCTAGAACTTGGGATTGGAAGAGTGTTTGGCGTGTATCTTTCCACCAGCCCGGATATGCCACTTATGCAAACCCTTCCTGGACAGTCACTAGAAAGACAATTAATTTTTCGTCCAAGAAAGCACCATATGTTTCTGAGAGTTCTTGACTCCCTAGGGAAGTGTTCTAATTACCTGTTTCCGAGTGATAAATCACCCTAAGATGTAGTGGCTTGAAGCAATAATTTACTGGGTCCTCTGCGGTATGGATGTGAGAGTTGGACTGTGAAGAAAGCTGAGTGCTGAAGAATTGATGCTTTTGAACTGTGGTGTTGGAGAAGACTCTTGAGAGTCCCTTGGACTGCAAGGAGATCCAACCAGTCCATTCTAAAGGAGATCAGTTCTGGGTGTTCTTTGGGAGGAATGATGCTAAAGCTGAAACTCCAATACTTTGGCCACCTCGTGCAAAAAGTTGACTCATTGGAAAAGACTCTGATGCTGGGAGGGATTGGGGGCAGGAGGAGAAGGGGACGACCGAGGATGAGATGGCTGGATGGCATCATTGACTTGATGGACATGAGTTTAGGTGGACTCCGGGAGTTGGTGATGGACAGGGAGGCCTGGCATGCTGCAGTTCATGGGGTTGCCAAGAGTTGGACACGACTGAGCACCTGAAGTGAAGTGAACTGCAGGATGACTGGACTCAGTTGGGTGGTTCTCACTTAAGGACTCATGTGGTTGCATGTCAATGGTCTGAACATCTGAGATGGGTCTCTCCCGTGGGACCCTTGAGGGGGGGCTATCAGCTAGTTCAGCTGGGGCCGGCAGCCAGAGCTCTTGCGTGGCCCCTCCAGGTGACATGGAGCCTGGGTTTCCAGAGCGACTATCTCACGGGCATCATTCCAAGATGCCCAGCGGAAGCTGTGCGGCGTCTCATGCCCTGGCTTTGGTTCCAGGCTGTCACTTGTGTCAGATTCTACAGCTCAAGCAAGTCACTAAGGCCAGGGCAGATTCCAGGGAAGGGAGCCAGGGCCCCTCCCCCTCGGTGGGGGAGGAGGGGTCTGTGGAGGCCATATTTAGGGACTCAGTTACTTATCTCAGGAAGTGGGAACTAGGACAAATTTAGGGAACTGCTTCACCCTGAAGGAAACTGTTTTTCAGTTTAAGAACAGACTCCTTCAAATGTATTTTCAGGAAACCCCAGTGGCTGGTTGATCAAAACCCCAGCTTCCTTGGGTGTCCGTGCTTTAACTGGAACCAGCTACCCAGCCAGACAGCATTCATCCTTAAGCCCTCTCTCTCCATTGGAAGCTGCTGATTTTCCACTTCCTTCTTAATACAAGTGCTAACATTCATCACACTCTTATTTTGTGCCAGACACTGTGCTGAGCAATGCATGCACTTAGCCCGTTCCATTAGGAAGACTTGTCTTGTTGAAGTGCCTAAGTTAGGAAAAGGTTGCTTGCTTGCTTGTTTGTTTTCAATAACTACCACCAGCTGTGTTCTGTCCAAACCCCCTTGGTCACTTGAGTGTAAGGCTCCCTGTTAAGGCACCTCAATCTGATTCCACTTTTCCAGTCATTTTGTTTTTGTTGTTGTTATTAAGGCAGCCCCACTTGGGAGTTTAAGGCTTGTCCATTTAAAAAGTTAAACTTGGGACTCACATGTAGAAAACAAATTTACGGATACCAAGGTGGGGGAGGGGGGATGAACTGGGAGCTTGGGATCGACATATGTACGCACTAGCGATAAAACAGATAACTAAAGCGCACCTACTGTATAGCCAGGGAACTCTGCTTAATGCATGACGCTGACCTGAATCGGAAAGAAATCCGAAAAAGAGGGAATATATGTATATGTATGAGCTTCCCAGGGCTTCCCAGATGGTGCTAGTGGAAAAGAACCCACCTGCCAATGTGGGAGACATAAGACACGCGGGCTCAATCCCTGGGTCGGGAAGATCCCCTGGAGGAGGGCATGGCAATCCACTCCAATACTTTTGCCTGGAGAATCCCATGGACAGAGGAGCCTCATGGGCTACAGTCCATATGGTCGCAAAGAGTCAGACATGACCGAAGAGAGTTAGCACACATGAGCTTCCCAGGTAGCTCATTGGTAAGGAATCACTGCCAAATGCAGGGGACAAAGGGGATGTGGTTTGACTCCCAGGTCGGGAAGATCCCCTGATGTAGGAAATGGCAACTTACTCCAGTATTCTTGCCTAGAGAATCCCATGGACAGAGGAGCCTGGAAGGCTACGGTCCTTAGAGTCGCAAAGAGTGGGACACAACTAAATGGCTGAGCACACACATACGTATACTTAGAGCCGATTCATTTGGCTGTACTGCAGAAACTAACACAACATTGTAAAGCAACTATCTCCAATAAAAGTTAAAGAATAAAAATAAGTTAAAAGTCAAACTCGGGAATTCCCTGGTGGTCCAGTGGTTAGGACTCTTCACTTTCACTTCCGGGGCCACAGTTTCCATCTCTGGTCAAGGAACTAAGATCCCAAAAGCCACGTGGTATGGCCAAAAAAATAAATAAGTGAAGTCAAGCTTGTCTCAGATTACCCCTACCCCTGCGGAAGCAGAGGCCTGAGGTTTCAGCACTGAAGCAGGGACCAAGCATACCTCTCACACCACCCTCCTCTCTGCTTACTTGAGGCACTGGGGAGAGAAATGGAAAACAGGTGTTTCCTGTGGTCACTGGCTTGGGGCAATGACGTGCCTGTCCTGTGTCCTGGGTCTTTACCGCTGACCCAACTCGTTCTCTGGAGCAGAGTTTCTCATCCTCAGCACTACTGATGTTTAGGCCTGGATTATCCTTTGTTGTGGGGCCCTGTCCTACACATTGTTTGGCAATATCCCTGGCCTCACCCTATTGGACGCCAAGTGTTCAGTCCTAAGTCTTGTACCACTCCCCAAGTTATGCAACCAAAAATGTGTCAGCCATTACCAATATGCCCTGGTTGAGAACCAGGGCTCCTTAGACTTGGTGTGCCCAAGGGGGTGCCCCATGGGCCTACCGACAGAGACTCTTTCCCACGGGGGTCCCCTGGTTATATATTCTTGCTGACCCTTGGCCTCATGCCATATTGCTCTGAGGTGTTCTCCTGCCCCCGAGCCCCAGAATCCAATTCTAGACTGCCCTGGTGGTCCAGGGGTAAAGAATCCACCTGCCAACGCAGGGGACGTGGGTTCCATCCTGGGTCTGGGATGATCCCATATGCCACAGAGCAACTAAGCCTGTGCACCCCAAGTACTGAGCATGCGCTCTAGAGCCCGTGTGCCACAACCACTGAGCCGTCATGCCTGGAGCCCGGGCTCTGCAACAAGAGAAGCCACCGCAATGAGAAGGCCAAGAGCCAGCGCCAGAATAAACCGCAGCCCCTGACGGCTGCAACCGGAGAAAGTCTGCACGCAGCAATGAAGGCCCAGTGCAACCAAAGGTAAATTTTTTAAAAAGCCTCAAAAACCCACAAAGACTCTGCAATCCCGTCGGTACTCTGGATCCAGCTCTGGGGCTGTAGGGGAGTGGGGGTGGGGATGGTCCCAGTCCTTTGCCTCCTGGCTGACTGCCCACCACGCCAGCTCCCCTGAACACCCTCCAACCTTCAGGAGCCCCAGGAAAGAGCCACCAGCCCGTGGCCAACTAGACAGCCAAGTGGGAGACGAGGTGCTCCTCTCTGCGGTCCCACCCGCTTCACAGCGACTCCACTGTGTCCCCAACCCCCGTCACTCCCACCTGCTTCCCAGAAAAGCCAGTCAAGTCTTCATGAAGAAGCAGCCTCTCACCCCTCCTCCCTCCCTTTTCCTTTGGAGGCACCAGCTACCCAGGGTTGGGCCAAACTTCACAGGTTAAGAGCTCCGTCCTCTGAAAGACTGTCTTCACTCAGACACCGGCCGCCAAGTCTGGGGGGTCCCCAGGTCACACTCACTTTTTACCAGTTTGCTGCAAACCTGGGGGTTGCCCCTGCTCCCTCAGGTGTAATAATTCACTAGAGTGACTCACAGTAAAGTGGTGTACTTGCCATTAGAGTTTAATGATCGCAAAAGGATACAAATCTGAACCAGTCTCGAGCAAGGTCTGGTGGGGGGGTGGTCCCAGACTTGAAGCTTCTGACATCCTCAGGGACATGTTACCCTCTTGGCACATCAGGATGTGACAATATGCAGAGCACTGCCCACCAAGGGGGCTCACCAAGCTGAAGTGTCTCGAGTTTCTATTGCTGTTGCTGTTACTGTCGTTCAGCCCCTAAGTCATGTATGACTCTGAAACCCCATGACTGCAGCATGCCGGGCTCCCCTGTCCTTCACTAGCTCCCGGAGTTGGCTCAAATTCATATCCATAAATGGCACCCCACTCCAGTACTCTTGCCTGGAAAATCCCATGGACAGAGGAGCCTGAACACATTTTGAACTTGAACAAAAAATCGCTTGGATTTGCTTTTTGTCTAATATAATTTCTATAGTCTAAAATATATATAAACAAATAACACATCATGGCAAAAAGTACATAAAGCGAGAAATGCACATTAAAATGATATATAACATAACCACATTTATTTAAGACTGTATTCCAGTATAAATGGTATAGTTAAAAAATGTAAAACCGTAGCTAGTTTTGCACTAATCTAAATATAAGTAGTCTGGAAGTTATTTAAAGCATATGGGAGGACATGTGCTAATATGATGTTACTTTATATAAGGGACTTGAGCATCCGTAGATTTTGGTATCTGTATGGAGAAGGCAATGGCACCCCACTCCAGTACTCTTGCCTGGAAAATCCCATGGACGGAGGAGCCTGGTGGGCTGCAGTCCATGGGGTCGCTAAGAGTCGGACACGACTGAGCGACTTCCCTTTCACTTTTCCCTTTCTTGCATTGGAGAAGGAAATGGCAACCCACTCCAGTGCTCTTGCCTGGAGAATCCCAGGGACGGGGGAGCCTGGTGGGCTGCCGTCTATGGGGTCACACAGAGTCGGACACGACTGAAGTGACTTAGCAGTAGCAGCAGCAGAGTTGGTGATGCTGTCTAGCCATCTCATCCTTTACTATTCCCTTCTACTTTTGCCTTCACTCTTTCCCAGCGTTTTTACTGCAGTTTCATTATATATGTACACCATTGACTGAATTCAATCTCCAGTTCCCCTCCCTTCCCCAGAAAGTGAAAGTGAAGTCGCTCGGTCCTGTCTTTTCGACCCTTGGACTGTAGCCCACCAGGCTCCTCCATCCATGGGATTTTCCAGGCAAGAATACTGGAATGCATTGCCATTTCCTTCTTCAGGAGATCTTCCCAACCCAGGGATTGAGAACCTGGGTCTCCCGCATTGTAGGCAGACGCTTTACCATCTGAGCCACCAGGGAAGTCTCCCTTTCCCAGAGACTGAGCTAATAACACATGGTTTATCCTAAACCAACAGGTCGAGTTGGAGGAGTCCAGTGTGAATACCAGACACTCCCATCCCTTAGAAAATTCCAAGGATTTAGAGGTGGCTTCCCAGGAACCAGACAAAGACCATCCAAATGCCGGGTTACACACAGGATTCATAGAGTCAGTGTTGCGTGGCATCTCCCAACCAGCCCCTGGCTGCTAGCTCTCTGAACTTACAACGTGGGGTGCATTTTACTCTTGACAGTTGTTGCTAAGTCACTTCAGTCATGTTCGTAGGCTCTGGCAATTCTTGGAGAGCAGGAAAGATCCTGCAGGGTGCCTGCCTCCATCTTGTGGCATACACATCAGCTCATTTAGTCCAACCAGTCTCCCACCCCCATGCCCCTAGGCAGGTGTTACTGTGATCACCCTTCCACAGATGAAGAAATGCAGGTGCAGGCTGAGAGACTCCCCAGGTGAACCAGTAGAACAGGACTGAGTGCAGGTCTGCCTGACTCCAGAGCTGCCCACTCATGAGGAGCGGAGCTCTGGCTCCCTCCAAACCCCCCATCCCCCGCCCCCCTGGTGTAGTCATGCCAGCTCCCCTCATGGCCTCCAAAACACCTCCCTTCCTCCTGCAAAGCCGTGTCCTGACCCTCTGCTACGGGGCTCACCACTCCGAACCCCCCTCCTGTGGTCACCCACTCCTCGTCTGGGACTTCTCTGGCCTCTGCTCTTAATCTTCCTAACTCCAAGTTCCGATAACGTGTAGAACATTAGGTTCTGGGAGCTGGACGCCTGCCATAATCTCTCTCCGATCTAGAGCATTTTCCGTCCGCGTCCGACCTCAGCCTAGACTCCCTCGCGGCCGCCCCCGGACCACCAAGCCCTTCTCCAGGGCTGAAGTCCACGTGCCAGGCTGTCCTGCTCTCTCCTCCTGCGGCCGCGCTGTCGTTCAGGCCTGCCTTTAAACCCTTGAGCACCTCCTCTCACTTCTCCGATCCGCCGCAGTCCTGAGGCTGTGGGGAGGGGGAGGAGGGGCAGCGTTTAAAGTTGGGGCCACACGCGGCTCCGTGATGCTGCCGGACTCTGCGAACCCCCGTTTCTCCTCGGCCACGGCTCCCTTCCAGCCTCTGCCGCCAGGGGCGCTAGCAGGGCCCACACGGCCGGCGGAGCGGGTAGGGCTGTGGCTTCCAGTCGGCTCCCTGGTCGGCTCCCAAGCATCACCCTGATGTTTGGTTCCAGGCTCCAGGGTCCCTGTGCTCCGAGAACCAGCCTCTGTGGCTCACAGAGATACCGCACCAGCTGGGCAGTGACCCCTCGCCAGAGATCCGAGTCCCAGCTCCCTGGGACCCCCTCTTCCCGGCTTCTAAGGATCCCATAACCCCGACCTGTCCTCTCGGTTCCCCAGCCAAGGGGGCGGGGTAGCTGCTTCCTGTGGTTCCCCTGAGGCTGCTTTCTGCTGCTTCTGTCCTGCAATACCCATTTAACCAACTCTCTGTTCTAAATTCTTTGTTAAAATAATGAATGTGCTTGTTTTCCTGGTTGCCCGTGACTAATAAATATGTATAAACATTTCCCCTCTCCCTTCCCTGGGGGCTCAGAATCCACCAGTGCAGGAGACCTTGGTTCAATCCCTGGGTTGGGACGATCCCCTGGAGGAGGGCATGGCACCCACTCCAGTATTCTTGCCTGGAGAATCCCATGGACAGAGGAGCCTGGCGGGCTGCAGTCCGTGGGGTTACAAAGAGTCAGACACAGCTGAGCGACTAACACTTTTCATCTAATTGCCTCCAACATGCCAGACCCTGTTCTGCTTGACATGGATGGGCTCACTTAACTCTCACAAAACCCTTCTAAACAGCAATTACTATTATCCCCACTTCAACAGGGGAGAAAACTGAAGGGCAAAGGAAGACAGAATTATTTGCTCAGGGTCACACAGCTGGTAAGAGTTGGGCCCAAGATGGCACACACGTTCGCACCCTCTCAGGGTATCCCTGGGGCATTAAGTGAACACATAGTTTCCCAGTTTATGGATGGACTAGAGCTATTTTTGGATGTTTATATCATGTGGAGGTTTTGGCTATTAGAGATCCTGAATCACCTTGAATCTGACAAATTTAGTTTACTTGAGCCAGGAATCTTGCAACTTTCTGAATTATTTGGTCCATGATTTGTTGCAACCTACCTCCTTAATGTTTGTTTGTTTTTAATAAGGTTGTTTTTGTTTATTTATTTGGTTGTGCCAGGTCTTAGTCCTGGAACATGGGATCTTCAATCTTCATTGATGTGGGGTCTAGTTCCCTGACCAGGAATTGAACCCAGGTCCCCAAACTCCAGTACTTTGGCCACCTCATGCGAAGAGTTGACTCACTGGAAAAGACTCTGATGCTGGGAGGGATTGGGGGCAGGAGGAGAAGGGGACGACAAAGGATGAGATGGCTGAATGGCATCACTGGCTCGATGGACGTGAGTCTGAGTGAACTCCCAGAGTTCACTGGTGATGGACAGGGAGGCCTGGCATGCTGTGATTCATGGGGTCCCAAAGAGGCGGACACGACTGAGCGACTGAACTGAACTGATCCCCTGCACTGGGAGCTCTGAGTCTTAGCCACTGACCACCAGGAGAGTCCGCTGTCTCCTTAGTGTTAATCTTCTGTCTTAGCCCCTACTGACCTTTTTCCTCCCTTCATGTCTTTCCCTATGAGCTCCCCCACCCCCTTGCCAGTGCCGCTATAAATCTGGAGATACGGGCAAGGAAACATCTCGTTTGGCAGATGGCACTATGGTCTCACCTTGAACCAAAGTCTTCAGCAAGTATGGGCATTGGTGATGCCCTGAAATGTCTCTGACTTCCCAGGTGGAGCTAGTGGTAAAGAACCCACCTACCAATGCAGGAGACATAAGAGACACTTATGTCTTCACAGGTTCGATCCCTGGGTGGGGAAGATAGCTTGGAGGAGGAAATGGCAGCCCACTCTGGTGTCCTTGCCTGAAAAATCCCATGGACAGAGGAGCCTGGTGGGCTACAGTCCATGCGGTCGCAGAGAGCTGGACATGACTGAAGCTACTTAGCACGTATCTCCAAAGGCCTTCACCAAGAGTTCCTGAAAACCTCACAACAGAGCGGTTCTGTCCTACTGAGACTCCACACTGGATTCCACTTCAGACTTCCCAGTGGCCGTCAGGGCAGCTGCTCTCCATCACTGCCCTTGCTCAAGTTGGGAAGGGTCACTCCCAGCGTGCTTGGCTCTGTCTACGCAGTAATTTGCCCTCGTCCCCAGCGTGGTTTCTGGTGTCCTATGGAGAGAATCAGCTAAGAGATCCAAATCAATATTATTTTTAGAACTAAAGATCATTTGGTCTCAGCTTGCTTAGTCCTGTTCAGGGAATGAAAACAGGGGAAAATCTCATATTTTTTTCAAAGTTCAAGTCAGAGTAGTGCGACCTGGAGGCAACACTTCTGAATCGCTGCCTAAAACGTTTTCCTTTGATGCAGAGACTGACCTTGTCTTCCAAAGGATTCATTCCCTGGGGACAAGGCTGAGTCTTTTGAAACACACCCCTCTTTGTCTTTGTCTGCCTGTTCTCTTGGCAATTCTTTGTGTCACATCTGAACCTGTGCTTTCTCTTCCAGGTTTTAGAATAGATGAGATTGTTTCCATAATTTATGCTGAACCTGCAGCCCAGTTAACAACAGATTTTTTTTTTTTAACTTGAAAACCGAAATTGAGTTGAATGCGGAAAATGTCATCTTGCACTGGGCAGAGAAAGCTGTTTTGTTTTGTTTTTGCAGGAAATGTCCAGCAGATCTGGAAGATCAGCCTGTTCTTATAGAGAAAACTAAAAAAAAAAAAAAAAAATAGAACTGGGCAAGAAAAGTCTCATTTCAAACTGCAAAAAAAAAAAAAAAAATTCTTTACAAAATGAGCAGAGGTATTTTTTTCCCTCGGTTCAGACCTTGTATTGGTCAGGGTTCTCCAGAGAAGAAACAGAATTGATATGATTAGCTATCTATCTAGAATGCAAAACCATTTTTAATATTTATTTCTTTGGCTACGCCGAGACTTAGATTCAGCATATGGGCTCTATTATAGTTCCCTGATCAGGGAACAAACCTGGGCCCCCTGCATCGGGAGAGCAGGGTCCTAGCCACTAGACCACCAAGGAGGGCCCTACAAAGCAAATATTAAAGAACTAAAAGGAAATATAAAAAACTCCACCATGAGAGAACAAGCAGATGGAAGATAATTAAGGTAATAAAGAATCTGAATACAACTAACCAACTTGATCTAACCAACAGATATAGGACATGCACTTCCCAACTGCCGAACACCTATCCTTTTCAGGCGTAGGTAGGACATTTACCTACGTAGATCACGTGCCGAACCACCAAGAGTGTCTCAGCACAGAGCAGAGGACTGAGTTCACTTAGCGTGTTCTCTTACCAAGTGGAATTAAATTAGAAATCAGTCATAAGTCTCTAGAAGTTTCTCAAAGTTTAAAAATCAAGCAACACACTGCTAACAATTCACATGACAAAGAAGAAATCATAGTGAACATTCCAAAGATTCTCAGACGTAAAAAACCACGTCATTTTCAGCAAATGGCAAAGAGTTGAGAAAGCCACAGACCCAAGGCGTGGCCTATGGGGGGAGGGGGAGGGGAAAGCAGGAGATGAGGAGGGAGGCTCAGGCCATGTCAGGCTGGGGAGTTTGGCCTTGGAGGCAGCGGACAGCCCTGAAGGCTTTTTACCAGGAAACCTGCTGTGTGTGTGGACGGTGGGCTAGGGCCATTGGAGGGAAGGAAGGACAGAATGTGAAAGCATGAGGCCAGCTGCGAGACCTCTGCCCAACATCAGAGATCAATAGCTATTTGCTGTGTCATGTGTCAGGTCCATAAATACAAGCAGAGCCCTTACTATGTGCCCAAAAGCCACTACCGATCCCTGCTCCAAGTACAGTGTGTGAACCATCTTGGCGCCACATAGATTGTCATACACAGATCGCTAACTGGGAACACTTCCAGCAGTGTAACCGAAATGTTCATTCTTCATGAAGCGTCACGTTAAAACAGAGCATGTAGTTCCTGATGCCAGGATAAGATTAAATGCCTAGCTTGACGGCACTTCCAAAGACATTCTGTACATAAAGCCCAGCCTCCTCCCTCCACGCCCGAGGCAGTCTGGGAGGGCAGCTGCTTCTCATCAGTAGCCCCCCAAATAGTTATTACAAGTTCATCTCTTTTTTTGAAGGCTGTTTTTGGTGTGGACCATTTTTAAAGTCTTTACTGAATTTGTCACAACACTGCTTCTGCTCCACGTCTTGGTTTTTTGGCCATGAGGCATGTGGGACCCCAGCTCCCCAACTAGGGATCGAACCCAGACCCCCTGTGCTGGAAGATGAAGTCTTAACCACTGGACCACCAGGGAATTCCCCCTAATTCATTTTTTACGACCCTTTCAGCCTATCACTGGAGAAATAAGAGAAGTTTGTAGGAATTTAGACATTGAGGCTTTATGAAGGTGAGGACTTCCAATCTCAAATTTTGTACATTTTTTTTCACCACAGACTTCTAAACATGAGATGCGCTGGCTAAACATGGTCTGTCTGGTCCAGAGACATAAGGAGGAAAGAACACAGAGTCATTCATGCCTTTCGGAGCCAACAGTCTGGTGGGGAGATAAATAATCACCCAAAAAATGGGGACCAGTTGCGGACAGGCTAAAAGGCTCTAAGAGAAAGCTCCCAGCACACTGTGCTTTAAATCAGATAGATGGTGATCTCCTGTCCTCTGTGACCAAGCAGGGGTGTGTGGTCCAGACCTGGCAGGGCAGGTCTGCTTCCTGAGGTCAGCCAGCAACTCAGGTGATAAGCTGACTCAGCCGTCCTCAACACATGGCCTCCACCTTCCAGGTCCACAGGGGTTGCCCCAGTGGTTGTCATTTCCCAGCAGTGAAATGACAGACCAGGGGCCCCAGATGCCTGCACATTGCACACATTGCTTCTATTCTCGTTCCTTTGGCCAGATGTGTTCACGTGGCCACCCTAGCTGCAAGGGAGGCTGGGACCTGACACTAGCTGGGCTGGTTCAATACTGAAAGGAAGAAGGGAGATTGGGTACAGTCTCATGATTGGTGATCCTCACAATATACACATTTTCGAGTGTGAGTTCAGTTCAGTTCAGTTTAGTTGCTCAGTTGTGACCGACTCTGTAACCCCATGAACTTCAGCATGCCAGGCCTCCCTGTCCATCATCAACTTCTGGAGTCTACCCAAACTCATGTCCATTGAGTTGGTGATGCCATCCAACCATCTCATCCTCTGTCGTCCCCTTCTCCTCCTGACCTCAATCTTTCCCAGCATCAGGGTCTTTGCAAATGAGTCAGCTCTTCGCATCAGGTGGCCAAAGTATCGGAGTTTCAGCTTCAACATCAGTCCTTCCAATGAACACCCAGGACTGATCTCCTTTAGGATGGACTGGTTGGATCTCCTTGCAGTCCAAGGGACTCTCAAGAGTCTTCTTCAACACCACAATTCAAAAGTATCAATTCTTCTGTGCTCAGCTTTCTTTATAGTCCAACTCTTACATCCATACATGACTATCGGAAAGACCATAGCCTTGACTAGAGGGACCTTTGTTGACAAAGTAATGTCTCTGCCTTTTAATATGCGGTCTAGTTTGATCATAAATTTCCTTCCAAGGAGTAAGTGTCTTTTAATTTCATGGCTGCAATCACCATCTGCAGTGATTTTGGAGCCCCCCAAAATAAAGTCAGCCATTGTTTCCACTGTTTCACCATCTATTTGCCATGAAGTGATGGGACCAGATGCCATGATCTTAGTTTCTGAATGCTGAGCTCTAAGACAACTTTTTCACTCTCCTCTTTTACTTTCATCAAAAGGCTCTTTAGTTCTTCTTCACTTTTTGCCATAAGGATAATGTTATCTGCATATCTGAGGTTATTGATATTTCTCCTGGCAATCTTGGTTCCAGCTTGTGCTTCTTCCAGCCCAGCGTTTCTCATGATGTACTCTGCATAGAAGTTAAATAAGCAGGGTGACAATATACAGCCTTGATGTACTCCTTTAATTTTTCTGACACTGGGGCTGTTGATTTCATTTCTTTTTTGTATCCAGTTATTCCTTCTCCCACTCATAAATGCTAGCTCTTTCTCTGCGCTTACATTTTAACTCTAAAGTAACCTACTCAGAGGGAGCTTCTCTGATCACTCTAGCTAAAGCAGTTCCGCTCCCTTAAATCTTAATCACATTTTTTTTCCCTACAGCCATAACCGCTATGTGATTTCACCCTGTTACCTTTTGCCTCCTCCATGGGCACATAAACGCCCAAACAGGCAAGGATCTTGTCAGCCTTATTCACAGGTTAGGGTTAGTGTGCAATACCCCTTGGTACATAAAATAGGTGCTCAACGAAGTAATTTTTTGAATGAAAGAATCTGGTCCACTTCTATTCACTTGTTCCAACAGATGAGGAAAGGCCCAGGCTGACAGAAAAAAGAAAGGCAACAAACCAACAGGAAGTCGGAAGCAGATTTGGAACTAGGTCCGCAAGGATGTTAAATCAGGATTCTCCAATTCCAAACTTGAACCCTGGGTGCTTTTTCGGTTAGCCACTCAGTCGTGTCCGACTCTCTGCGACCCCATCGACTGTAGCCCGCCAGGCTCTTCCGTCCATGGAATTTTCCAAGCAGGGATACTGGAGTGGGTAGCCCTTCCCTTCTCCAGGGGATCTTCCCACCTGAGGGATCAAACCCAGGTCTGCCGCATTGCAGGCGGATTCTTTACCGTCTGAACCTCCAGTGAGTAATTTTTACGGAGTCATAAAACCACCGTCAGGGTCAGAGGCAGGGCGGAGCGTGAAAGGCGGCCACAGAGACCCATTCTTCTCATTCCCAGTCCATGCCGAGGATTCCTGTCGTGCCTTTGGCCGTGAATTCGCAGCCCTTTCCGACACGGAGCTCCGAAACGCCCGCACGCGCCGCCCGGGCTTCCCCGCACCTCCCTCGGCGTCTAGGAGCCACGCCCAGCCCCACCTCGCGGCGATCTGATTGGCCGGCTTCGGCCGGGTCTCGGACTCACCTGGCAGCTCCCTCATTAGGTAGAAGGGGCCGCAGCCTGCCGCCGACTTGTCGCTCCCGGGAGGGGCCGAAGCGGCGGTCGGGGGCGGGGCGGGGCCCGGCCCCCCGCCCGGCGGCGGGGGCGGCGGCGGGGGCGGCTTTCCGGGTCCGAAGCCGAGTGCCGCTGGGGGAGGTGGCGGGTCAGCCTGGGCCCCGAACAGCGCCGTGAAATTCTCCATCGTCCGCTCTGCCCCGGCGCCGTCCCGGTGTCTGGCGTTAATGATTCTCATTGGTTAATCTTTTCACTGGGTACCGCCCTTTTCCTCCAGGAGTCGTTTACCATTGGGCTGCCTCTGGCTCTGCCTACCTTCTTCCGGCAACGACTTCCGTCGCCTTCTGAGAACGTTCAGGAAATACTCCTTAACTTTATTAAAATTTCCGAGGCCTCCGCTCGCAGCAATCGCTTAACCAATGAAATGACTTAGGTNTTTTCCTCCAGGAGTCGTTTACCATTGGGCTGCCTCTAGCTCTGCCTACCTTCTTCCGGCAACGACTTCCGTCGCCTTCTGAGAACGTTCAGGAAATACTCCTTAACTTTATTAAAATTTCCGAGGCCTCCGCTCGCAGCAATCGCTTAACCAATGAAATGACTTAGGTAGTAGAAGCGACAGCTAGGCTAGCCAATAACATATCAAATCCCTTTCCCACCTTCCTTACCTGCCGTAGGGGCCAATCACAGATCTAGTTCCGGGTCTAGAGGCGGGGCATCTGACACTTGGCCCAATGGAAACCTTCAATGGTGAGAGAGGCGGGACCAGACCTACGGAAGCCGAAGAGAGTGGCCGGCGCCTCAGGGGGCCGAAAAGATGGCGGTCCTGGCGCCTTTGATTGCTCTCGTGTATTCGGTCCCGCGACTTTCACGATGGCTGGCCCGACCTTACTACTTGTTGTCAGCCCTGCTCTCTGCTGCCTTCCTACTCGTGAGGAAGCTGCCCCCTGTCTGCGAAAGTCTCCCCACGCAGCGCGAAGACGGCAACCCGTGTGACTTTGACTGGGTGAGCGACCCTCTCGGGGAGCCCGCGACCTTGGCTGGCCCTGGCCCGGGGGTCGCAGCCGGGAGCCCCGAGGCTGAGCGTTTGAGAGGGCCGCGGGCTCCGGGCCTCTTCGCGGGCTTGACAGGCTGCTGGCTTGTTCGCGAGCGCGGAGCTGCTCTTGCCTCGGGGGGGCCGGCCGCGGCCCGCCCGCCCGCCGCCCCGGCCCCCGCGCCTGGCCGGGCCCCCC
>SJYT01071975.1:640992-826443 GCA_006410635.1 Cephalophus harveyi
CCGGGCCCCGCCCGCCCCGTCCGCCCCGGCCTGGGCCGCGCGCTCTCCGGGGCTGCTCCTTAGCAAAGCCTGTGGGGGGCCAGGGAGTGGTCCCGGGCGGGAAGTGTTGTAGTCTTCTCGTGTTATTGATGAAGGAGCGGATCTTGGCGGGGTTAGGAGCCTCGTCCACGGGCACCCAGCTCGGGCGCGCCGGGGACCGGCAGCCGCTCCCGGGCCCTGGGGCCGGCACGCAGCCTCAGGGCGGGCCGTGTGCCGGGCTCTGTGCCGCGCGCTGCGGCTGCACCAATAGATAAAATCGTTAGGCCTATGGCAATGGAATTGTTTAAAAAAGCCAAAACGCTGTAAAGAAATCTGTCTCAAGCCTCTCGCAGTCCTCCCTGAACTGGAATGGAGGGACCACTCAGAAAAATAACTTGAGGGGCTTCCCTGGTGGTCCAGGGGTGAAGACTGCGCTTCCCTAGCAGGGGGCCTGGGTTCCATCCCTGGTCAGGGAACTAAGATTCTGCATGCTTTAAGGGGAAAAAAATGTAAAATAAGTTGAAGCTCTCTGCCCGCTGCTGAATAGCCACATACATGTTCTGAGGAAAGACGGTCACCTGAGTTTTTGCCTCTTTTTTCCAAAGCCCCAAATGAGTCTTGATCTTTAACAGAACCTGCTTCCTTACTTTTTATTCTTCACTCCACACTTTTTCATACTCTGTCCTTTCCCAGTGTTATTAATTAGCTCAGATGTAGCCATTTTCTTCAAAAGATCCTATTTTTATCTATCCAACTTTAACCAAAATAAGATTCAAACATATAAGTGGATGAAAATAAAGATTTTTATAAAAGGGACTTTTTATGCAATTAATTTCTCTGAATACTCTTCCCTAATTATATGCAAAATACTGGAAGGTGTTCTGTTTACTTTTTACTCTGTTGCTATTTTTTTTTAACTATATAGTACTCAAAACTGTTTGTCTTCTTGGAAAATCTGTGTTTCACTCATTTACCCTGGTGATTTGGAAGTTATAATATTAAGGTAGATACTGTTAGCAAGGATGTGACTTCCCTGGTGGCTCAACAGTAAAGAATCTATTTGCCAGTGCAGAGACTTGGGTTCGATCCCTGGGTTGGGAAGATCCCCTACAGAAAGAAATGGCGACCCATTCCAGTATTTGTGTCTGGGAAATCCCATGGACAGAGGAGCCTGGCAGGCTTCAGTACATGGGGTTCCGAAGAGTCAGACAGGACTGAGTGAGTAAGCACATACACCCACAACCTTTGAATTTGAATAAGGGCCAAGTATTAGATTAATTAGATATTAATTTAGATATTAATTAGATATTAATTTTGTTAGATATGATAATGGTATTTTAGTTTAAGAAAGAAGTTCTTATCTGTAAGCAGTATGTACTGAAATGATACAGTTGCAATTTCCTTGTAAGTTTCTCCAGCAAAAGAAATGGGTAGCGTAGATGAAATATTTTGCCATATTGGCAAAATATTACTATTGAAACTGAGTATTAGGGGTCTACTAAGGAATTGTAGGAGGCGGAAAATAATTTTCCCTTTGCCCTTCTGAGGTCTTGCCTGCTGCTACTGCTGCTGCTGCTAAGTCGCTTCAGTCGTGTCCGACTCTGTGTGACCCCATAGACGGCAGCCCACCAGGCTCCCCCGTCCCTGGGATTCTCCAGGCAAGAACACTGGAGTGGGTTGCCATTTCCTTCTCCATTGTGTGAAAGCGAAAAGTGAAAGTGAAGTCGCTCACTCGCGACCGACTCCTAGCGACCCCATGGACTGCAGCCTACCAGGCTCCTCCATCCATGGGATTTTCTAGGCAAGAGTACTGGAGTGGCTTGCTATTGCCTTCTCCGGGTCTTGCCTGAGACTACTGTAATAAAAGACAGATTGAAGTCAATTAAAATACAAACACATTTATTAACATGTGTAACTTGTGTACAAGGGAGATACCCAGGGAAAAATCAGTGACAAAAAGGCTTAGAATTCCAGCTTATATGGCATCTTCAACACAGAACAATAAATTTGTGGAGAAATGACAGGGTGAAGAAGGAGAGTTTTAGGTTTGCGGGAGCTGAAAATTGGAAAGGTAAACTAACGGTAGATGAAGGGGAGTTTGTTACGGTAGATGAAGGGGAGTTTGTTACGGTAGATCCCTCTGGCGCTATCTCCAGGCTGATAGCGTCTAAAGTTATCTCCCCTGATTAGTTTTGTCCTTGGTAGAGAAGATAAATTTTTGTCCTACTCTTAGACAGTAAGGGAAGGGCATGGAGCTTTTATTTTACTTCTCATCAGTTGCCTTTAGACTCAAAATAATCCTTATGCCAAAATGGCGTACTTGGGAGTGGCATATTCTGCCACCCTTCAGTATTATCCTCTCTGATTTGGTGTGTGTTTGAGAATTTCCTTAATAAAAAGTTTGAAACAGGGTTACGCTGGTTACTCAGTGGTAAAGAATCCACCTGTCAATGCAAGAGACACAGGTTCGATCCCCGGTCAGGAAGGATTCCACTTGCTGTGGAGCAGCTCAGCCGGTGCGCCCAGCTACTGAGCCTGTGCTCTGGAGCCCGGGAGCTGCACCCTCTGAGCCCACCTGCGGCATTTACTGAAGCCCACGTGCCCTAGAACCCGTGCTCTGCCATGAGGGGGCCGCCGCACTGAGAAGCCCGCTCACCCCCACGAGGGAAAAGCCCGCCTAGCATCAAAGGCCCGGCACAGCCAAAAACAAGTAAAGATAAAATTAGCTTTAAAAAAAGTTTGAAATGGTGAGTAAACAAGCAAACAGCCAAGGGAGCTCTTGTTTATGCAGTTATTCTGGAACCCAGTCTCGTCCTGTCTTCTACTGATGTCCTTAAGATCCTCCCAGCATCATGCCAGCAGGTGGAGAAAGAAAGCTGTCCCGCAAGGACGCGCATCCCCTTTCTTAACTGCCTGGACACAGAAGTGGTGCGTCACTTCTGCTCACAGTGCGTTTAGGAGTGCTGGTCACACAGTTCTCCCTAGATGCGGTATGTCCAGGAGAAAAAGGAAGTAAGGTCTGGAGTATACATGGCTGGTCTTTACCACAGACCCATTCTGTCGTTCAGTTCAGTTCAGTTCAGTCGCTCAGCCGTGTCCAACTATTTGCAGCCCCATGAGTCGCAGCACGCCAGACCTCCCTGTCCATCACCAACTCTGGAGTTCACTCAGACTCAACGTCCATCGAGTCCGTGATGCCATCCAGCCATCTCATCCTCGGTCGTCCTCTTTTCCTCCTGCCCCCAATCCCTCCCAGCATCAGAGTCTTTACCAATGAGTCAACTCTTCGCATGAGGTGGCCAAAGTACTGGAGTTTCAGCTTTAGCATCATTTCTTCCAAAGAAATCCCAGGGCCGATCTCCTTCAGAATGGACTGGTTGGATCTCCTTGCAGTCCAAGGGACTCTCAAGAGTCGTCTCCAACAGCACAGTTCAAAAGCATCAGTTCTTTGGCACTCAGCCTTCTTCACAGTCCAACTCTCACATCCATACATGACCACTGGATAAACCATAGGCTTGACTAGACAGACGGACCTTTGTTGGCAAAGTAATGTGTCTGCTTTTGAATATACTATCTAGGTTGGTCATAAGTTTTCTTCCAAGGAGTAAGCGTCTTTTAATTTCATGGCTGCAGTCACCATCTGCTGTGATTTTGGAGCCCCCCCAAAATAAAGTCTGCCACTGTTTCCACTGTTTCCCCTCCAGATGCCATGATCTTCGTTTTCTGAATGTTGAGCTTTAAGCCAACTTTTTCACTCTCCTCTTTCACTTTCATCAAGAGGCTTTTTAGTTCCTCTTCACTTTCTGCCATAAGGGTGGTGTCATCTGCTTATGTGAGGTTATTGATATTTCTCCTGGCAATCTTGATTCCAGCTTGTGCTTCTTCCAGCCCAGCGTTTCTCATGATGTACTCTGCATAGAAGTTAAATAAGCAGGGTGACAATATACAGCCTTGATGTACTCCTTTTCCTATTTGGAACCAGTCTGTTGTTCCATGTTCAGTTCTAACTGTTGCTTCCTGACCTGCATACAGATTTCTCAAGAGGCAGGATAGGTGGTCTGGTATTCCCATCTCTTTCAGAATTTTCCACAGTTTATTGTGAGCCACACAGTCAAATGCTCTGGCATAGGCAATAAAGCAGAAATAGATGTTTTTCTGGAACTCTCTTCCTTTTTCCATGATCCAGCGGATGTTGGCAATTTGATCTCTGGTTCCTCTGCCTTTTCTAAAACCATCTTGAACATCTGTCTTTAGAGTATATTCCTTTTAGCCCTGTTTTTGGTCTCCTGATTGGGCATAATTCTCTTTTAAATCATCTTTCCGTAATTATAAAAGCCACTTTAAAGCCAGTTTCATTCTTGAAAACTCTTCCTAATTTCTACTCAGATGGAATATTTAGTAAGGTCTGTCATATTCCCTACCCCACTCCCCCTGCCCCCACTTTTGATGTCCATTTCTGAATCCAGTCAGTTGCTTTTTGTTGGAGATTGAGGCTAAAAGCCTAGGTCCCTGATTGCTGGCCGTAAATCGCAGTTAATTGGTTCTGTCTGAAATAATGATTTGGATCCTGTATGACTAACAGAAAGGTGTGGAAACGCCTCAAGCCCTCTAGTCTGCAGAAGGCCCTCCCCGTGTGCAGCCGCTTACAAAGTCCTTGTTACTCTTCACTGCAGTCTTTACTCTTTGAAGTTTCCTTGTTTGTGTCTTTGTCATTTTTATTTTATGTCTCAGTTAACTCACGTGGAACTTACCTTCTAGAAGGTGAGAAAGAACAGTAAACTAGTGGTACTGGAAAGTACCTTTGAGAGGTTTGAAAGGCCTTCTTCAGCTCTCAAATTATATTCAAGGTGCATGGGTTATCACTATGAATATCAGGTGGATAGGAATGTTTTAACTGAAAACCAAACAAATGGAATAACCATCTGTTGTATTGATGGGAATGATTGAGAAAGTTTACCTGGAAAAGGTTTATTTTACCAGGGTCATGCTGAGTTGATTGCAGTGTCTTACAGTTTTACACCATATACTTTATGTAACTGTTTGATACTTCTTATCTTCTTCAGTCCTCTGTCAGGGAAACCAGTGCTCCCTGGGTAAGCGCCTTGCTGAAAGGCAGCAGGCAGTTTGTGGTAGGGGTAGAATTGGAACCTGGATCTTCTGACTGGGGTTTTCCCCACTACCCCTTGTGCTTGCTAAGTCACTTCAGTCGTGTCTGACTCTTTGCGACCCTGTGGACTGTGGCCCTCTGGGCTCCTCTGTCCATGGGATTCTCCAGGCAAGAATACCGGAGTGGGTTGCCATGCCCTTCACCAGGGGATTGTCCCGACCCAGGGATTAAAGCCGCCTCTCGTGTCTCCTGCACTGGCAGGTAAGTTCTTTACCACTAGCGCCACCTGGGAAGCCAGCACTGCTCCTTAGCCGACTCCAGTTATTTCTCTGTTGTCACTGTTCCCAGTTTCGATCTTGGTTCGTCTTTTCTCTGCTGGTTTGTATCACATATCTGCTCCCTTGGTCACCCAAATCGTTTCCGTTCGTGGCCATCCTGACGCTCTGATTCTGTTCCAGAGAGAAGTGGAGATCCTGATGTTTCTCAGCGCCATCGTGATGATGAAGAATCGCAGGTCCAGTAAGTGTGGTTTCCCGCGGTTCGGACCAACGACCTCTGGAGTTTTCCTCTCATGTTGTGAGAGGGGCATAACTTGGTGAACTTGTCCCTCATTCTGTGCCAAGGCTGAATTTGACCTTAGACTTTTATCCTCTCCCCCTCTCCCGTTTCAAAGTATTCCAAAGAGAGGGACAAATAATAGAACATGGGAGCACGCGTCCCAGCCTGACCTCTGACCTCTTTGTGTTTCAGTCACCGTGGAACAGCATGTAGGCAACATCTTCATGTTCAGTAAGGTGGCCAATGCGATTCTTTTCTTCCGTCTGGATATTCGTATGGGCCTGCTTTACATCACGCTCTGCATAGGTAAGGAGACTGTAAGACTTGGTTGTGGGAACCAAATTCCAACACCATACCAGTTCCTCCGTTCCTGTC
The DNA here is from genome assembly GCA_006410635.1 of Cephalophus harveyi. Classification (NCBI taxonomy): domain Eukaryota; kingdom Metazoa; phylum Chordata; class Mammalia; order Artiodactyla; family Bovidae; genus Cephalophus; species Cephalophus harveyi. Next base: position 647,051 of record SJYT01071975.1, read on the forward strand.
TTCCATAGCTTATACCTAATTAATTGTGTGAGGCTCATATGATGAGAACCTACAGAGACTGTATTTTAAGAGGAAGGGAATGTGTCTATGTATGTCTGTAAAATGTACTCTTTGGTACTTGAAATCTTTGGGTTGGTTTGAAAGTAAATCCTCTACTCAAGGCCTTATATGTTTCCTGTGTTGACTTAAAATGCGCAACATGAGAGCTGCAAGTTAAGTTTTAACTGGGGCAAAACGAGGGCTGCAGGCTGGGAGACAGCAGCTCAGTTAGCTCTGAGAAACTGTTCCAAAGAGGTGGGAGGGACAGCGCGCGTGTGATTTTGGCGCGCGGGGCGTGCGTGCAGCCAGCATTTATTTTTTATAGCAAGTGTGTGCCAGTCTCATGACGCTTTCTCCCGTCACGAGAAACCGTTGTCACCATGAGGGATCTTAGTGCTTTTCTAGATGTGAGGAGATACACGAATTGGGCTCATAAAATCGGCTCCTGAGAATATTTAACTATCGGAAGACCTGTCCTGCCAGTTTTTCCCCGAGCACAGGGCGCCTCGTCTCTGCTCTGCACCCTGAGCTCCTTCAGGGGGTGTTGAAGGTCGGCAGCTGCGGGCGCACGCGACTTAACCCTTGCAGAGGCAGACGGCAAGTGCCCCTTGGCAGCTAACTCCTGTGACACCCTTTTCCTGCGTTCAGTGTTCCTGATGACGTGCAAGCCCCCGCTGTATATGGGCCCTGAGCACATCAAGTACTTCAGTGACAAAACCATTGATGTGAGTGCTCTTCCTCCTTGTTCCTTGGGTGCCTTGGGGGTGATTTAGTTGTTGTGCTCACTGCTCAGAGGAGCAGCCATGCTTCAGAGTGGAAGCCAAGGGCATTGGTTCATCGTGGGCTCCAGAGGAGAATCAAGGGCACCGTGGTTCATTGTGGGGTCTACAGAGGGATGGGGAAGCCGAGATGAGGAATTAGGTGCTAAAGTCTGAATCTTCCAGGAGCCTGTGTGATCCAGTTCACCATTTTCTCTCTGTGTGTGGCAGGAGGAGCTGGAGCGGGACAAGAGGGTCACTTGGATCGTGGAGTTCTTCGCCAACTGGTCTAGTGACTGCCAGTCTTTTGCCCCTATCTACGCTGACCTCTCGCTCAAGTGAGTGGGACAGAGGGGCGGTACAGGCTGTTCCTTCCCTCTTGTTGGTTTGGCCTTGGCTTTTGCACACTGCAACCAAAGGCACTCCCACCCCACCCTCGGGCATCTGTGCCTCTGCTTTATTGATTCCTTCTCTCTTCCTTGTGAGCCAATACATTCCTCCTAGGTACAACTGTACGGGGCTGAATTTTGGAAAAGTGGACGTTGGACGCTACACTGACGTTAGTACACGGTATGTGAGGGCCTGGGCAGGGGGTCCCTTGGGGGGATACACGCAGATGCACTTACAGAGAACCTTCTGGATCCCGCAGGTACAAAGTGAGCACGTCACCCCTCACCAAGCAGCTGCCTACCCTGATCCTGTTCCAAGGTGGGAAGGAGGTCATGCGGCGGCCGCAGATCGACAAGAAGGGCCGGGCTGTCTCTTGGACGTTCTCGGAGGTGTGTGAGTGGGCAGGTGGTTTGCAGGAGGGTGTAGAACAGGAGGTTAGTTTGGAGCCCACCCTGGGTTTGATTCCTAGTTCTGCTCCTTGCCCACAAGCTTTGAGAGTGTGGACTATTTATTAGGTCTCATTCATGGATTCACTCAGCAAATTATTCTACCATGCGCCAGACATCCAAGTAGTAGGGAACGGTTATCAGTTACGATTCAGTCTCGGTGGCTCTTGTCCTTATAGTCTGTTTCTTTGGCAGTAAATTGGAGAGGGTGACATTTGCTTACAGGTTTTGTTTTGCAGATTACATTAAATAATGTAGCTGTAATTCTTGGCACAGTGATTGACACATAATAGGTGAATATTAATTGACTTTTTCAGGTACCCCCAAAAAAGAGATCTGGGTTAGATTCCTGTCCTTTGCTTCCTCCCTTCCTAGACTGTGTAAATACAGTTGGCCCTTGCACAAACGAGTCAGAACTGTGTCGGTCTGCTTGTGTGGATAGTGTCCAATAGTAAAAACTGCAGTGCTGCGCGCCCGGCGTGGTTGGCTGGAGCGGCACACAGGGAGCCACAGATTGGGGGGACTGTGGTTGCGGAAGGCTGACGATAAGTTATAGGTGGATTTTTGACTGCAAAAGGGTCGGTGCCCCAACCACACCCCTGTTCAACGGTCAACTATACTTCTTCCCAGACACCACTCTCCCTTCCAACTTGAACCTGATGCATGCGTCCCTTTTGCACAGGAGAATGTGATCCGAGAATTCAACTTGAATGAGCTCTATCAGAGGGCCAAGAAGCTGTCAAAGGCTGGAGACAAGATCCCCGAGGAGCAGCCTGTGGCCACGGTGCCCCCTGCCGGGCCAGATGAGGAGAGCAAGAAGGACCGATAGGACCCCTGCTTCAGTGCTTCCTCTCGTCTCAGTCCCAGGCGCCTCGGAGGCCCTGCCCTTCCTGTTAACTGCAAGCCTTGCCTGAGGCCCGGGCCCTTCATTTATGTTTCCCCTGTTTGGCTATGCCTAGATGGGGAGGGTATCGCTTCTGATTTTTAAGAGGCATCCAGGGCAATGACAGGTACCCTCTAGGAAGGCCCCCACTGTTGCGGCCCGCTGTTTCCCTGGAGGGAGGGAAAGATCTTGTCTGGCAGAGGGAGAAGGCTTGCCCTCCACGCTGGGCCAGCACACACCACCGTGAGCTGCCCGACGTCTCCATCAGGCTCTGGTCTCATCCTTCCTCACGGTGGCGCCACGCAGCCTACTTAGACTAGACTAATACACAGGCCAAGGTGCAGAGTTAGTGCTGAGATTTTCCCCTCATGGAATCTTACTCCTTTAGGCCCTTCTGGCTTAGTCTGTGGTCTGTATTTAAAAAAGTATAAGCCTGAGACCGGTCCCAAGGAAAAACCTTTAACCACAGACTTTTCTCTCTGAAGATTACTGAATAATCTACCTATTTTATGAAGATTGGGAGGAAGGGGAATAGAAGTTTTGAGACTTTGTGTTGTGGGCCCTGGACGATGGCTCACTTAACCCTCCTGCATCCTCCCCACACCCAGTTGATGGTTTTGCACAATAAACAGACTGAGAATTACTTTTGATTTCGCCTTTGTGTGTTATTCATGCATTACAAGTGGAAGCATTGGTCACTCCTGCATTAGAAAAGCCAGGCAATTGCAGAGGACTCTTCCGTGTTCTTCATTTCAAAGGCCATCCTGATTAGTTCATCAGACGCTGCACACAGGGCCCCAGGACTGTGGACCGCTGCAGAAGGTTTGGGTCTTCCCTGTGTTGGTGTTTAGTCGCTCGTCATCCTACGGACTAGTCTGCCAGGCTCCTCCGTCCATGGCATTTCCTTGGCAAGAATACTGGAGTGGGTTGCCATTTCCTTTCTCCAGGGGATCTTCCCGACCCAGGAGCTCACCCACGTTTCCTGCATTGGCAAGTGGATTCTTTACCACTTGGCCACCTGGGAACCCCTTTTGAAGCGTAGCTATCCAACAGAACTGAAGAATCTAGATTATTATGATACGACAGTACAGACCTTAATGAAAGAGAAGGGGGAGGAAATGAGGGATGAGTAGGACTTAAGAAATCCCTGGGCATCTTTTTCAAAATAGACATAGGTAGGCTCGTCAAAATCTCAGGACCTTTGCATGCATTTAAAAATGTTCCTCAAATGGTCTTGATATTTCTAACACAGTCCCACTTGAAAGTCAGTGATGTAAGCAATATAGTGGATTTCCTTAGTATTTATTCATATTAGTTAACGAAGGATACGGAATGATCACCGACGTTAGATCTGAGCAATTAACTTGGGAGCTCAAAATGAATTGGAGATATAATACTGGCTTGGCTTTAAAGACTAGGAAACAATCCAAGCTTCAAATCAAAACCCTGCACCCGTAACAAAGTTTACTTAACCCCAGAGTTAAGCTGCACACTTGGTCTGGGACTGACCCGTGGGTCCCAGGAGCGAAGTTTTGGGTAGCAGTCCTGACGGACACCGTTCAAGCTGGCGCCGCGGTTACAGGAAGGCCTGCGCGAAGACTTGCTTCCACAGCGACCCGGCCCCCAGCCGGGCGGCTGGGCGCGGCGCGCCGCACGTCCCCGCCTCTGCGCGCAGCGCGGCTTCGCCCGAGGCCCCGCCTCCAGACCACGTGTGCGCCGCGCGCCACGCTTGCCGCGGCGAGAGGTCTCGCGTCGGGAGCGGAGTTCCGGGGCTGCGGCTCGGCGCTCGGAGTCCGCGGCTGTGCCCTGTCCGCAGCCGGGCCCCAGGCGCCATGGCGTCCCGCGGGAGGAAGCGGAAGGCCGAGGCGGCGCTGGCCGCTGCGGCCGAGAAGCGGGAGAAGCCGGCCGGCGGCCAGGAGGGGGGAGTGGAGAGGCCGAGCGTGGTCATCGAGCACTGGTGCGCGGCCCGGGGCGCGGCGGGGCGCGAGGGCGCGGGCGCCGCAGGCCGGGGCCCGGCTCTGACCTCGCTCCTCTGCCCGCAGCACGAGCTGACGAGTCTACGGGCGCAACGCCGCGGCCCTGAGCCAGGCGCTGCGCCTGCAGGCCCCCGAGCTGGCGGTGAAGGTGAACCCCGCCAGGCCGCGGAGGGGCAGCTTCGAGGTGACGCTGCTGCGCGCCGACGGCAGCAGTGAGTGCGGGCCGGGCGCGGGGCCGGACAGCGCGGGCCCCCAGACCGCCGCCTCCCGCTGGCTTCGGGGAGCGGCTGCAGGGTTCCTGAGCCGCTGCGCTTCACGTGGCCTTTCTTCCCAGGCGCGGAGCTCTGGACGGGTCTTAAGAAGGGGCCCCCACGCAAACTCAAGTTTCCGGAGCCTCACGTGGTGCTGGAGGAACTGAAGAAGTACCTTTCGTAGGGAGGTGGGGCAGAAGGCGTCTCGCTGAGGTTCGAGATGGCGAACAGGGGGTGCGGGTTGATCTTGGTGCGGCTGCTAGCCCTTCCTGTTAAAGCCCTGATTTCACACAAGACCTACATCTCCATAACTCGCTTCTGCTCTCGCGATTTCCTCTAGTGGGAATAGCTCGTGCCCTTTCTCCTGGTGGAAAAACTGAAGTCGCCCCACCGCCCCCTAAAATTTCCTGCTCACTGTGCCCTTCGCTACAGCCTTCCTGTTCATCCCGGTGTCTCTGAGCTAAGTCGTGGGATGCCGTTGATGTAAATGACTATGAGAATGCAAACTGTGTCCTTAGAGGCTGCAGAGAACTGTGTCCCTCGGAGTATGGGCTGATTTTCCGTTTTAAAAACAGCTCACTTTCCTGTAAATCCCACCGACGCCCACTCATGTGTGTATGTTGATTGTCCCTGGCCTCATCTCTGGGTAGTTTCAGGTATGCTTACTGCCCTCTGTGTTACCAGTGTGTGCTGCCAGCCCTGCACGGTGGTGCTGGCACTCCTGGTCGCAGAATCCGACCCTGTCTTTGTCCGAGAGCTGCACACAGGGCTTTTGCTTGCTGTCAGGCACTTGATGTTGAGTGAGACGGGCAGTGTGTGTGTACACCCCTTGAGCTCTGTGTTCAGTGGTGGAGGGCTGGCTAGGGTTACCTGGATCCCTTCTCTAACTAACTGTTTTCCTTTCTCCTTTTCACAGCCTCTGTCCCTGGTGATACTGGAGCATTTATGACGGGACATGGCCAAACTTCAGTCATGCCCCTGAAGCTGTGTTTCCTCCCCTCCAGAAATGATGGTTCAGTTGTGAGGCAGTCCTCTAGTAAAGACATTGAAAAGTTCTTGGATTTGGTTTAATAAAAATTAAAGGATTTGAGTTGACATAAAGCCTGAGTCATGAAGTAATTTATTAATATGGGAAGGGGTGCCCTCGGCCAGCCTTATGGGATGGGTCCTCATGTTCTTCATAGCCTGAGGTCACCAATTAACTTCGGTCTCCTATGGTCCCTTATTAGAGCGTGAAAAATACTTGTAAAAACTATGGGGGAAAAGGAAATAAAAGGAACTATTTTTCTCACCTCACTTCTCAGAAGTGATGGTGCAGGACAGCTTCCCAGCCCCGGGAGCTTTTGGCTACACGTCCCATGCCGGCAGTGACAGCCAGACATACCAGGTACTAGGGATTAGATGCCTGCTGCTCGCGGAGACTGGCTTTGCTGTCACCTATGACCCCCTAGAGCTGGTGACCACAGTTTATTGTTTCACTTGCCACTAACTGGAAGACAAGATTATAAAAGTAAGGGGATTCAAGTTCATAATTTTCTGCCTATCGAATGACTTCTGCCTGGCTCCGAAAGCCTGCGGAGGGAAGGAGAGCTACGGGTATGCCTGCCTCTGGTGCTAAGAGGACAGGGACATATGCTGGCCTGCCGGTGACCTTCTCTTAGCCAGCATGGCCCACCCTCCCCGCTCTGCTGCTAGGTTAGTATATCTACCTCTGTTTCTGACTCTGAGGAAGGGTCAGGCCACACGCAGAGAATATCCGTGGGTAGAATCCCCTCTGACAGTGAGCCTACATCAATCTCCTCTTCAGGGCTGGCAGGAAGTGGACCCGCCCACTCAGAGTTGCCAGATCCCTCCTTGCCTGCCTCTGGAGCTGGGTATAATACCTCATCCATTGATAGGGACACTTCCAGGCCAGCGTCCACCCAGTTTGAACAGGGAGGCAAGAGGTCTCCACAGGACCTTTGGGGAGGGTCAAGGGAGTCCATGTGGAGAAGTTTGTCTCTCTGACCTTCCAGTGGCTGGGAGCTGCCAATTTCCAGGTCTGGAGTCCAAGAGCCTCCCACTGAAAACACCTCCCCCTCACTTACCTCGGAGGGCATGACAAGGGGGCTGAAGGGCTCGGCTGGCTCTTTGTTCTCAGAGGGCATGACAAGGGGGCTGAAGGGCTCAGCTGGCCCTTTGTTCTCACCAAGAGGTTCCTTTTCCAGTCCTGTGAGCTCCCTGGGCCAGAGCTCCACGTCTGGCAAACACCATTCTTCCCCTTCAATCCAGGTCTTGCCTGTTTCTGTCAGGTGGTAACTCGGGGTCCTGCAGCCCTCAGCCCGGGGACTCTCCAGAGACTCCATGGGCGGCTCAATGTCGGAGCCGCAGAGCATGAAATCCAGGATCTCCTCCAGCTCACTGGTGGCGGCAGCACTGGTGATGCGGTACTCCTCAGCTTCGCAGGGCTGCCCGAGCAGGGCTGGGTTGAAGGTGTAGGGCTCTCTGCAGTCCGTGTCCAGTCCAGGTTCCTTCCCTACCAGCTCTGGGCTGGACCCAAACTCTGACTTCTCCACTGGGTGGTCTGGGGAGCGGCCCGCAGAGAGCAAAATGTCTTGCAGCCTGGAGCACACGGGCGAGTCCTCACACAGGTTTGTTCTCGCGGACGACAGGCCCAGCTCCTTACCTGAGGATGGCTGTGTCCCCAGAAGCTCTCCTGAGTCTTTGAGTTCTGGGAATTGAAGGCTATCTTGAGAGATTCTGAGGGGAGGCTCCTGAACGACCTCCCAGCAGGTACCATTGACAATCTTGCGAAGCTTCACTCTCCCAACCTGCCCCTCCTCTGCAGAGTCCGGGTGCGGGGCCCTGGCCTCGGGGCTCCTCTTCTTGTTCCCACCCGTCTTCCCAAGGCCCGATGCGCCTGGGCTGCTCCCGAGGGAACTGGCTCGCCCTGTTTTCTGCTTGTCCTGGGGTGCTTCTTTATTTGTACTCTTCTGGCGCCACAGACGCCGGCCAGGGGCTGTGGGCACTAAGCTGGCTCCACTGAGGAGGCTGGCAGGCTTGGATGTACAGACATCGGGAGATGGCTTTGAGCGGCTCAGCTTGATCTTCCTGGGTAGGAGTCGGTCGTCGACGGAGGGGTACAAGCTGGGTGGGGAGAGTGCGACAGGACCCAGGGCGCGGTCGCTCCTGTTCTCTCTAGGTCCCTGACCGTGGCTCGATGGTGAAGCAACTGTTTCTTGTGGAGCTGGGCAGGCCTTGGCCTTCCTCTTGAGTAGGAGAGCGCCAGACGAGTTCTCCGGGTTCTGTCGGTGGTTCTTCTCCGGGGGCCCCTCCTCCTTCCCCGAGGACTTCAGTCTCGCTGCCCCGAGAGGACAGGGCGCCTGGGTGACAGGCAGGGGGGCTCGAGGTCGGTGGCTGGAAGCCACCACCCTGGCAGAGACAGGCGCGGGGCTGGGAGGTTGCAGGCACTCCCTGTTCAGCCTTCGACCCTGAGGGGCCTTCACCAGCTTTCCACCCTCTAGCTGAAGGGATTCGAGCTCAGACACACGGAGCTGGCGGGCTGCGGAAAGCACGTCCTGGGCTTCTTCCCCAGATAATTCCATCTCGGAGGTGTACAGGAAGTCCACCAGCTTCCTCAGGGTCCTGATCTTCAGGCCCCTCAGCTCAAGCACCACCTTCCGACCCTGGGCTGGCTTCTCCTGCTCCAGGCGCTCTGTGAAGAAGGGGCTGCAGGCTGACAGGATGCAGCAATGGGCTGGGACTACCTCACCTGGAGGGAAACCCAAGTATTTATCTCAGGCCGACCAGCACGCTCGTGGGTTAAACAGACACTGTACCTGAATGTGCCGTCCCTTTTGTTTCCCTCACAGAGGTTCAAGTAGGAGAAATCTGTTTCTTCTGCCTACCTGGAACCTTCTGCCATTACCCAGCTAACTCTGTTTTTATCCTTACAGGCTTATTTTAGACTTTCAGAAGGCCTTCCCCACCCCTCCTGCCACCCGCTCTGGGTTAGCTGCACTGTAGCTATCACAGCATCCAGCTATCTGCACTGGAATTGTCCATCTCCTTCACTAAACTTCTAAGCTCCAAGGACAGGGACTGTCTGTATGACTCACTGAAGAATACCCAATACTTGACACAAAGTAGGGGATCAAACACTTGCTGAATAAATGTTTTTGACTCATCCAAGAGTTTAAAAATTTGTACAGAAGCTGCTTGTGATCTAATCAAAAGATCATGAGCTTTGGATATGGATAATCAGGATAATCAGGGAAGCTTGCTTCCCTGGTGGCTCAGACAGTAAGAAATCTGCCTGCAACGCAGGAGACCCAGGTTCCATCCCTGGGTCGGGAACATCCCCTGGAGGAGGGCATGGCTACCCACTCCAGGATTCTTGCTTGGAGAATTCCATAAACAGAGGAGCCTGTTGGGCTACAGTCCATGGGGTCTCAGAGAGTCAGACACGACTGAGCGACTTTTCATGTTTCAGTCAGGGCTCAGTTCTCCTGAAATCTCTCCACTGCCTGGTATCCACTGTCCTGAGCCACCTTCTCATTTTATGGGCACTTCCGGAGAAATTTTTCCCTCTCCCATGGCTTCCATGAGCGAAAGCTTGCTGATGATTCTCAGATCCAACCCTGCCCAGACACCGCTCCTGAAATACTAAGCATGCCACAGCCTGCAAAACAACATGGATGCCCCACAAGCACCTCCAATGCAACCTTTCTAGAAAGTAAACTCACCATTCCCCACACTTCAAAACTTCCTGATTTTTACTTCAAAATAAGATAACACATTCACCCAATGGCCCAGGCCTGAAAACTAGAAGTCATATTTAATTCTTCCTTTTCTCTTACCCACTGCATCTAATCAAATATTAAGTTTTCTTTAAAAAAAAAAAAAAAACTAATAACTCTTGAGTCCTTATTATGTGCCAGGCACCTAAGGCTCTTACCAGAATTAATTTTAATCTTCACTGCAACCTTGTGAGGTAGTTGTTATTACAGATGAGTAAACTGTGGCATAGTGTAGTAATGTGCAAAATTACAGTTAGACGCTTACTGCTTGGAAGCAAAGTTACGACCAACCTGCTGCCGCTAAGTCGCTTCAGTCGTGTCCGACTCTGTGCGACCCCATAGACGGCAGCCCACCAGGCTCCGCCATCCCTGGGATTCTCCAGGCAAGAACACTGGAGTGGGTTGCCATTTCCTTCTCCAATGCAGGAAAGTGAAACTTGAAAGTGAAGTCGCTCAGTCATGTCCGACTCTTCGCAACCCCATGGACTTTAGCCTACCAGGCTCCTCTACCCATGGGATTTTCCAGGCAAGAGTACTGGAGTGGCTAGACAGCATATTAAAAAGCAGAGACATTATTTTATCAACAAAGGTCCATTTAGTCAAGGCTATGGTTTTTCCAGTAGTCATGTATGGATGTGAGAGTTGGACTGCAAAGAAAGCTGAGTTGAAGAATTGATGATTTTGGTGGTGTTTTGGTGGTGTTGGAGAAGACTCTTGAGAGTCCCTTGGACTGCAAGGAGATCCAACCAGTCCATCCTAAAGGATATCAGTCTTGAGTGTTCATTGGAAGGACTGATGTTGAAGCTGAGACTCCAATACTTTGGCCACCTGATGTGAAGAGCTGACTCATTTGGAGAGACCCTGATGCTGGGAAAAATTGAGGGCAGGAGAAGAAGGGAACAATAGAGGATGAGATGGTTGGATGGCAACACCGACTCAATGGACATGAGTTTGGGTGAACTCTGGGAGTTGGTAATAAACAGGGAGGCCTGGCATGCTGTGGTTCATGGGGTCACAGAGTTGGATATGACTGAGTGACTGAAGGAGCAGGGACAAGATTTGAACCCAAGGCTACCTCAGTCTATGTTCTTAACTGCAGCAAGTTTTGTAAATTCTTTTTGTTGCTGTTGTTCAGTCGCTAATTTGTGTCTGACTCTCTTCGATCCCATGGACTGTAGCACACCAGGCTTCCCTGTCCTTCACTACCTCCTGGAGCTTGCTCAAACTCATGCCCATTAAGTCAGTGATGCTATCCAGCCATCTCATCCTCTGTTGTCCCCTTCTCCTCCTGCCCTCAATCTTTCCTAGCATCAGGGTCTTTTCCAATGAGTCAGCTCTTCGCATCAGGTGGCCAAAGTATTGGAGTTTCAGCTTCAGCATCAGTTTTTCCAATGAATTCAGGGTTCATCTCCTTTAGCACTCACTGGTTTGGTCTCCCTGATGTCCAAGGGACTCTCAAGAGTCTTCTCCAGCACCACAATTTGAAAGCATCGATTCTTCGGTACCCTGCTTTCTTTATGGTCCAACTTTCACATCCATATACCTCTTTAATACTTCTCTTTAATAGCTCATAAACCATATATTTCTTTCTATTCTCAATGCCTTAGTTCAGGTCACAGTTCCCTTTCTCCTGGATCCCAAAACAGCCTCCTATCTGGACTCAATAACAATCTAATAATTCCCCTCATTGCAGCCCGAGTGCTATTTCTAAACCAGTTATGACCTTCTTCTTTGAAATCTACAAGTATAATTCCAGTGTTCTGAGGACAAGACCACCTCCCTTGGTATAACAGACCCACTAATTTCTCTAGCAACAGCTCTGATCAATACACTTCTTATAGTCTGTGCTCTAGCCATAATGAACCACTTGCAATCCTCTGGTCCATACCTCTAAATCTCAGTACATGCTGTTTTCTCTGCCTGGGAAAATCCTTCCCCACTTCTTCCTACGTCTATTTGTCCTTCACAACTCATCTAAGAGGTTATTTCCTCCAAGAAAACCTCCCTAACCCCCATCTCCCAGCCTCCTCAGGTCTGTGGAGTAGGTGCCTCTTTTGTGCTCCTGTATTAGCCTGTATCTACCCCAACGTTATTTATTACACGGCCCAGTTATCTGAATGCACTGGTTACTGGAGTATCTCCCCCTTATATGGTTTCCTTGCAAGGATGGGCTTTATCTTCATATATACTCTGTGCCCATGATAGTACAGTATACTTTTTTGGTTTACTTTGAATAAAGGAATGACGCCACTCTAAGAGAACCAACAGACAAGTCACTTAAATCACTGTCTCAATCCGCACATCTGTAGAACTGGAACCATACAACAATATTCTTTATCTCACAAGGCTGTCGTAAAAATCAAGATGAGAAACTAAACTATACTATATGTACTTGGTAAACTGGAGAGCATTACACAATGTTGGTAATGAAGAAAGTGAACTGCCAAGAGACGAAGTTACTTGCTTGGCCAGACAATAGGAAAACAGGGCCTCCCGGGTGGCGCAGCGGTAAAGAATTTGCCAGCCAATGTAGGAGACACAGGTTCAGACCCTGGTCTGGGAGGATCCCTCATGCCGAGAAGCAAGTGAGCCATACTATTAAGCCTGTGCTCTAGAGCCCAGGGACCCATCTACTGAAGCCCGTCCACTCTCGAGCCCATGCGCCGCAACAAGAGAAGCCACGGCAACGAGCAGCCTGCACACCGCGGTGAACAGTCCCCACTCACCGCAACTAGAGAAAAGCCAGCACCGCAATAAAGACCCAGCGCAGCCCAAAATACAAAATGAAAAAGAAAGTAGAGAAGTACATAATAGGACCATCCAATACTTACATTCTGCTTAGTACAACATTAAAAGTACCTTTCTAAGTGTCTTACGTATGTTAAACTCAACCTTCACAATCATCCCACTACCGTATTATGCACATTTTATAGAATTTCTACACTTACAGAGCTTTATAATTAGTTAATTTTTTTTAAGAGGAGTATAATCTCACTTTCACTTTTGAGAAGTGTACCTGTCCTAGAAAAAGCTCTTTACCAAACAGGACTCAAAGGGAATTGTGACACACTTGCCTGGTTTTGTCTTTCACTGCCTGGCCCTAAAATCATTTTCTCTTAGTATATGGTGAGTGTTCAGTGGAGTCCCTACTAGTCTCTTACCTTCTGCCTGCAGAAGGACATCACAGAACACACCACTCTGTTGCTGGTGATAAAGCTGCAGAAAAGCTAACCGGAGGAACCGGGGATTCCTGTACAGGATTTTGGGACTGGCAGGAGAGCACATGTTGGTCTCTTAACAACCTTTCTGGGTTTTCATGGATCAGATTCCTGTGGGTGAGATAACACCTTTCAGAGGCATGGTTATACCTAATTTTTTTCTTTTTATGTTTAAAATGACAGGGAAATTTTGAAAGTAAGAGACAAAAGCATGAATTGAGGAACCATAAATCCAGGGATTGTGCCCCCAAGTGTATCTTAAGAATATCCTAGTGGTTACAGGTGGGAGCTCATTGATAGTCTTAGATCTGAGTCTCAGCTCTGTTATTTATTAGCTGAACTATATAATTTCAGGCAAATGATCTAACTTCTCTGACTCTTACTTTTCTGATCTAGCTAGGAAATGGGAAGTATAACAGTCCTGTACTAACCTCATAAGGCTGTTTGAGAGATTTAATGAGTCAATTTCTACCAAACTGCTTAAAACTGCGAGTGCCTGGCACACAACTAGCACTACAAAAATGGAATTTTTGTTATCCTTAACCCTTCCTCATTCCTATTACCAGGGACTCAACTCCTGTGGTGCTGACTCCTCATATTCTTCCTGAGCAGCACATCTCTGAGTTTCATGGGTGTACTTCCCACATTTAACACATTTTAACAACACACTTCTTGAGTATTAAATGATCTCTAAGAAGTCACACACGTCTTATTTTCTCCAAGCTCACTCTATCACACTCACCAGCAGAGGGTGCACAGCAAGGAAGAGAAGCTGCTGGGCTTGGTGAGAAGGTCTCCAACCGAAATAAGACGACTGCCACCCTTGGTTCAGATGTTCTTGTCCAAAGGAAGCCTGTTTCCGCCTGGAAATTGGCACAGAATTTAGCCTTTAGGTTTGTCAATCCGGTTAACTATTTGGCTAACAGTGAAGCAAGGATGATTATGCTAGATTCCACCCCTTCCCAACACAAGCTGGGTATTCGGACTTCCGGCTTACGTTTCCAGTTTTCTGCACCAAGATCCCCACACGCTGCACAGGTGGCGTTCCTTTCCTGGCATGCAGGTTCACGTCAAACTATCGGGAAAGAAAAGAGTGGAAAAGGTAAATTAAGAAACCGTAGGTTCCATTCCATCCCAGCCAGAGAGCGGTTGCAAGGGCCCAAACGTAGGCCCTGGGAAAGACTTCCCGACCCACCCGCACTGGGCCTCGCCCCCAGACCCAACCTGGAACAGCTCTGCGCGAGGAGATGCGCCTGCGGTCGCCTCGGTGCTCGGGTCCTCGATCCAGCCTGCCTTGCTTCCTCCCGCACTCCAGCCTGGCGCGGGGAGGCTGAGCAAAGCTGCACAACGCCCCGAGGTCTCCTTCCCTGTCTAACACCAAAGGAATCGGGGTTGGCGGAGCGGGCAACGCAGGGCTTCAGGGAAGGCCCTGCAGAGCGGGGCGCTCCGCAAGCCCCGGGCGCCCGGGGCCCAACTCCTTTGAAGAGAGACCTCTCGGCGCGAAGGTTTCTGGGAATGGAGCGTGGGGGTCCCAGAGGCCGGACTCCAAGGCTCGCCCTCACTGTCGCCTCCGGTCGCCCGGGCTGTGCAGCCGCCCCCCGAGCGCCCTCGTCCTGCCGCGGGCCCCGGCACACGCGTGCACCAGGATGGGGGGGTGACAGCGAGAGCCCGAGGCCACGCCGCCAGCACCACACACCTCGCGCCACGGTCCTCGCGCACCACACGCACGCACGCCGCGGCCCCGACGTGCTTCCCCCTCCCCCACCTCGCAGGTTGACGCCGGGCGAGTACGTCATCCCGCATTGGCCAGGGCCCCTCAGACAGCCAATCACAGGGCGCGGGGCGCTTTGGGCGGGAAGCTAAGTCTCGAGGGACTTGGGGGCTGGGGGCGAGAGGGCGCCCACGGCGAGGGACAGCGGGAAGGGCCCGCCGGGGAGGGGTTCTGTAGGAGCAGGCCTCATCCTTGGCTCCCGATGAACACAAATGGAAAAGAGCCTCCAAGGAGGCGGGAGGGCATCTCTGGCTTCCGGTGGAGGAGGCTGCTAACGGCCTCGGTCCTGCTAAGAGCGCCGCAGGCGTAATGGAGGCGCAGACACGGATGGCGCCAGTCGCACCAGGCCCCACATGTCTCTCACACGAGGCGGCTCCTGAGGCCAGGAATGTTCTGGAACAGGGTTCCTGGGCTAACTCCTGATTCCAGGTTTGTCACAGACTCCAGCCCAGACCCACGGCTGGGAGGCCTGGTAACCCGAGGCGGGGGCAGCGCTCTCCGCGCGGAGGGAGCTCGATGTTGCGGGCGTCGGCGCGCTTCCCGGCCGGAAGCGAGCTGTTTTCAGGGATGAGATCAAAAACGAAGTGATCTTGAGGTCCCACATTCGGAGAGCACGCCAGGCCGCGTCGGACCCGCACAGCAGCTCTCTGCCCCGTGCGTGTTCGGACCGGGTCCTGGCTCCAGGGAGCTGCCCGCCGTCGTCCTGCGCTGGACGGAGCCGGCCAAATCCAGCGCCACCGGGGACAAAGCGTGGTGCGGTCCCGCGGCCGGAGGCAGGAAGGACGGCACCTGGCAGACGGGGAGCCTGTCCAGGGACAAAGCGGAGAGGGGTGAATAGACCTGGGCGCTCCAGTGTATCTTGATTGCTATTTTACATCTTTGCAAAAGGATCTGAGGTGGTTGATTGAAATATGGGGTGGGGCATGGATTGCCAAGTCAGGTAGTATTTTCCCTAGTTTGAGCTCCCTGCCCTTGAGATGGAGAAAGAAACAAGGAACAGAACGACATTTGGGGTTGCTGTCAGACCTTGAAGAGGTAGCAGTTCGTCAAAGGACATAAAACTTAGCAGGAGGAGTAAAGATTTTTAGCTGTGATGCTGCCAGAGCGTCACGCACGCGCGCGCGCATGCGCACACGCATACACATACACACGAAAGCAAGCACGGGAAAAGGACGGAACAATACTTGTTTGCAGCATCTGTTACTGTGGAAATGGAGCCTTGACTCGGCAGGTGCGGTGCCACCGTAGGTGATTCTATGGCGTTTGTCAAGAAAATAGAAATATTGCCTCTCTCAGAAATGTATTGTTATCAGGATTAGACTAATTTTCAAGAGGTAGAGAGGACTCACTTCTTTTGTTTGTTTTAAATGCAACAACAGTTTAGTTAAATCTTGTGTTAGTCAGTTTTATAAAGGGAATGAAAAATGGTCATCCTACCCAAGGCTTCAAAAATGGCAAACTTAGGATGGTAATGTGTTGCCATCAGAGCAGAGAAAGAAGTAAAAATGTTTTGTTTTCCTTTGTATGGGTATAAAAAAATTTTTCTCCTTGGCATTTATAGTTTTAGGCTGTTTAGAAGTAAAGTCATCACAGCACAATGCTCTGCCCTATATAATAATTTTAACATTTTTTTTAAAGTACAGTTTTATTTCATAGCTTAGTTTATGATATCTTTTCTTTGTGTGTATGTGATGATGGTTGTGGGTGGAGAAGTTAAACTCTGAGAGTTGTAAAAATGAGTACTGAATGTAGTCTTCCATGCATTAAAAACAAAATGAAAAACAGAAAAAAAAAGGAAAGGGGGAAAAAAGCCTCCAATCAAAGCAACCCTTTTTCTCTGAACACACCCATTGATTTCTCTCCATTTTTACTGCTATGACTGTAGTCAGCTCCATATCACTGCAGCTTGACTTTCAGACTAATTTCCTTTCTTTCACTCCTCCCTCTAGTTTAATCCATTTGTCACATAAGCAGCCAGGCCTTTTCAAAATGTTGATTGGATTATGTCATTCTGCAGTTTAAAATTTCCACAGGCTTGCTTTCATCTAGAATACAATCAGAACTCCTTTCTCTAACCTATAGACGCCTTTATACTCTGATTCCCACCTATACCTCCCTCATTTCCAACATGTTCTGCTGGATCCAGTATATTTCAGCCCCACACTTTAGGGCTTTGGCATTTGTAGTTACCATTGTTCATATTTTGTCAAAGTTGGCTGCTTCTTACCATTCAGATTTCTCCTTAAATGTCACTTGTCCAGAGAGTTTGTCCCTGACATTCAATCTAAAACAAGCCACAAGTCCTTCTCATCCGTCTGTTTGATCTCTGCATAGTGGTCCATCTGACATCTTATTTGTTAACCTTCTGCAATTTCCCCTGACCCAGTTAGAATGTAAACTTACTGAGAGCAGGGTACTTGTCTGTCTCCTTATCCTTGACCTCTAGAAGAGTGTATGAACAGTAGGTGTCCAGAATAACCCAAAAGGAACAAGTCTTTTTATTTTCTTTTCTATTCACTGAGTATAAACAGTTTTTCTCTCAGTGAGTGTTAGTCCTTATGATTCTTTGTTTGAAGATGGCTGTTTCAGATAAATTTAACAACTTTTCATCACTGAGTTAACTTTAAATTTGTATATAATTTTTTAAAAATTTTTTATTGAAGGATAATTGCTTTGCAGAATTTTGCTGTTTTCTGTCAAACATCAAAAATTTGTATATAATTTTATTTTGAATGTTATCTACAAATTCATTAATGTTAAATGACTTGTCCAGGATTATTTAACTAGTAAGACAACAGACTTCATTTCATTATTCGTGTGTTGCTAAATATGATATACAAGGCTGAGCTCTGGGGATGCACTAGAAAGATAATTTTTATGCCTTCATGGAGCTTATCTTCTGGTGGGGGAGACAGGAAAACACACAGACACATACACATGAAGGAAGGAAGTCAAAATATTTGCAGTCTGTTAGTGATGGTCTGAAGGAAACGAGACTAATCCATCTCTAGAAAATCATAGCTTATTCTAGATAATAGCTCTCATCTAGGAACCAGTGAATCAACAAACTGGTTGATTTCTGGTGTTGTTTTCCTTTGATAATCATCTTTGGCTTTTACACTTGCTGTACAGGACTAGGAACAGATGGAAAGTAGAGGTAAAAGAGGGAGAAGGCGACGGCACCCACTCCAGTGCTCCTGCCTGGAAAACCCTGTGGACAGAGGAGCCTGGCAGGCTGCAGTCCATGGGGTGGCTAAGAGTCGGCACGACTGAGCAGCTTCACTTTCCCTTTTCACTTTCATGCATTGGAGAAGGAAATGGCAACCCACTCTAGTGTTCTTGCCTGGAGTATCCCAGGGATGGGGGAGCTGGGTGGGCTGCCGTCTATGGGGTCACACAGAGTCAGACACGACTGAAGCGACTTAGCAGCAGCAGCAGCAGAGGTAAAAGATGTGATAAGGTAATTGGAAAAGATTCTTAGGCAATGAGAGTTAAAGGCTGTTTGTTTCTCTGTCAAATGTATTCATTTCCCATTCTAGTTTGTTTAAAGCCCATCAGACGGGTGCTGTGATGTCTGTTTGGTCTTCCAGCACTTCGGAGAGAAGTTCTTTTTGGCCCCATTAGACCAAATGAGTGGGTCTATGAGACTGTAGACCAAATATGAGGGGGTGGATAATGATCAGATAAACCTGATTAGAAGGGCATTTTCATGCTGAGGAGTGGAATTCCAGTTTAGATAGAAAAGGAGGGTCAGATTATGGTTAGTAAATGTTACTTTAATGTATTGGATGAATAAATAATGGATCTTGAAAACAGATGAGGAGCTTGGCCTTTATCCTGACCACAGTGTAAAGTAATGGAAATAGCATGGATTTGGAGTTAGACTGATAAGGGTTTACTCCTTAGCTGGATGAGCTCAGGCAAGTTTCTTGACTTTGCTGAGCCTTGATTTTCTCATCTGTAAAATGGTGGTAATACTGTCTCCATGGTGGTATTTTAGAAGTTAGGGATAATGAGTGCAAAGTCCCTTACATAATGGATGCCTCATCATTGGTTGCTATTTTGGGGCAATGGTGAGCTATTGAAAATTTTTTGGCAGGGTAGATATTGATAATCATAACTTACTGAGTTTACACTGTATGCCATGTATTATTTTAAGAACTTTATGTGTATTTTAATTCTTTTAACAGTTCTATGAGATATAGTTATTATCTCCACTTACAGTTAAGAGACTGAGTCACAGAGAAATCATGTAACGTTTCCAGGGTTGCAGTGTGTAGCACGCGTGTGCTGCTCGCTCGGTCGTGTCCAGCTCTTCGCGACCCCGTGGACTGTAGCCCGCCCCAGGCTGGTCGGTCCATGGGATTCTCCAGGCAAGAATACTGGAGTTGGTTGCCGTGTCCTTCTCCAAGGGATTTTCCTCAACCCAGGGATCGAACCCATTCTCCTGAGTCTCTTGCATCGGCAGGCAGATTCTTTACCACTGCGCCGCCTGGAGAGCCACAGAGTACGTGGCACATTTACTTGATTAGGTGTACTTAGCAGAAACGGGTGAAGCCAGTCAGCCTTACTGCAGAACCTATGCTCTTAACCACTATTTTAAATTATGAAAACTTTATGAAGATTCATTTGGTAGCAGTCTTCAGATTTTTAGATTTTTCAGTAAGAAAGAGGAAATTTTCAGTTCATCATTATCATTTTCATATAGTTAATGACCATAATATAATAGTCTTTGTAAACATAAAAAATTTTTCAATCTCTGCCCTTCATGGCCTAATAGTCTAAGAACATATTAAAGATAACTCTTAAGAGAAAAAGAATACCTGTTATAATCCTTTATTTAGGTCAAGCGTAAAGAGAATACATGAACTAGACCTTCTTAAGCCCGAACTTCACAAATGAATTGAACTTTCTTGATGTGAGAGTTTCTTTTCCTTACACGTGCTGTTGTCTCCAAATATATCACTTGTTTATGGGATATCATTTACGATGCCCCTCAAGCCCACGTTATTTTGATTTGGGGCAAAATGAGAAGACTGATTTTCTTTAACAGCCTAGTGGACTCAGCTTCCTTCTAGTTGAAAGTATGTATGTGTGTGAAAGTAGCTCAGCTGTGTCCAGCTCTTTGAGACCCCATGGATACACAGTCCATGGAATTCTCCAGGCCAGAATACTGGAGTGGGTAGCCGTTCCCTTCTTCAGAGGATCTTCCCAACCCAGGGATCAAACCCAGGTCTCCCGCATTGCAAGCGGATTCCTTACCCGCTGAGCCACCAGGGAAGCCCAGTTGAAAGTATAGACGCTAAAAATGTTAAGTCGAAGTATTTGTTTTTCTAATTAACTCAAATGCATTTAAACCAAGATAAAATTGAGAATTTACCTCAGATATCCCCTACCATCCCAGTCAACACACTGTAGCCCTGTTTCTAGTGTTTCTTGCTTCTTCCCTTCCTATCTTCCTGTGGGAAAATGGTTTGGGGTAGAAAGCAACAAACCAAAGAACAGCAGGCAAATAAAATCAGCTTTTTTTCTTCCCTACCCGGAAAGGAAGGAGGGAGCAAGAACTCCACCATCAAAGAGAACCGTGGTTCTTAGGCATGCCATTCTAGAAAGCCCTTGTTCTTTCAGCCCCCTTCCCCGACTCCTCCCAGCTCTGCAGTAATTCCTTAGAGATTATATAGTCTCCACTTTAAATATAAATATATATATAAAACTTCCCCTGTCTCTTTTTCTCCTCCTCTTGCTTTTTTTCCCCCTGTTTCCTATAATAAAGTTTCCTATTGGATAAAATCAGCTCCCTGATTTATGCCTAGCTCCTATTGGAAGTTCTCAGGGGCTGACATCACTTAGGAAAGCGAGGGGGTAGGGCTGCCAGATCAGTTTGTCACCACCCAGGCTCCCTAGCCTTTGGCTGGGTGCAACTTCCATTTTAGGTGTTGGATCTGAGAGAAAAAAAAAGGGGGAGAGAGAGAAAGAAGAGCAGGAAAGATCCTGAAAGGAGGAAGAGGTGGCGAAAAAGCAACTACCTTGCTGGATTTGTCTTTCTCAGCACATTGACGGAGCCTTGATTTTCTCTCTTAAAGAAGTGGTTTTCAGAAGTCCACATTTGAGGTGTGTGCCTTTTTAAAAAATATGTGTATAGACGGGTAAAGCAGGATAAGCCAACTTGAATTTTTGTCTTATGGTAACCGAGGGAATTTGAAAACGAGAGGGTCTGTTATGCTGACGGGTAACTTTTAAACAATTATTAATTTTTCTTTCTACTTATTTGGGGGAATTTTGGTATTTTATTGTATTTAAAGCAAAGGAAGATATTCAAGACCCAGAAACAAACTTCTAGGTCTAATATAGGGAGATGAATAGATTCA
This sequence comes from Cephalophus harveyi, assembly GCA_006410635.1. NCBI lineage: Eukaryota > Metazoa > Chordata > Mammalia > Artiodactyla > Bovidae > Cephalophus > Cephalophus harveyi. Next base: position 667,929 of record SJYT01071975.1, read on the forward strand.
GAGGGGTGAGAGCTGTTGCATAAATTTACATTTTGGTGTGGTCTTTGATTGTATGTGTTTTTTTCTAGGCTAGGCTAACAAACTTCTGTTTTCAGAGCCCAAACCAAAAGTTGGTTTTTTTTGGCATGTTGTGTGTGGGCTGGGAAAGGAATTTGTCCGGGTCGGAAGCATACAGATGGTTCTTCATATGTTTAAAACTTTTTTTTCTCCCTTTTATCATTAAATTTGTGAAAGTGGAAAGTTGCAGGGAGCTTTGCAGCTTAAATAGTGATATTTTTCCCCTGGAGAGTTTGAACGGCCCAGATCGGTTTCAGCCCTGCTGTTCCTGGGTGGATCCCTCTTTCACTTTTTCAGGTGTGGTGGGTGGGAGCCTCTTTCGCCTTCTAGACTTAGCCTCCCTGCTTTGCCTTGTAAAAGAAAACAAATAGACCCTTGGTAACTGATTGCCACCCCCTTCCTTCTAAAACTACCTTTGATGGCAAAGATTTGTGGAGGTGTTCTATGTTCAGTCTGCATATACAATAATGTCTGGTTTGTGTGCTTAAAGGGATAAGGAACCTCTAGCCATGCGCTTTAGCTCACCTGAGTAAAGTCGCACACAAGAGACATTTTCAGCTTTGTGCTCTCTGAAAGAGGCTGGGATTAAAAAAAGGTCAGGCTAAAACACTTAATACAGACCCTAGTGTTTAGGGTGTGTTTGCGAAAGAACAGGGGGAATTCTTATTTTAAAACCAATCTGAAAGTTGTTATTTGGAGGTGCATTTTTGATTTGGTTAACTTGCTGTGAAATCAGAAATCTTTTACGATCTGAAGGCCCATGGCTGTGCTTTCATATCTTATGTTTAATCTTAAGCTTTGTTTTTGTTTTGCACATACATTCTTGCAAAAATACCAGATAAGCATATAGCCGGCTCCTCGGTAGCTGAAAACTGGATGTTCCCTTCCTTCTCCCTTTGAAAATGCGAATCATCTGCAAAATTATAACTGCAATAGACACTGCTCTCATTGTAGCAGGATGGTCCTAATATGTAAGCTGCTATCAGATTTAAACTGGCATGTGTCTATGATAATCCTCTGATTCTGAACCCCCCACCCCACCCCGCCCCTTAATTCTTTTTAGACTAGAACACTTTCTTGAATTTCTTTTTCAGGACAAGATTATTTCTTGAAAGATGATTTCATTCTTGTGAGGTTGTAGCTTCAGAGGAAACTGAACTTTGTCCCTTCTTTTAATCTAATTTATGCAAGGGCTACAGTAAGATTTTAATGTCTGGATCGTCTAATTATAGCAAGTGCAGTTAAAAAGAAAGAGAAAGGACAATGTTTACATTTTGTGGGCTGTAGTTATATCATTTCCAAATTTTCGAATGCTCCCTTCAGCCTTGACTGCAGCCTAGGGGGTTTCTTGGTGGATCTTTGGAGGATTGGTCATGTTGCTGCCAGAGTGTCAGCTTCCCACTCAGCCTTTAGGGGGAGGGATGAGGGAGTCTGAGCGAGTACAAAGGCAGTTTGAAAATGGGTTCTGGGTGACTGAGTGGTGGTGGTTTGGGTCCAGCTTTACACACTGGGCTTTGTTAAAGCAGGATAAGCCAACTTGAATTTTTGTCTTATGGTAACCGAGGGAATTTGAAAACGAGAGGGTCTGTTATGCTGACGGGTAACTTTTAAACAATTATTAATTTTTCTTTCTACTTATTTGGGGGAATTTTGGTATTTTATTGTATTTAAAGCAAAGGAAGATATTCAAGACCCAGAAACAAACTTCTAGGTCTAATATAGGGAGATGAATAGATTCAGAGGGGTGAGAGCTGTTGCATAAATTTACATTTTGGTGTGGTCTTTGATTGTATGTGTTTTTTTCTAGGCTAGGCTAACAAACTTCTGTTTTCAGAGCCCAAACCAAAAGTTGGTTTTTTTTGGCATGTTGTGTGTGGGCTGGGAAAGGAATTTGTCCGGGTCGGAAGCATACAGATGGTTCTTCATATGTTTAAAACTTTTTTTTCTCCCTTTTATCATTAAATTTGTGAAAGTGGAAAGTTGCAGGGAGCTTTGCAGCTTAAATAGTGATATTTTTCCCCTGGAGAGTTTGAACGGCCCAGATCGGTTTCAGCCCTGCTGTTCCTGGGTGGATCCCTCTTTCACTTTTTCAGGTGTGGTGGGTGGGAGCCTCTTTCGCCTTCTAGACTTAGCCTCCCTGCTTTGCCTGGTAAAAGAAAACAAATAGACCCTTGGTAACTGATTGCCACCCCCTTCCTTCTAAAACTACCTTTGATGGCAAAGATTTGTGGAGGTGTTCTATGTTCAGTCTGCATATACAATAATGTCTGGTTTGTGTGCTTAAAGGGATAAGGAACCTCTAGCCATGCGCTTTAGCTCACCTGAGTAAAGTCGCACACAAGAGACATTTTCAGCTTTGTGCTCTCTGAAAGAGGCTGGGATTAAAAAAAGGTCAGGCTAAAACACTTAATACAGACCCTAGTGTTTAGGGTGTGTTTGCGAAAGAACAGGGGGAATTCTTATTTTAAAACCAATCTGAAAGTTGTTATTTGGAGGTGCATTTTTGATTTGGTTAACTTGCTGTGAAATCAGAAATCTTTTACGATCTGAAGGCCCATGGCTGTGCTTTCGTATCTTATGTTTAATCTTAAGCTTTGTTTTTGTTTTGCACATACATTCTTGCAAAAATACCAGATAAGCATATAGCCGGCTCCTCGGTAGCTGAAAACTGGATGTTCCCTTCCTTCTCCCTTTGAAAATGCGAATCATCTGCAAAATTATAACTGCAATAGACACTGCTCTCATTGTAGCAGGATGGTCCTAATATGTAAGCTGCTATCAGATTTAAACTGGCATGTGTCTATGATAATCCTCTGATTCTGAACCCCCCACCCCACCCCGCCCCTTAATTCTTTTTAGACTAGAACACTTTCTTGAATTTCTTTTTCAGGACAAGATTATTTCTTGAAAGATGATTTCATTCTTGTGAGGTTGTAGCTTCAGAGGAAACTGAACTTTGTCCCTTCTTTTAATCTAATTTATGCAAGGGCTACAGTAAGATTTTAATGTCTGGATCGTCTAATTATAGCAAGTGCAGTTAAAAAGAAAGAGAAAGGACAATGTTTACATTTTGTGGGCTGTAGTTATATCATTTCCAAATTTTCGAATGCTCCCTTCAGCCTTGACTGCAGCCTAGGGGGTTTCTTGGTGGATCTTTGGAGGATTGGTCATGTTGCTGCCAGAGTGTCAGCTTCCCACTCAGCCTTTAGGGGGAGGGATGAGGGAGTCTGAGCGAGTACAAAGGCAGTTTGAAAATGGGTTCTGGGTGACTGAGTGGTGGTGGTTTGGGTCCAGCTTTACACACTGGGCTTTGTATGGCTGCAGTGAGCATCCTCGTTGCAAAGCGGCCAGGATTATCTCCAGGAACTGCGGCATCGTTGTGACTGGTGTGAGCTATTCGCCTTTTGAATGATAAGATGGAAGATTCGTCTTCTACCTCACCTCTGCTAGTTCTTCCAGGAAATACAGGAAGAGTGTGAATAAGTAAATCTTTTATCTTTTGTTTTGCTCCTCATTTTGGTTTGGGGGTAGAAAATGACAAGTAAGTATGAGTTCTGCAGATTTTCCTTTCCTCGTTTGACTCCTATGTGCTGTTGGTTTCTTTGTTATAAGACTACGGTTTGGTCTGTGTTCCAGGTGGGGGCCTCCTTTGGGTCTTTAGAGTCTTAATTCCTTTCTTAGGGTTCACTTATGGAGAGCCAAAGGGGTTAGAACGTGTTCTTTCAGCTAGGATAAAAATGGGGACTGTTGGAAATCTCAAAAAGAAGCTCTGAGTAATTGCAATTTCAGCCTTGGGTTTATGAGGTAGATGATCTCTAGAGATGAGTGAGAGAGGATGGATGCAAATAAATTAAGCATAGATCATTCTTCAGTTGGAGTAACAACATGATTGGCTCGGCATAACCCCTCACCTCCTGTTTTGGCGCTTGGCACCCCTACCACTGAGAGCCAGCCCTGCCTCTCGCACCCCCGACCTTGTTTTCTCAGTGAGTGCTAACCATTTTGCATGAACTGTTAATTTCCTACAGTAACTTTCTGTTTGTTGTTTTCTGGTTTATTTTTTGTTTTTTTTTAAGGAATTTGAGCCTCAGAGAAGCTGAGGTTTGCTGAAAATTTCAGTGCTTGTAAGTGACCAAGGATTAAACCCTGTTCTGACTATATAAAGTTAGTGGATTTAACCGCTAAAACACTGCTGTTCTCCAGAGAGAACAGAAACAAGAGCCAGAACTAAACTGAGCCCTTGGAAGAGGCAGGAGTGCTTCATCCGAGGAAGGTCAGTGCTTGCTTAGAGTTCCTGCATGCTCCGAGGGAGAGTGGTGGTGCACGTACAAAACCCATTTTCCATAAAGCTGTAAGGAGCTAGATATGTTAGAACGGATATTATCTCAACCTTTATTACAGGGATCTTTCCATATAAACATCATTACTGTCCTGTAATTCTTAAACCTACTGGAAATGCCTCAAACTTTATTTGATTGTCAGTGAAATTTCTTCCAGAGAATTTTCTGACTTGGGTTTGGAATGAATTGCCAATTTGCAGGGAGAGGTTTGTAGCAGGTAGGTCAAATGCTGTCTGTCACACTGTATTACAATTGTCTGTCTGTTTTTCTGTCTTTTCCCCTATACTGACCTGCTTGAGCGTAGATGCTGTCTTATCTCTGTGTCCCTTAGCACTTGGCTTAGTGTCCAGGATATACTGAGTGAAGTGAAGTCGCTCCGTCGTGTCCGACTCTGCGACTCCCTGACTGTAGCCTATCAGGCTCCTCCGTCCATGGGATTCTCCAGGCAAGAGTACTGGAGTGGGTTGCTATTTCCTTCTCCAGGGGATCTTCCCGACCCAGGGATCGAACCCGGGTCTCCCGCATTCCAGGCAGACGCTTTACCATCTGAGCCGCCGGGGGAGCCCTGGTGATACGTGGGGGTGCTCAGTGAATCTTGGTTAAATAAGGCACTATGGGAATCCGTGAGAGACTTTTGTGGGGAAGGTCGAAAGGAAGTTGAGACGGGAAGAAATTCAACAAAGATTAATAAAATTGCAATGTAATTTTGAAATTTAGTCTGTAGTTTTAACTTTTTATACATTGCCTACCTTCCATTTTTAAATACAGTTTTTAGAAAGAATTGAAGAAGGTTTAAAATTTGAATTTTTCTTGAATCCTGTTTCTTTTCTGGGCAAGTAGTACAAATAATAGTGTAAATAGTAAGTATCCTAGTCAGTTCATTTCATATTATAGGCAGCTAGCTGTTAACTTCAGCCACTGAAACCTTATATGTAACCATTTTCTAGAGAGGAGGAACTAGTTACCCAGAACATATTAGGGCAGCAGCAGGGAAGTATTGCTTTCAGCTGTGTTGGAAGTAAATGGTTTTTATACTTGTTAATAAAAACATAAAAAAGCTTGAAATGATAGTTTGAACATTAGTACTTCAAAGAAAGTATGTTTGGACATCATGGTATTTTTTTTTTTTTTTTTTGGTCACTGCTTTCGCTATGAAACTAGGAGATTTTGTTCACAAAGTGTATTGGAAAGTTTATGAGTTTAAGAACCCAAATTAATTTTCTGGGAAATTAGGAATAATAGTAACGAGAAATTTGCCTAAGGGAATGAGCCATAGATTATTACTATGTGATTTCATGTTCTCTTTCCTTGCAAAAGGGGTTAAATGCTGTGAGACTCTGAAGTAGGGATTGCTCTGCCTAAACGCAGCTGCCTCCAAGGCTTGTAATAGGGGGCATTGATATCTCCTGGCAGGGAGATTGCAAAGGCGGGAAGAACAACTGTTCAGTTAGAACTATCCAGAGGGATATGAGGGTATGGATTGATTTGTATTTAGTTTTACTGTATAATGTATTTTTGGAAGTAACCCCCCCCCCCAATTCTACGTGGAATTGCATGTTATTGATTGTTAAATGTGGACCCTGTTCTCAATACTTAATATTTATTATTCTGGTTCAGGGACAGTATTTCCTATTTTAAGGCCATTTTCCTCTCCAGGGAGTCCTTAAACCTGATCGGGATGATGTGGGCAGTTAGATTAGGCATGTAGTGTGGACATTGTGAAGATCCAGAGTTCTCTGTTCTGAGTCTTCTCTGATGGCCTACAGGTAACTTGGTCACAAAACATGTCCCATTTTGGATGATTCTTTTGGAAACATTTCAGACTTTCAGAAAAATTGGAAGAGAAATACAATAACTCCTGTATATCCTTCATTCACCTTAACACCAGTCGTTAAAATTTTGCCACAAATGCTTTATTATTCTGTATTTTAATCAATATGCTGACCAAACAAGGAATTTCCAATTTAAATGTGCCACAAATACAAAAGCAGGGCAGCTCTGCATGGTGAGAGCGAGGATGCTGGACCTGGACTGCCTGTGTTCAAATCTTCTGCCACGTAACTAGTGAAGTAGTCCTGGGAAGACTGTTTAATTGCTCTATGCCTCCATCTCCTTGTATGTGAAATGAGGACAATGGTATTAACTATCGCATAGGATTGTTGTGATGATGAAGTGCCTTCATACATGCGAAATTCATAGGCTGTTGTCTGGCTCATGGGAACACCTCATTTTTGCTATTAGAATGGATAACTTTGAATGAATTCAAACATCGTTTGTCTGACTAAGTTTCCTTTAAGGTGTCTTACGACCTGAGACTCTGTAGTGGATATAGATGCTTTTATTACAGAATATATGGGTATCCTGGATGAACAGGCTTTTCTTTCTTTCTTTTTTTAAAATAGAGAAAAAGTGCCTTTACGATAGGCGAGTTTAAGTTGTGGAGGCAGGGTTATCCAAAATACGGGTGCTGTGGGAATGGATACCTCTTAATAAATGGAGGCGTGAGTGAGGGAAGAGAAGCTGGTGGCAGCCAAAGCTGTTGCAGTATACTGCAGATTTCTTAGGAGATTTGGATACTTTAGGGGGAAAAAACAGCAGTACAAGTCTCTGCCATCTTTTTGTCTCTACAGGAGACAGAGCTCTAGCGTCCAAGGGTAAGCTTCCTTTAACTTGGTAGAGAGCGGATTGAAAAAGCTTTGTTTGGGTTTTATTATTCTTAATTTCGGACCAGATTCTCTCCCTTGATGTCTCACTTGCCCGACCAGGATTTTGTAGGATAACGTTAGTTTTGAATGTACAGGAAGCAATTGCACAGCGATGAAGGCGTTTTTTTTTTCTGTCTTCTCTTGAAATGAACCTCACTTTTTAATGTTCAGGAAACATCATTTTCTATTTTCAACTCTTATTTATGGGACATTTGCAAAACGGAGACACGTAGAGATTTTGAGTTCTTCAGTGCTTCCTGTGAGCAGTGTGCTTCTGTGAAAGTGGCCTGTCTGCTCTTATATGTGGAAAAGCTAAACTGTGGCCTGTGGGAAATACATGTGTGTTAACTGCAGCCTTGTCTGGAGGCTTTTGGTTTCTTCCAGCCTGTTTTTCCTTCCCTCATACTAAGTAACCCATGAAACTAGTGTTCTGGAAAGTCTTACACTTAATTTCCCTGGGCTCTCTGTAGCTTCCTATCGTGACTTCTCCGTAGTTGCTTATTTTTGACTGTGCTGGGTCTCTGTTGCAGTGTGTGGGTGGGCTTTCTCTGGTTGCAACAAAGCAAGTTGGGGCTACTCTCTAGTTGCCGAGTGTAGACTTCTCAATACTGTGGCTTCTCTTGTTGGGACCGTGGAGCCCGTGGGCTCAGTAGTGGTGGCTCAGTCGCCCCTCGGCCTGTGGGATCTTCCCGGACTAGGGATCAGACAGACCTGCGTCCCCCGCGTTGGCAGGGAGGTTCTTACTTACTGCGCACCAGAGCAGTCCTCTGTGGTAGTTTAAACCCACATTTCCCTCTACTGATTCTCCTACGTTTTCTCCTTTTCGTTCGCTTTCCTCTTTTATTTGGGGTCTCCTTTCCCTTTTTGCCTCCCCTATCTTTTCCCCCTTAGGTTGGTGGTCTTCATGGGCATCACTTTGCCTCACTAACACTTAATATGAAAGAAATTTCTAATTCTTAAAATAGAATAAATTGTACTCATGTGGTGAAGGTTCGAATATTAGGATACTGAATTTGGTTATTTCAGTTAGGTCTAGATTAGGATTCATTGTTATGATTCAAGAAGACTGAATTCTAATTCAGATTAGGGTTTGTTTTTTTTTCCCCTATTTTCAAATGTCAGCCACATTTACTAATTACGTACTCATTTTTTGTTCAGTAGAGCAGAAGATACTTGCTTTTCCCAGAGTAACAGTAAGTCACTTACGGGCTGTTTATCAGTTCTGTGTGTGTCCCGTGTTGTTCAATATTGAATGCGGTCGTGTATTGAGAAGTCTCTTTGTGGAGTAAAGATATTTGTTTTAGGGAGCTTATATTTGAAAAACCAAAATATATTCTGGTGGTTGAGGATATAAGGCATTGTTATAGGAACTGGGTCAACTTTTCAGCACTTTTATCAGAGCACCTACAGTCTCCATTTCATTGCAAGTGGAGGAGATCTCATTGAAATAAAGTAGCTGGTGTATATTCAGTACACTTTTAAAATAGAGTGATCTGCTTTAAAGGAGGAACTGGTGCCAATCTGATCTCTTTCCCCTGTTTCTTTGTTGGGATGCGGGAAGCTCTGTAGCCTCTCCTCTGTTTAGTTCTCTGCTGACTGCTGTGTAAACCAGGGGAGAGTTGGCCACTGAATGTCTAGCCTGCTGAAGGTCAGCCAAATCTGCAGGTAAGACTACTTGAGACCCCCACTGATGGGCCTAACGTCACAATTAGAAAAAAATTTGTAGAAAGAAAAATGAAATAATGTTGATTTACTTTTGTAAAGTTTAATTTTTTGTGTTAGCTGAAAAAGTGAAACATCTTCATTTGAAAGAGATCCGAGAGCCTGCTGTGCACCGACTGGGACTCACAGAGCTCACATTCCAGTTGGAGGAGATAGGCATTAAGTGAGCAAGTAAATACACAGTAAGTCAGAGTATGATAACAGTACTGGGGAAAAAATAAAGCCAAATATGTAGAGTGGTGAATAACAAGTGCAAGGGCAGGAGTGAGGTGGTTTTAATATGGAGCAGTTAGGGAGGGCCTTACTTACAAGTTATGTTTGAAAGAGACTTAAAAGAACTCAGAATGAAGTCACACAGATAAGGGTACAAAGTGCAAAGGCCCTGACAGACGGGTCGTTACTAGCAGGCAAGAGAGATGGGGGCCGCAGACCCGCTGAGAGAGGCCCGCGAGTGGGTGCTGCGTGTGAGGGAGGCCGTATAGGACTCCTCCTGTGCGCACAGCACAAAGAAGTCTTCCTCGCTGCAGACCCCAAAGACAACAGCTGGTAGCAGTTTTTTGTGTATGCTTTATAAGGAGTTGAGGCAACACCTGGCCCAGCCTCCATCTTTGTCCCATTGCAGAATAGTCAGCATAGAAATTGCAAAGTAACAGAATTTGCATAGGTGGATGACCCTTGTCTTGGAGAATGATAAAAGAAATGCAGCTATTTAGAATAAGCTTGCATGTGTGTGTGGAAACTGAGATCAAAATTTCCTTCCCTAGAGAAATCTGTTTCTCCACCAACTGATCTACAGAATCAAATTTCTATGAATAGTAGAAGTGACAGCCTTCTTTTTGAGTACATTTGAGTACATTGAGTTTTTTTTTTTAGTACATTTGTTGATTTGGCTTATGACCAAATATTATGCCTACCCCACTTATTTGCTGCTTTTTGTTTTGCTCATTGAACCAAAATTTCGTGCTTCCTCACAGCCCTAATCATTGAGATTAAATTGCTTCAGGGTACATTTTATAGGTCACCGTATCCATATTACTGTCGTGCACATCAGAGGATGTGATCAGTCCTGATAACTAACTGTATGTCTGTTTTCCCTTTTTATGTATTGATATGTTTAAGCAGTAATGGTGGTAAAACATAGGCTGGACCCCTTGGCCTGGTTGGCTTTGGTGGGATTGAAGAAGCACCAGCTGTGTGGTGATGGATGTTCTGTGGCATCCCCATAATGGAAAGTAAAAGGATAGTGATTCCCAGAGGAGCCTGTCTCGAATCACCCATTCTTCCTTTCTCTTGCAAGATTTCTTGTTTTGCTAGTCTGTCCTTCAGTGAAAGAGTGTCTCTGTCTCTCTCTGGGTTTCTCTCTCGATTTGGGGTTTAACCCTAGAGCTTGACCTGGTTACTCTCTATTCTTCCCTTTAGTTACACCTATCTCGTTGTCATTCTGTCACCTAATATCATCCTTGGGAGATGCCCTCAATCAGGAAACTTTTTTCCCCCTCCTGTCCCCTTCTCCTTTGGTCAGATAACTGTGTATCATCTTGCAGGAAATACTCTCGGCAATCAGATTTCCCAAATTTTGGAGTTGCTTTACAGATGTTTATAGTTGTCTTGAAAGCAAGTCTTTTGATGCCGTTCTTCTTTCCTAAGTCCCTGGTGACATGCTTCCTTGTGGAAATATTTCTCTTTATGCTCCTTCTAAAAACATCTTACTATTCACTTGCTATTCAAAACAGAAGTTAAAGTGACTTACTTGGATAAGTGTCAGAGGTAACACGTGAATCCAGAGTTTCTGGTGTTTCTATTATATTGTCAACTGGGCTAAAATTATCTAGGGTCTTGAATGTTAGATTTAGGACTTCAGACTTCTTTTGGGATGGAATGTGGAACCAATCTTAGGAAATGTGGCATAGCTCTTTGTTCCTTGGAGGAAAGTTAAACTGAGTCATTTGAAACAATAATTGGGTTTTCCAATCTGCAGTGTAAATAGGGATATCCTCCACTGTAGCAACTCAGGATTCCAAAGAAGTGAGATAGTTCTTCCTTTTAGGTTCTGAGCCTGGAATATAGCATTTAGTATTGTATCATTCTGGCCATTTATCTATTTAATTCCATACTTTTAAAGAAACTTTAATCCAAACTGAATAATGAGCTGTCTGATGAACAGTAAAGCAGGTCCAAATAATGTATTTTATAACCAGTGTCCTTTTTGGGAGAGGAATGTGGTGGGCAGAGGGTTGTCAGGGATAGGCTAGGATGGTGGTTCCAGCAGCTGTCAGAACTGCTTTGAGAGCTTTTTACGAAGATGCATTCTGAGGCACCTAGATAGTAAGGTGTGAGGACTAGGGATGTAGATTTGGGAGATATTTCTAAAAACAGCTTCCCAGGTGATTCTGATCACTCAGGTTTGAGAACCACAAAATCGGAACTTTTGAGTTAAGCTACAGAGCTGTCTAATTTCTCAGATGGGTGGTTACTTAGTATGAGAAATAGAGGAGGCTAGTTCATGGTGTCGGTGGAGAGTTGGAAGCTCTCTACCTCTGTATCCCGTGTTGTTCTGAAATGACTGATGTCACTGTTGGATTTGGGGATTCTGCCAGCGCTTAGTATGGGATGGAGGACTTGCCTCTTAGGGGGAAGGGAAACTTAGACCACATCTCCATTTCCCTTCTCCATTTTGAAATTGTGGAACGACTTCAGGAGAGGATGTTAACATTGAAAACTCAGCTGGACAATTTGTTTAAAACTCAGCAGGAAGGGCCAATGTTACTTCCTGTCTGAAAAGGAAGTGCTGGCTTCCGTCCCTTCCTCCTTGGCTAATGCTGGCCCACTCAGAATGTGGCTGGGGGAGGGGCTGGTCACAGTAGTGCTTGAACCGGCTGTCGTGCCCGGGAGGTCGGGTTATATCAGTGTGGAAGAGCAGAAGCATTTGTTCCCTTCTCAACACACGGAGATGGATGCTGTGTGGACTGCTCTCTACTTGACCTCATGTAATAGCTTTGGGCTGCGTTTGCTGTGGCAATCCAGGAAGCCTTCCAGTCTTCAAGACATTATTTTACATTAAACCTCATACCTCCCCTGTATTCCCTGACATTTGAAAATAGATCAAGGAGGGGAGAAACTGAAGTCCATTTGATACTGAGGGGTGGGTTGTGGAAAGGGGAGCATAAATGCTGTCTCTTATACACATCTAGTCTCTTTGTGGAGTTGGGGGAAACAGCTGGTGCCTTCATCAGGCCATCTCCATCACGCTTCTTTCAGGGTCTTAGGGGGAGGATGGTGGAGGAATTGGGTGTGTGTTAGTGAGTCCTAGTGACTCTCAGTAGTGGGGTTGGATTCTTGGGCACTTTTAATGCTATGTGGGATGTTGGCTAGTTGGAATGTAGCAAAACCTTTTCCCAATCACATTCTTTCCTCTGCCTCGCCTCCTTCCAATTCTTTCTGCTTAGGGCTGACTGGGAGAGAAAGGGGTATGTGTGAAGTTATATAGCAAAACAGAATCACACTTTCCCAACCATTTAGTATTCGGCTTAAGTCTTGGTCCCTTCCATTGACTTTCTCCTTCTTTCTTATTTCTTTGGTGGGTTTCTGACTGCAAACAGCCAGAGGTGGAGAGGAGCCGGGGCCTCCGGTGAAGTTGTGCGGAACTGCCATCGGTAGGCCACACTGGTCTGCGTCCCTCCCTCACATTGGGGGGGTGGGGGTGGGGTGTGGGGTGACTATTGCTGAGTCAGCTGCGTTTCCTCTCTTACCTGCTCACTGTGCGCCAGGGAGCTTGCTGAGTACCCCTTTGGAGTAACAGCAACATTGGTAGTGATGTGTGCGGTTCTGTCTGGGGTGTGTGTTTCTTTAAGTATCTTAAAAAAAGATATCTTAAACTCTCCTACTGTGTGGTTTTATCTGCTTTTGGTATAACCATCTCCCACGAATTTATTTGGCCTGGAGTATGAATGAAGGAGAATTGGGTAAGAATACTAACTTTTAAATTAATACGAATGTTTAAAGTTTTTCCTGAGTTTGATTCAGCGCTGTGTAAGAGACTGTAAACTGTGTGTGCCTCAGTGATACAGCTTGCAGTGGCAAGGCTCTGGTCTGAAATACAGGGTGAATACGGCTAAATATTCTTTTTTCTGTCCAGTCTTAGAATGACTTGATTATTGTGTCTATACCTGCCCCATCTCCTTGTATCTGGTTATATCATAGACAGATATGGACTAATTCATTCTAATTGTGCTGTTTTAGACTTATCTCTTTTTGCATCAACATGTACCATCCAAATCAGGTTTCCGCACAGGGAGCTTCTAGCAGAGCCAAGGAGAAAGGAAGGGGAAAAGATGAGAAGTAAGAGTGTATTGCTTACTCGTCCATTGCCTGGAATGTCCCCCCGGTTTGAGAGCTCTGTGCTGTGAACCTTGTGTTGTGCTTCATGCGAGGGGAATTGAGCCCGGGGGGCAAAGGGTGTTGCTTTGGATTTCAAGAATCTGGTCAATAGGGCTTGACTTCTCTCTGCGTCTTTTGTTTCTGGAGTTTAGGGCTAACACCCAGTGGGCCTGTACGAGACAATAGAAAAATGTATAATTTATCCCATTCTTGGTTTGAGCTGAGGGCTCTTATAGGGAGGGAGGCGTTCCTTCCTGATGAGGTGCCAAGCCCACAGCCCCTGACCCGCCCCGGGGGCAGCAGTGAGCAGGAAAAGCTGCGTTTGTGGTGCTGACCTTTCTTGCTGCAAGAGCTACTGTGCAGCCCCCAGGAGCCCTCGCCTCACTCCCTGGGGAAATAGAGCACGTCGCTCCCGGCATCTGCGGGTGCCTGCTCCGCAGCTCCACAGGGTAGAGTCTGCTGTCTTTTGTTTGTTCTCTGTGGGGCCTTTTAGAAAGCAGCTTCATGCTGGTGGCGAAGAGTTTGAAAGACTTTGAAAACAGTAGAAATGGGTGAGAGAGAGCAGGACAGAGGGCGAGTATTCTCTTAACTGAATTCGGACTGGTGATCAGGTTGCCATGCTGGAGCTTTCTGTGAGATGCATCACACATAGCTGAGCTGAGCTACACCAGCAGCAGCTTTAAAACCCCCAGTGCCCCAGTGAAGAAACTCGCCAGGAAGGAATCTTGAAAATCGCCCCGGCCCCTCTGAGCCCTTAGGTCCTCACACAGGATCTTTCCGCTGATTCCTAAAGGCCCGAGCTTTGTCCCCTGTAGCTTGGGGCAGGGAGGAGGGTTGTTTTCCCTGAACACGATAAGGAGCTGCGCGGGGCAGAGTGGGAGCCCGGGCTGGCGATTGGTAGACAGGATGCCCTGGAATGCGGCTGGCGTGCAGCCCAGAATCCAGCACTTTGTATTTGTTTGTTTCTGGGAGACTGTGGTCTGGTGCTACTGTGACAGGAAGTGAGAAAGCTGGGAGTGGGGGAGCCGAGAGGGGCGCTGTCTTTGTGGTTCTCCTGTGAAATCTCTTTGTCCCTGGAGAGCCGCTCCGCTGCCGGGCTCCACTGAGAAGAGAGCAGCCTTTGTGTGCCCAGTGGGCCCCAGGGCAGCGAGCTTCTCCGAGGGCTAGGGAGTGCGAGCTGTGACTGTGGCCTTTTGCATTTAGCGCTCGAGTTAAATAAATGGCTACCATCTCTTAATACTGGGGGTCTCACTGACTTTCTTATGTGGGCTGCTGCTATTTATAGATCTCTAGGATTTAATTAAGGAAGGACTGTCAGAAGGAGGGAATGTTTATGTTATGGTATTCGTGGTATATATTGCAGATACGTTGTTGAGTCTGAAAAGGATAGAAACAGGCAATTCCTTTTTTAAAATATTAATTTGTTTATCTTAATTGGAGGCTAATTACAATATTGTAGTGGTTTTGCCATACATTGACATGAGTCAGCCACGGGTATACATGTGTCCCCATCCTGAACCCCCCTCCCACCTCCCTCCCCATCCCATCCCTCTGGGTCATCCCAGTGCACCAGCCCTGAGCACCCTGTCTCATGCATCGTAGAAACAGGCAATTCCAATTGATGCCTTAGCCCGTACGGAGCTGGAGAAACCTACTTATTAAAAAAAAATTATCTTTGTATTTATTCATTTCACTGCGCCAGTGAACGGGGGACCCATTTCCCCTGACCAGGGCTCGAACCTGGGCTGCCTGCATCGGGAGTGTGGCGCCTTCAGCACTGGACCACCAAGGGAAGCGCCCGCCCGCGCCCCCACTCTTCAGTCCTGAGAGGTACTGGGAGTTCTCTGCGCTCCAGTGGGCCGCGCTTGGTCGTTTTCAGGGATTTCCGCCCCCCTCGTCTAGACTGAAAGAGCACCTGTAGCGCCCCGCCCCTCCCCACCCCCAGCTGCCCTTGGTTTGTGTTTTCCCTGCCCTCTATTCCAGCTGTGAAACAGGCATCTCTTCTCAATTTGTGGATTGGGTGGCTGAGTCTTCAACTTCTTGCGGAGCTGGCTCGTCCCTGAGAACACACACAAGCGGCCTTTGATTGCCCTGGAGGACAGCTGTCCTAGAGGCAGATAGCTGGCACGCCGCTGGAACAGTCCCTCCCCTCTGCTCTGACGCTGGCTGGCATAGTCTTAGATTGGGTGGCTGAGTCTTCAACTTCTTGCGGAGCTGGCTCGTCCCTGAGAACACACACAAGCGGCCTTTGATTGCCCTGGAGGACAGCTGTCCTAGAGGCAGATAGCTGGCACGCCGCTGGAACAGTCCCTCCCCTCTGCTCTGACGCTGGCTGGCATAGTCTTCCCCGCTTCTAGTTCCTTCTGTTTCCCATCCCACCTCCGCTCTCTGCTATTGGTTTAATGAGGTGTCACGTTAAAAATGGTAGTAGGGATATTTGTGATAAATTTTCTTCCTTGAGCTTCGAGAATGTGGCAAGTAGCCAGATTTCAATAGCAGGCCTTTCAGGGGAAAAGTAGGTGATTTTGTACAAAGTAATACTTCTTTTGTTTCTCTTAGCTTTTCTCCTGAGTTCTTGTTCCTTTTAAAATGAGAAATCTAAGGTATTTCAATTCTGGCTATTCTTCTCCAGAATTGAGTAAGGTCTTGCTCTTTAAAATGAAGGCAATACCCAAAGGTCTAGATGCTTCCACCTCATCCTTGGTCACCATCCCTCCCTCCCCCCACCCAAAGTTTACCTTTGGTCACCTTCTGCATTTGAATTAGAATGACTTTTAAGCACGAGAAACACAGAAAGTTCCTGCTCACCTCAGCCTTTCAAGGGGAAGGGACACTCACTAGTGTTGGCCTGGGGCAGGAAGCGGAATCCTTGTGATGTGCAAGTTTATTCGGCTGCCACAGGGGCCAACGCTACCTCAGAGGCTGCTGGGAAGAGTGTGTGTGTTTGTTTATAGGCAGAGGTCAGTAATTAATAACTCACAAATATTCTCTTCCTGTAAGGTCAGATTTTCTTCTTTTAGAGCGAAACATTCCCTTCAGCCATCTGCCCTGTGGCTGAAATAGGACCTTCACACCTCGTGATTTCTTCATAGACTCACACTTGTCTCTCTGTTGCTTGTGTCAAGAGAGGCGTAGCCTAACCCGAATGGAACGGGTGTCTTGCTCATTTGAGGGCTCGGGGCTTTCTGAGGAAGCTGGACTGTAGATCTGATTCAGTTACATGCTTTCAGCTTTTCCAGGTCATCTTCAAATAATGGGCAAAAGAGTCGGTGGGAATACCAGAGATAGAAAGTTAGGCGGTTCAGTGAGAAGCTGCCACTTTAAAAAAGGAATGTGAGCTCAAACAGTTGGGTGACCTCTAGTAAACCTTAAGGTTAAGCTTTTTTCCCGTGGATTTTTTTTTTCCTAGCTGTGGTAGTGAAGAGTGTAAGGTATCCTAGTTAATTTTAGCATTTCTCTTTTATGAGACAGAAGTGAAGTTCCGTTTTGACTAGACTTTTCCTGATTTCCTTTGGTGTGCCGACCTCCTTCTTTCTCCCACTTTCTGTAGAATGGAGAAAGGCATTTGGCCTCTCCCCTTCCTCCAGTCTGACACCTCCCTCTGTTTTTTTTTTTTTTTTGCCCCTCCTTCTTATCTTTGTTTTCTTATCGGCCTCTCCCTAAAGCTCTGCTTTCTCCTTATAAGGCTGGCTGAGGTGCCTCTGTCAGGGCTGCAGCAGGGATACAGGTAAGTAACTCGACGTGTCTCCGACTCAGGATTGAGAGGCAATTCCGTGCTCTCTGTCCCAGTGGAAGGCCTTGGAGAGGCACATGGTTAGTGGGGGAGGAGGAGGAGGCAGCCTGGCCCGAGAGATCAGGAGGACTTGCTAGACCAGTCCTGCCTGTGTGTCACACGCCCTCCAGAGAAGCAGGTTTTGTTTCTTTCCGTACTCTTTCTGTCCTGGGCCCCCTCAGGAGACGAGAGCCACACCCTTACTTGGCTTCAAAGCCAGCCTAGCATTTAGCTATTTTAGTATGTTACGGTTTGGGGGGGCTCCCAGAATACCTAGGNCCAGAGAAGCAGGTTTTGTTTCTTTCCGTACTCTTTCTGTCCTGGGCCCCCTCAGGAGACGAGAGCCACACCCTTACTTGGCTTCAAAGCCAGCCTAGCATTTAGCTATTTTAGTATGTTACGGTTTGGGGGGGCTCCCAGAATACCTAGGAGGGGAAAAGAGCAACAAGAATGTCCCATCTGGTTTCTGAATTTAGGGTCAAGATGGTGGAGGTTTGTTTTTTTTTTTTCTTATAAAGTCACAGTAAAAAACAGTTAAATTCTGGAACAGGTAACTAGAATATTTAAGGTGTCCTAGTGACCTATAGAGATTGCTAGCTCAGCTGCCTTTTAACAAGGAGTATTTCTTTAAAAACAAAACCCCAAAACGTTTCATATATTTGTTTTCCCTTTTTTTTCTCAGAAACTCCAGTGAGATAGCATGATCACTCTTTCTTAAGAGGGGGGTGATTTACCAGAGACTCCCTTAATTCATGAGATTTAGGTGGCACTGGTGGTAACAAACCCCCGCCTACCAAGGCTCGATCCCTGGGCAGGAGGACCCCCTGGAGGAGGGCATGGCAGCCCACTTCAGTGTTCTTCCCGTGGGCAGAGGAGCCTGGCGGGCTACAGTCCATGGGGTCGCAAAGAGTTAGATATGACTGAAGGGACTTCGCATGCATGCAGTGGTGGACTCGGTGAGACCTAGTCCTTCCTTGTAGAGACTCCTTCGGTCAGCCTTTTGTGTGTTCTTAAGTGGAGAAGCTGGGCCTGTCACAGGGAGCAAGGAAACTGCTAAATACTTGAGGTAAGTCAGGTTCTGGAATATCAGTCCTGTAATTCTGAGAAGTGCCCAGTTGGCAGGAGGTTGTGAAGTGAACATAGTCCTCTTTCCGTCTTATTGCAGATCCTGTCCAGGGTTTGAGTTAGTGTAGGAGCGAGTCTTTCCAGCAGGGAGAAATACTAGAATTGTTCTGACTGAGCTTTGAATTGTTTTCAGTTCAGATGGTGGAACTTCAAGTGGTGGGTGGGGTGCTTAGACTTTGGACTTTGGTATAAGCACTCTGTGATTAAGAAGCCCTGGAAAACTTATCGACAAAATATATTCCTTTTGATATAACAATTAAGTGTTGGCTTTCTCTCTGTGTGGTTGAACCGGACTATTTTGGTTTGAACTTGGCAAATGCCAGTCAAGGCAAATACGTACCCGTGCATGTTTCGAATACCTGCGCTTCTGGGCTTGAGTCTGTTCTGTGTGTCACAGGTGCTGTGCTTCACTGATGTGTGTTCCTCAATAGGTGGCTCAGTCTGTGCCTTTTAAACAAGCAGTTTGGAATCCCTAGGATGATGCAGATTTTGCTTATCATTGCGTTTAGAGGGAAGACATCACTTTATCTTTGATTCTGTAACGAAGAAATAGAAGGGAAGAGTGCTGCCTTTGAACCTGGCTACAGAAGATAAAATTTCTTTTTTCTTGGTTTATTCCAGAGCCCAAAGACTGTTGTTTGGGGTTTAGAGTTTTCCATCTGAAGACAAATAATTTTCCTCTTCCCACAGAGATTTATATGCCTAATTTTGGTCATCTCTTTGGATATACTTAGCTGAATTGTGTGGAGGTGGGAGAGAGGTTCAGAGTCACCCTGTCTATAGTTTTACATATCTTATAAAGCTAAACTCTGAAAAGTAACAAAAAGTAAAGCTTACAGGGGTTATTCATAACCTCTCCAAGGTCTCACAGGCTGTTTCTGGCAAAGCCAGGTTTTGAACCCCAGGTCTTTTGATCGCTGGAGAAGGAAATGGCAACCTACTCCAGTACTCTTGACTAGAAAATTCTATGGATGGAGGAGCCTGGTAGGCTACAGTCCATGGGGTCACGAAGAGTCGGACACAACTGAGCAACTTCACGACCCTTAAGTGTCTGAAGAATTCCCGTAGCCTGTAGTTTACGGAACTACAGTTAGTGGCGAAGGGCAGCCTGCGGGGATGAGTGGTTTTTTCAAACGCCCCACCAACACCTCCAGAACCAACACCTCTGAACCAACACTTCCCAAACCTTAGTCCTTTATGTTAACTGTTTGTAGTAGTATTAGTCGCTCAGTCGTGTCCGACTCTTTCGACCCCATGAATCGCAGCACGCCAGGCCTCCCTGTCCATCACCAACTCCCGGAGTTCACTCAGACTCGTGTCCGTCGTCGGTGATGCCATCCAGCCATCTCATCCTCGGTCGTCCCCTTCTCCTCCTGCCCCCAGTCCCTCCCAGCATCAGGGTCTTTTCAGATGAGTCGGCTCTTCGCGTCAGGTGGCCCTAGGACCGGGGTTTTGGCTTCCGCCTCAGTCCTGCCGGTGCGTCCTCAGCGCCGGCCTCCTCCGGGCGCTGGCTGGGCCTCCCTGCAGCGGTGGAGCCGCAGCAGCTTTCTGTGCGGCGGGGCGTCTGCGGAGCGCTTGCCACGGAGCGTCTCATTTCGTCCTTGTAGCCGTCCTGTGTGTCTTGTTTCTCCCTGTTTCTCCATTTTACAGAAAAGAAACCTGAGGATGAGAGAGATTTGCCCAAAGTCATATGGCTAAGAAGCAACAGAGCTGAGATTTGAACACAGTCAGTGTGATTCCAAAGCTGATATTCTTAACCTCTAAGAATCCTCATTCCAAACTGTTTCTGCAGCCTGTTTACAGTAGAACATCATCGTGGGGATTGTGCTGTAGGCAAGTGACTTTTTGCCCTGATTCCTGGTTGACACTGTTGAACTGTTTGGTCTTTCTGGGTATCTAATTTAATTCAACTTTGTTTTTTTTGGTTTAGAATTCTTATAGAAGAGATTGGATATTTACTGTTGTCCGTGCTTGAATATGGGAACCGTATAAATTCAGGGTCTGTAGGTCTTGGCTTGTTAAGAATAAAGAAAAATACTCTCAGAAAATCTAGTGATAGGTGAATTGCAAGTTGCACCTGTTCACTTTGCTTCCCTCCCCCACCTTGGGAATTCCTTAGTGAGCTTTTTTGTGGGGGGTGGGGGGTGGTTTTACTGCATGTCTTACAGGATCTTAGTTTCCTGACCAAGGATTGAACCTGGGACTGTGACAGCGAAAGCCCTAAGGCCTCGTCACTGGGCCACCAGGGAATTCCCAGTGATCTTTTTTTAGTGAGGACAAGTGTCATCCATTGAAAATAAAAGTAGCAAACCGGTAAAGGTGTTGCCTGTAGTCTTGAGGCTTTCCTGACTCTTAACTGCCAAAATTAGTTAATGGTTTGCAGATTCTGGTCTCTAGGATAATTCGTTTTTTATGCTGTGTATGTTTGGCATGAGACTCAAGTCTCAGAGTTTTGAGGTGATGTCCTATATGGCTTACCTAACTGCTTCATTCTCTTCCCCCACACATGCTTTCCTTTTCCTTCCATTTATTTTTTTTAATCCCACTTATTTCTAAAAATATGGAGACATTATGGGTAACCCATTAACCTAAAGATAAGTAGAAGCTTCTTCTTTTCCCTTTTTCCTTTGATATTTGGGAATAAACCTTTTAAGAGTTGTAGGAGAGAGGTATTGGACTATCATTTTATATTCGAGTTAAGTTCAAAATTTGCTATTAATTGAGACCTTGGGTAACTTCTTCATCTGTAGCCCGTTCTCTCATTTGCAGTAAAACTTCCTTAGAGTCCTTGTAAGGATTGCCAGGATGATAAATCGAAAACACTCAGTGATTGTTGCTTCTTTTCACCTTCCCTTTCTCCTTGTTTAAACTGCTAAAGCCTCAAGTAGGGAATTGAGAGTTGATTATAGCAGATGTGTAATTCTGTGATGGCTGCCAGGCGCTGAAGAGAAGCCCCCTGCGTCCCAGAAACACTGGTCTAGGTAGGGCCTCCTGGTAAACAGTGCTGGAGTAGGGACGCCGCCCACCCACGCCTTAGAACCCCGCTATGCCCTTGACCCAGTTAATTGCATCTGCTAGTTCACAAAATAGTTTTAGGCTAAGGCATTAAGTAATGTAATTGGAAGATAAAAACTAACTCTTGAAACAACTTAATACCCCACATTTATATAATGTACGTTGTCTCAGCTGCTCCTCGCTGCGGCTCTGGGCTAGGCTGGGCTGGCGGTGTTGCCACCTTAGAGATGAGAACGTGGCAAGCCTTGCTGCCGTCGTTGGCTAGTGGCGGAGCCGGGACGGGGTGTGTCTTCTGAGTCCAGTTCTGCCCTGCAAAGCTCTGCTTCTGCCCTGTTCCGGGCAGATAAGCCTCCCCCATGCTTTTAGTCCTAGGAATCTCGTCTTCTCTTTCTTCATGTTTGCACTTTCTCCAGATTAGGGCCGGTGGTCCGCTTTAAAAACCACGGAGATGGGAGAAGCTAACGTCTCCAGATCCTGCTCCCCAAGTTGGAGCCCTGGGTAGGGCCCCCTTACCCTTCCTGAAGTCGTGGGGTCAAAAGCTGGTGGTTTCATGGCAGACTGACAGCTTCTCTTTGCCACAGGGAATGTTGTCACTGTACGCTCGATAGTAGTGGTAGTTGGTCTTTTATTAGCAAAGAAAATTACAGGGTGGAGATTGCCCGAGTAGTAACTGCAGTTCAGACTGACCTGGGAGACGCTCTCGAGCTCAGAGTCCTCTTAGTATGGAAGGTTCGTAGGTCATTGATATAGTGGGTAACCGCAAGTGCTTAAAATTCAGTAATAAAAATGAAAGGGAGGAAGATTTTTTAAAAATAAGACTTTTGAGTGGCTTGTTGCTATGTAGGGGACTGAGAAAGCGACAGCAGCCTTTGAACTTAGAGGAAGAACAGGGGTTGGTAAGTGGCTGTGGGAGGGAGCCCAGAGCACAGGCTGGAGGACCGCATTCTTGGACTTAGGGCCTGGATCCACTGGGAGGAGTCTGGGTGATGGAGAATTAATTAAGGAGTCTGAAAAGTGAAAGTTCCTCAGCTTGTCCGACCCTTCATGACCCCATGGATACACAGTCCATGGACCTCTCCAGGCCAGAGTACTGGAGCGGGTAGCTGTTCCCTTCTCCAGGGCATCTTCCCAAACCAGGGATGGAACCCAGGTCTCCCGCATTGCAGGCAGATTCTTTACCAGCTGAGCCACCGGGGAATCCCAAGGAGTTTGTTGGGTGCCTGTTTGTTAGTTCCTCTGGATACTCGCGCTTGCTAAATGCTGCGTGTACGTGAAGCAGACAGGCCTGAGCGGCTGTGCTTGGTCGGGCCCTGGGGAGCGTGGGAACGGGAACTGAAGCAAAAGGCTGAGCCTGGCTAGTCCCCACATGCCTTCCCCAGCACAGCTATCGCACTGGTTTCCCAACGTCCTTGTGGGCATGCTGGGACGGGGCTCTTGACGTTTCTGCCTCGGGGGTGGGGTGGGAGGAGGCGGAAGGGCGTTCCTAAAGTAGCTTTCCCAGTTTGGTTGCTGGGAACAGGCGGTAAATGAATTTTCTATCCGTACTATAACCTGCTCCTAGTGCTCTGCGGAAGTAGCGGTAGAGAAACTCTGACATGATCGCAGAATCCAGGTTTTATTGAAAGCTACATTCAGGGTCCGCGTAATTTGAAAACAGCAAAGTCCAAGGGGGATCTGTCACATTAAGCAATTCCGGGTCAGATTTTAAATTACCCCCGTTCCTAGATTGTTTTTTCCCCCATATCTGCCCTTGCTCCTTTTTTTTTTTTTTTTTTTAAATACATTAGATATATTTTATTTTCCTCTCACTCCTGTTTTTCCTCCACGTATTCCTACAGCTCTCTCCTTCCTGCTTCCTCCTTGCTGTGGTGGCTGGGATGCTTCTCCCCTGATACTTTGGATCTAGCCTGGGCTGTTTTCTGTTAAACCAATCAGTTGCGACCTTCTCTTAACAGGTGTGTATATAAATATGTTTATTAACAATAAAAAATTAAGTGCTTTTTTTCTGGAGGGGTTGATGAGCGGGTGGGAAATAGAGGAGAGGGTTTATTCTGAAACCCACCTTTCAACATAGTGCATCTGGGACTCCCCAGAAAGTCTCCCACTGCCAGCTTGTAAGAGAGAAGCCTGACTCAGTCCAAGAGTGCAGCTGCGGTGCCCCTCCACTTACTAGCCAGCTCGGTAATTCAGACACAGGGTATGGGGCACCCTTCAGTTCTGAACAACGTATGGTGGTAGTTACACACAAATCCTCTATAGGTGCTTGGATGTTTACCTTTAGTTGGAATAAGTAGAGAGGTACAAATGGAGCCCGTTTAGAGCTTTCTCCAGGATGGCAGGGGTGTAGGAAGTCCCAGCTGTCCACTAAAGGTGAGTCTGTGAAGTGCTGGAAGGGATAACTTCCTTACAGTTTCATAGGATGGCTCCTTTTCCTACTCCACAGAGAGAGGTGGAGGTCACTGGAAATGGTTCCTTTTTGCACAGAGTCTTGTTCACTCTGCTGCTTTCTCGTCCGTTAGCCAGGGCACACATTCTGCCTTCACTCCTGTAGTGTAGTTTTGAAAAGCAGAAAAGCCCCGTTACATATGTATTCAGTTTGAGGGCCTTAGTTTACTTCCTGCCTTTGATGGTGGGAATATTTTTTTGTTTTTACTTCTTCCATTTCTTGTTGGTAGTTTAACTTAGCATGTTCGTTTAGTATGCTTTGTCACCACTGCCGCAGTTCAGTGTTCGGATCTGGGGGACGGGAACTAAGGTCTGCCCTGCCCCTCTGTCTCGAGAGGCGGCTTGTCCCGCAGGACCCTGAATGCTTGTCTGTGGTGCGGAGTTACAGCTTCACTGAGAAAAAGAGCTGACTTTAATCTCGTGTATGAGCGGGCCTGAGCCCCATCCTCTCTTACTGACAGTGCAGGGCATGAGTCTGGTTGCACCTTTGCTTTCAACGGCTGTTCCAGGCACGCTGTTACAGAGGATAGTGGGCAGAGGACCTTGCTGGTGCAGGCGCCGGTGGCGGGCCCAGGCTTGGTGGCGGCTCTCTCACTGCAGGCAGACCGCGAGGGGCATCTCTGGCTCTGGGGTGAATCGTGCGCCTGTCCTCTCTGACCTGTGCCCTTCTCTCCCCTCTCTCGCCTCCCCGGTAGTGTGCAGTGAGGGGCCTCCTCCCTCCCCCCCTCCCTCAGTGGGCCACCTTCTCTTGCCCTGCCCTCACCTCCATGGACGACTCGGAGGTGGAGTCGCCCGCCAGCATCCTGGCCTCCGTGAAGGAGCAGGAGGCGCAGTTTGAGAAGCTGACCCGGGCGCTGGAGGAGGAGCGGCGCCACGTCTCGGCGCAGCTGGAGCGCGTCCGCGTCTCCCCGCAGGACGCCAGCCCGCTCCTGGCCAACGGCACGCT
The DNA here is from genome assembly GCA_006410635.1 of Cephalophus harveyi. Classification (NCBI taxonomy): domain Eukaryota; kingdom Metazoa; phylum Chordata; class Mammalia; order Artiodactyla; family Bovidae; genus Cephalophus; species Cephalophus harveyi. The sequence continues at coordinate 692,433 of SJYT01071975.1, forward strand.
CACCCGGCGGCACCAGGTAACCCTCCGTCCGTCTGCCAGGCCTGTCCGCGGACATGGACCCCTCGGGGAGGCTGCTCTCCGCATGGCGGGCGTCCTGTGCCCCTGCCTCGTGATCACCTTCGCAGGGCGCTCGGGACTGGTTAAGACAGAGGACATTGCCGCTCTGCCGAGTTGCGTGGACATCTCTTTCGAAGCATCCATCTGACTTCCTGTCGGCTGCAGTGGGGTTTCTAGGTCGGGATGCCGTTCTGGTAGTGGCAGATCATATAATTTGAAGCTGTACTCAAGTTACTTTTTTTTTTCCTGGTTTCCCCCTTCCTCCATATCAGAAATTCAGGGTACTAAATGCCTGCTTCGGGGTTGGGGAAGTTGGGCATCTTGCATCCTCATTCTCCCTCAGAGAACAGTTTGCTCAGAGGCGTGGCAGTGTCCATAAATTGTGTATTCCGGCTCCACACTCTTTTTGTTGGCTGTGCAAGTCATTTTTTGGAGAAGGGGGTCATTGTTAATTCTTTTGGTTAGAGTTGGAAAGGGAGCATCATGCTGCTATTTAAGCCAGATGACCGCAGGAGCCAGTGGTCTTTGGGCTGGCTGACTCGGCTGTGACTCTGAAGTGAGCTGGTGTTCGAAACGAGAAGTGTCTTGTGTTTCCTATGGTTTCTGTAGTCTGACTTTGCTGTGATGTAATCTGTCTGAGGTTTTGTCTGTGTGTGTGTGTTTGTGTGTGCGTGTGTGTGTGTGTGTGTGTGTGTGTAGTAGGCACTGCCTGATAGACTTCGTCTTAAGAGATCCTGATGGGAATCAAGGATGCTCATGCTCATGATTACTTATTAATGTTTGAAATGGAGAAGGTCCCTCAGGCTAAGGAGCTTGTTGAAAGGGAAGTCGGGAAGTCGCTCAGTCGTGTCCGACTCTTCGGGACCCCATGGACTGCAGCCTACCAGGCTCCTCTGTCCATGGGATTTTCCAGGCAAGAGTACTGGAGTGGGGTGCCATCGCCTTCTCCGTGGAGCTTGTTGAGTGAGAGGATATAATCTCAGTTGGGGACGAGCCGTGTGTTTGCAGTGCTTCTAGGCTTTTTACAGGAACAAGAATAGAGGCTTGGGGTTGGAGGGGTATATATTGCAGAGGAGAGCAGGACCGCCCAGCCTTGGAGGTGATGGGGAATTCCAGGATTCAGTATATGGAGTCTCTCTCGCTTTTATTTTTAACTTCTGCTCAGCAGTGAAACCACACCCTTCCTTCTTCCTGAAAATAATGTTTAACTTCCTTTCCCTACAGCATTACACGTCCTACATAATGGGTGTAGGGTAGGGGAAGAGTCTCTCAAGGTGGCTGAATCTCACTGCCTGCTTTTTGAAGGGGAGTAGTCAAATGTGTTTTTACATAGTATAAGGTCATTAGATTATTTCCTGCTGCTTCAGATGGAGCAACTTAAGAATGACATTTTTGAATGTGTTCTGTGGATCTTATAATTGGTGATGAAGATATTGAGACATTTGTTTGCTTAAAGGGGGTTGAGATGATTATTTTCTTCCTGCTTGGAAAGAGGAACTCATATCTCTTGCTTCTTTCTTTATAAAGCTGCCTGGTGTGGGAGTTTCCCAAGGTTGTAGAGCATGAAGATGCATGGAACAGTAAAGGCTTTTGGAAACCCCACACCCTAGCTTTTCCAACTTTCCTGTGTTCTTATGGCTTTCCAAAAAGATTTCACGGGGAACTTAGCTGATTCAGAAGAGAGTTTTGAGTGCTTCATATGTGTAGGCACTGTTGAGGGTGCTAGGAAGGCGCTGAACAAAACTGACCAAAGCACACAAACACCTCTGCCCTCAGAGCTCTCACCGTCTTACCTTTCAGAGATAGGCCGCCCGAGCTCCAGGCCCAGCTGCGGGTCTGAGGTGCTGAGTCTAAGGCGTGATGTGGTTCTTTTATCTGTACTGACAGACAGACTCTGGGCCACACATGCCTTCTTGAAAGCCCTTTTCCTGTTTGGAAAAAAGATCATTTGTGTTTGATAGAGCAGAAGAAGGCTGCAAAGTGAATTGTCTTCTTGTGGGCTCTGTTTCAGAACGGCCGCTTTGTGGGCGATGCTGACCTTGAGCGACAGAAATTTTCAGATCTAAACCTCAACGGACCCCAGGTACTTCTTTTGGTTCAAGGTCTGGGTTGCTTGTTCATATCTTTTTTACTTTCCCAGCTTGAGAGCATATTGGTGTCTTCTAAATTACCTGGCACATTGTAAACTCTCATTAATTAGTTTCATTTAGTGGAAAAAAAAGGAAAAAAGGGGAGCTTCAAAGTATATTTATGGTTTTATTTTGGACTTAATTATACTGGCCATTGATTTCGAATTTGATCCCTCAATTACTGCATCCCTTTTCTAGAGTGGGCGTGGTTCTACTTTGCAGAAATCCCTACTAAAATCTAGCTGGTCTTGAGCCTTAGGCATATCTGAAAAATAGCATTGAGCCATTCAGAAGATAGCTCTTACTGAGGTTTTCTGGTTCGTCTTAAAGGTTCTTATTGGGTAAACTTTGTTTTATTTGAAGGATTACTCAGATACAGATATAGCTGTTTTTAACACAGTTCATGTTCCCGTGGATGACTAGAACTGGACGTTACATCTGCTGTCTCTGCCACTGGGGTGGTGTTGATGTAGCTATAGTTAACTCGGTTCTGTTTGTTAAGTGAACAGGACTGGGAACTTAGATCTTCTGCCCTTCTGTACAAGTTGGGAAAGTGGGAACAGTCACTCCTAAAGAGTCAGAAGATGCGTTGTCCTCAGGGAGACTGTGCTGCGAGTTGGGGTGGATCGTTAGTGCATGTGGCTTAGGAGTGGCTCTTTCCTTTTTCTCTCTCCCGTGTAGGAGCACAGCCACCTTCTATACAGCACTGTCCCCAGGATGCAGGAGCCGGGGCAGATTGTGGAGAGCTACACGGAAGAGGACCCCGAGGGCGCCATGTCTGTGGTCTCCGTGGAGACCTCGGACGATGGAACCACTCGGCGCACAGAGACCACAGTAAGCTGAGACTGGCGTAAGGTCTGGGGTGGCGCTGGAGGTCCTCCTGTGGCCGTTGCTGAGGGGAAGGGCTGGGCAGTTCACTAGGGTGGCGGAAGGGCCCGTGATCTGTAGTGAAGGTGTAGAGAAAGGGCGCCTGGGCTGGACAGGGAAGCTAGAAGAGATATGAGAAAGCTGGCTGGAATGAGGAAGAGCCTCAGCAGCTCTCCTTGAGGCGCTGTGACTGCCGGCGCGGCTTTGCTCCCTGCAGACTTCCCGGAAGATCGAAGGGGAGACGGTGAGATTGCTCGGCGTTTCCAGGGAAAGCAAGCTGGGGACAGAGGGTTATTTCTTAGAGGGGTCTAGAGTTTAAGCGTAATTTGTTCACGTCATTAACGTTCCTTTTTTCTTTCCTTACTCGAAGGTCAAGAAAGTGGTGAAGACCGTGACGACGCGGACGGTGCAGCCGGTCCCCATGGGGCCCGACGGGCTGCCTGTGGACGCCTCGTCGGTGTCGAACAGCTACATCCAGACTCTGGGCCGTGACTTCCGCAAGAACGGCAACGGGGGCCCTGGCCCCTACGTGGGGCAAGCAGGCACGGCCACCCTCCCCCGGAACTTCCACTACCCGCCCGACGGATACAGCCGCCACTATGAGGACGGGTATCCCGGGAGCGGCGACAACTACGGCAGCCTGTCGCGGGTGACCCGCATCGAGGAGCGGTACAGGCCCAGCATGGAAGGCTACCGGGCGCCCAGCCGGCAGGACGTTTACGGGCCGCAGCCCCAGGTCCGGGTGGGCGGGAGCAGTGTGGATCTGCACCGCTTCCATCCGGAGCCCTACGGGCTGGAGGACGACCAGCGAAGCATGGGCTACGATGACGTGGATTACGGCATGATGTCCGATTACGGCACGGGCCGGCGGACGGGGACGCCCTCTGACCCGCGGCGGCGCCTCAGGTGGGCAGGGAGGAGGGCGGCGCCGCGCCCCGCGGGCGGTGGGCGGCGGGCGGTAGCTCAGCAGCTTCTCCCAGCGGGGAGCAGAGGCCCCGGGCCCTCCCCCGCCCGTGTCTCTAGGAGACCATCATCATCGCCCCTCTTCTGATCTTGCTAAATACTCACCTGGTTTTTTTGGTCTCCTTTTCATTATAAATATCATGTATTCTAATTATAGAAAACAACCTGTGCCAGTTAATTGGTCTGTGTCCTGAGGAGAGGCCTTTGGTTCTCTGTCAAGAGTTTCTTTGTTTTCTGCCTAAGATTTGACGCCCCGTTTGGAACCTGATATCTGAAGCTATAGAATATTTATTCTTGTGAATTTCTTCCACTTCTTGTTTGGTATTAAGAACAAGGTTAAGGATTTTAGGCTTTCAGGAGCCGAATAGACAGTTGAAAGGGAAAGTGGTGTCGCTCAATCGTGTCCGACGACTCCTTGTTCTGTAGCCCACCAGGCTCCTCTGTCCATGGAATTCTCCAGGCGAGAATGCTGGAGTGGGTTGCCATTTCCTTCTCCACGGGAATCTTCCCAACTCAGGCCTCGAAACAGGTCTCCTGCCCTGTAGGCAGATTCTTTGTGGTCTAAACCACCTAAAGGTATATGCAAGAACCCTCCCTGCCGTGGCTTGAATCTCAAGTTAAAAACCTTGATCTCACAAAAACCCTAATGCCTTGTGCTTGGCTGCTTTCCTCTTACATTTGATTGTGACGTGAGATGGACTGGCTTCCTTAGAGGGAGGTACTTTACTGACACCCTGAAAGGCTCACTAGTTCTGACTGTACTGCTTATACCTGGGGATTCTTTGGTGACGTGCAAAATGCGGTAACTGATGTGTGGACGGGTAGATGGTTTACACCGAGAAAACGCTTTATAATGGTAGCTGCCAGACCTTTTCTGGAAAAGGGAAGGTTAGTCGCTCGGTCGTGTCCGACTCTTTGCCATCCCATGGACTGTAGCCCGCCAGGCTCCTCTGTCCGTGGGGGTTCTCCAGGCAAGGGTACTGCAGTGGGTTGCCATTTGCTTCTCCAGGGGATCTTCCTGACCTAGGGACTGAACCCAGGCCTTCTGCATTGTAGGCAGAATCTGTATCATCTGAGCTGTCAGGGAAGCCCTAAACCTTTTCCATAAAGAACCATGGAACTAATTTAGGCTTTGGGAATAATACGTTGTTTTTGTTGTATGTCATTGTTCGCTTTACAGCCTTTTAAAAATATGAAATTATATGGTTAGATAGCACGACCGACTCAATGGGCATGAATTTGAGCAAACTCTGGGAGATAGTGGAGGACAGGGGAGGCTGGCATGCTGCAGTCCATGGGGTCAACAAGAGTCGATCATGACTTAGTGACTGAGCAAAAACCACGAAAAAATATGAAAACCGTTCTTAGTTTTGGGCCTAATGTGGCCCATGGGCTGCCAACCTTGTTTTAGAATAAGTCAGAGAGTGTTTTCTGAGCAAAGAAACTAAGAAGAATTATAGGAGAAGATTTACGGATGTTTTCATGGTAAGAATATCCTACCAGCTGTTGCTGAATTTCTGTGTGAGGTCATGACTTTCTAAAGCAGACGCCTCGGTGCTCATTTTACTCATATTAGGTAGCTTTGGTTAACAGCAGACGGGGCTGGGCCCAGGCCAGAGGCCCCATTATCTAAGCCTGAGTCACTCACCTTTCAGGTATCCAGCCCCCACGTGACTCATGTTTTATCCTGGGGTGGGGCTGGGGGCACACCAGGTACAGCCATCACCAGAGGCGGCGGCCTCGGGTGGCGGCGGCTTCTCCCGACTTCCTCATTAGTGGACTGAGTGGGTCGAGTGAGTGCTGGCGGCCAGGTCATTCTCTTGTCCCTGGTTGGAGCAGTTGACATAAAGAAAGAGGGTTTGGGCTTGGTCCTTGGGTTTATTCCAGGGTGGTACTGGACTTAGAAACCTGCTCGACTAGCCGAGAACATTTACTGCTTCCTGTTCAAGGTCAAGTGAAAATCAGGAGGCAGAAAGATGGGTGAGGACGCGCTGACCCTGAGGCCTGGTTCTGGCTGTGCCTTAGCCGGTAGCTGTGTAGCCGGAGGCAAGTCATCTACTCCTCGGGGCACAGCCTTGTTATTTGTAAGACAAAGGAAAGAATGTCATGAGCCACCTATAAACGTGACCAAAATCGTTATGGTGATTGTTTTGCAATTGCTTTATATTAAAATAATAATAAAAGTAAAGTAAAAATATCTTCATCGGCTGTTGATAAAGAACTTCCCTTAAATTCTTAGGCTTTTCTTTTGTGTTCTTTTCCTTACACTTGTAAACACACTCTGACCTTATTTTTCCCTCCTGAAATGGAATCTCGCTTGATACGCTGTTTAGTAGCCTACTCTTGGAGAAGGCAATGGCGCCCCACTTGGGTTGCTCTTGTCTGGAGAAGCCCATGGACGGAGGAGCCTGGAAGGCTGCAGTCCACGGGGTCGCTGAGGGTTGGACACGACTGAGCGACTTTACTTCACCTTTCACTCTCATGCATTGGAGAAGGAAATGGCAACCCACTGCAGTGCTCTTGCCTGGAGAATCCCAGGGACGGGGGAGCCGGGTGGGCTGCCGTCTCTGGGGTCGCACAGAGTCGGACACGACTGAAGCGACTTAGCAGCAGCAGCAGCCTACTCTTAACACTTAGCTATATAACCTGTGTATTTTGTTTCAGTGATTTTAAAAAATAGTGGTTTTTTTTTTTTTTAATGGACTGCTTTGTCCATTTGAATTGTGTTTGAGCGTAGTGTTGGCGGCTCTGAGGCAGGCCCTCTGCTCAGGCTAACCTCGAGGGTTTGCTGACAGTGGCAGCGGTTTTGTGGAGTAAACGAGAGGCTTCTTCGGAGTGTTCCACACAATGGATGCTCCCCTCTCCTGCGGGAGCCCCTGAGTGAGATGAGCGCGCAGGTGACGGGTCTCTTCCTTCCCGGCTGTCGGAGTAAATGACAGTGTGGCAGCTCACCCTCTAGTGGCCGGTGGCGCGCGTGGGAGGCCTGTCTCGGTTCGACCCTTCTTCACCTGCAGAGGCTCTGGCTCCGGCTCTCTTCTCAGTGGCTGGGACCCCAAGTGTGGCGGTGGCCAGTAGCGTGCATTTTGACAGAACCGGAAGTGTTGCCTGTAGAAACTGGAGACGAGGAATCCTGTCTGAGACCCATGTGTTGAGCAGCAGAGATGGCCTTGGGATGAACTGTGCAAACTCAGGTTCAAGCTTACAAGCTCGTCAGTACCAAAGCTAAGTCCTACGTGAGGTAGCACGGTGTCCTCTACTGCTGCTGCTGCTAAGTTGCTTCAGTCGTGTCTGACTCTGTGCGACCCCATAGACGGCAGCCCACCCGGCTCCCCCATCCCTGGGATTCTCCAGGCAAGAACACTGACTTGGGTTGCCATTTCCTTCTCTAGTCCTCTACTGCTGTTACTCTCAAAAAAAGAGAGACTCTGTAAGAATCTCACTTTCTCTCTCTCTTTAAAAAAGAGGCTTACAGGTAAAGTGTGTTTGAGAGTCTTATTTACACACAGCTGCTTCCTGTGTGTAAATGCCTCACGAGAGCTGGTGTCAAACGTCATTCCCTGATTTCTCTGCTGCCAAGTTCATTGGTTTGACTAACTCTGCTGTCTGAAGGTTTATTTCAGTCTCTACCTGGAGAACTTACTAGGTATGAGGTGCCATTCAAGCACTGAGCAGTCAGGATTCCGTTCTTTTTTGTGATCAACCGTCCAGATGTTTGTTGCTCCTCCAAGCTAGTAAACGTCACAGAAGAAAACGAAAGCTTTAATCGCAGATGCCTTTAAAATTATTGTCTTATCTCATTAAGAAAAATGGCTCAGTATAGTCTTTATGCACAGGAGAGATGAGACCTAGTGTGCTAGAGGTGGGGTTCTTCCTTCCTTGAAGATGAGGGGTAATGGGAGCTCTCCAGAGAGCCACACATGACAGCTTGGTGTATTCTTTTCTCTCTTGGTCCTTCCAACACCGCAGGAGCTATGAAGACATGATTGGTGAGGAGGTGCCATCAGACCAGTACTACTGGGCGCCTCTGGCCCAGCACGAACGAGGGAGTCTGGCGAGCTTGGACAGCCTGCGCAAGGGCGGGCCCCCGCCCCCCAACTGGAGACAGCCGGAGCTGCCCGAGGTGATCGCCATGCTGGGCTTCCGCCTGGACGCCGTCAAGTCCAACGCCGCCGCGTACCTGCAACACCTCTGCTACCGCAACGACAAGGTGAAGACCGACGTCCGGAAGCTCAAGGGCATCCCAGTGCTGGTGGGATTGTTAGACCACCCCAAAAAGGAAGTGCACCTCGGAGCCTGTGGCGCTCTCAAGAATATCTCTTTTGGGCGTGACCAGGATAACAAGATCGCTATAAAAAACTGCGATGGCGTTCCTGCTCTCGTGCGGCTGCTCCGGAAGGCTCGTGACCTGGACCTCACGGAAGTGATTACTGGTGAGTCCCCGGCCTGGGGCATGCCTAGGGTTAGGGTCAGAGATCCTGCAAGGTCTTCCAGATTTTAAACGCCGGCTGTGTTGCCATTTGTTTCTCCAGGTGAGCTTCCTGACCCAGGGATTGAACTTGGGTCTTCTGTACTGCAGGCAGAGTCCACCATCTGAGCCGCCAGGGAAGTCTGATTTTAAAGCATTGTTTGCTAACGTGTTAAACGCAGAAGACTTCCTTTAAAATTCCAGACCCTTGGCTCCCGTTTTAAACTCACAGGAGCTGGTGGCGGCGGACGTGTCTTGCTGCCCAGTAGTTGGTCTGAGGGGACCGGGGCGTGTTCCGCTAGCGTGTGTGGGTCACAGTCAGCAGAAAGGGAAGGAAATAGCACAGACCATTAGTTCTCAGTTGGGGGTGATCTTGCCCCCAGAGGACATTTGCAGTGTGTGCAGGTATTCGGTTGCCATAATTTGGGGAGGTTGGGAGTTGGGAGGGAGTGCTGTTGGTATCTAATGAGTGAAGGCCTGACATTTACTCATTTAATGATGGACGGGACAGCTCTCCACAACGAAAATTATCTGGCCCAAATTTTTAATGGTGGTGAGATTAACAGATGGGTATAGCGGGCCCAGAAAGTATTGCTTATAATAATTATTGTTTTAGAAACCTTACTTCATGATGTGTATGTTTGTATTGAGCCATAATGTAAAACACGTTGTCATGAGTAACAAACTAAAGCTTGAATATCGTTACAAGGTATTTGGTCGTTGGGGAAGACTGAGAAATGCTGGGAAAGGGGTTTCTCTTTGGCATTCTTCAGACATACTGTCTTGGTGCTGGAGAACTGTCTGATGAGTGGTCTCTGCCAGGAACCCTGTGGAATCTCTCATCCCATGACTCCATAAAGATGGAGATCGTGGACCACGCGCTGCACGCCTTGACAGATGAAGTGATCATTCCCCATTCGGGCTGGGAGCGGGAACCCAGCGAAGACTGTAAGCCACGGCACATCGAGTGGGAGTCCGTGCTCACCAACACCGCTGGCTGCCTCAGGTAACAGAAGGGCTGGGAGCGCGTGAAGACTGAGCTTCTAAAGACTGAAATTGCTTTCAAAGCACGTTTAAATCCCGTCGTCTGTTAAACGTTCCGGCTCCGTTCCTGTTTGTGTTGCATCCATGACCCCGTCCTGTGCTTCTGCCTGTTGCCACCCCCTGGCATATACCATATGGTTTACTTGCGGTTCCCACACATCTTCCTCACTTGTGTGCCTCTTTGACTTTGTTAATATAATTTGTTCAAAACCAGTGGTGTAAGGCCATTGTCTAGTCCTGGGCTTGTGTGTGTCTGTGCCTTTAATTACTTGTATTTCAGTTCAGACTGTGATAAATGCAGCACGTGGGTACAGCATACTGGAAGGACAGAGTGGGGAAGAGTCCTTCCCTGTCTGCAGGGCAGATCTGCTTGTTTCTGTTTTGAGGCTAGACTCAGGTGTTTTGACTCCGTGAACGTTCTCCTGAGTTCTTTGTCTTGTATCCTGAAATGTGCAGTCTGTTCTTCCCTCTTTGGAGTATGCGCCTGTGTGCTCCGTCCCGTGAGCGGTGTCTGTCTGGCATTGTTGCTGTTGGTCTGCTCTGTCTATGCGCCCCATCCCTGGCCTGGTTATAAGTATCCTGAGAGCAGGAACTTCAGCTTCCTGTCAGCTCTAGTGCCGCCCTGAACAGGCACCCTTCATTTGTGACGGTGGAAAGGCCCTAAGGAGGCTCGCACAGACTAGGGGCACTAAGAGAGGCTTTCTGGAGTTCAGGAGTCTCGAAGCTGCCCTTCTCCCCCCAGGAATGTCAGCTCGGAGAGGAGCGAAGCGCGCCGGAAGCTGCGGGAGTGTGATGGGTTGGTGGATGCTCTCATTTTCATTGTCCAGGCTGAGATTGGACAGAAAGACTCGGATAGCAAGGTAGGTTCGCCGGTCAGTTGCCCATAAGACAGGCCTATCATCACAGGCTTTAAAATAACCTTAGATACCTGTACCGGCCCCTCCTTAAAGTGGGTGTTCACCGTAGAGGAAAACTGTTTCCTTTGGAATTTCCTCTGCCTACATATTTTAAAGCTGTTTAGCCATACTTTCATTTTTTTCTAATTAGGAAAAAGTCAGCGTGACGTTGAGTTTTATGTTGCACACCAAATGGCAGCAGAAACCTTTATTAGCCTGAGGCTGAAAGAGTTCTGAGAAGCTTGGGGGCACTTAAGAGGCGTTGTGAGAGAATGAGCTGGGCGATGCTCTTGAGGATCACTGGGTCAAAACCTGAATCATGGGCACCTGCACGTGCCAGGAGGTCACCTGTTGTCCTCTCCTCTCACTGGACCTTTTACTTTGTGACCCCAAGCTTGTGGAGAACTGTGTCTGCCTCCTTCGGAACCTGTCCTATCAAGTTCACCGGGAGATCCCGCAAGCAGAGCGCTACCAGGAGGCGCCTCCCAACGTCGCCAACAATACCGGGCCGCACGCTGCCAGCTGCTTTGGGGCCAAAAAAGGCAAAGGTGAGGCTTGCTTCCCGCTTCCCCGCCCGTTAGTGCAGGACGGGGAGAGGAAGGTGTTTCTGGCTGTACGTGTGGAACGCTTGCTGAGGAGTGCTGGAGTCTGCTGGTCGGGGACGTGCCCTGTGCCGTGTGCTTCGCGCTGGTGCTGCTGGCGGTGGTGCTGGCGGTGGTGCTGGTGGTGGTGCTGGTGCTGCTGGTGCTGGTGTCGGTGTCAGCGGTTGGGCGTGAAGGCTGAGGGCCCAGCTGATCTGGGGCCCTCCCCCCCCCCGTCCTCCTCTGTTTGCTGTGTTCGTCTTTCCCTCTGTGCTCCCCTGCTTGTTTTCCCGTGATCCTGTTGACGTCTCTCTCCTGCGTTCTCTTCCTTCGTTTCTCTGCTCTCCTTTCCACCCTGGGTGGCGCGCTGGAAGATGAGTGGTTCTCCAGAGGTGAGTGGGATCTTTTAAGCTGCTCACCTCCCTCTAATTTGCATGTTTGGGTTTTAGCGTCCCTGGCATTTCCTTGCCTAACCCTTCCCTGTGGATGCATGTAGGAAATTGCACTGGAGGAAGGCCGCTGAGCCCGGTCACGCTCCGCTGAGCGAGCGGCTCAGGCGTGCTGTTCCTGGGCGGCAGCCCCTGTCCCCGGGACTGAGGGCGGCGGCCACTCACCCGGCTGCTGCGCGCGTCCTGCTCTTGCTTCCGGGACAAGCTGGGGATCCGGTCTTGTTTTGTCTTATGCCCCTCTTGATGCATCTCTGATGGAAACATTCTGACTGAAGAATAAAGAATATACTGAGTGGACTCCTCCTTTCTTAAACTTTTTATCCCTTCTCCCCCCACTTTCTTTTTTAAATTTCCAAAGGGAAAAAACCCACAGAGGATCCAACAAATGATACAGTGGATTTCCCTAAAAGAACTAGTCCTGCTCGAGGTAAGTTATCTTTTTCTTCTCAGGCTCCATGGTTCTCATAAACATCGTCCACAGACAGGTGTCTGGCAGCCTATCAGTAGGCCGTACGGTGTGTACACTGCTCTGTCCCCCTGACTTAAGGAATTTGAAGTGATGATTAAAGTATTTGGAAATTTTAAATATTATAACAGTGATTTTCAAAGGACTTCTTGTTATGGCAGTTATTCAGATTACTTGAGGGTAAGGACTTGATGGTAGTCTAGACCAGGAACTTTTTATGTTCACTGATACGGTGAGTCCAAAATTCACAGCTCTCCATGGATATTAAAATTTAGATGTTGTTAAATCTGTGAGAGACCCTCTGACTTAATCATCGTTAAGGTGAGCAGGATGGCTCACTTAAATTAGAAATAATTCATTTGAGATGAGGAATCTTTACCTCTTCAGTGCTGTCGATGAGTAAATGCATCCCTTGAGTGCTGGGCAAGGCCAGAGTAAACTGTGGCTAGAAAAGAGACTAGGAAGGAGAGAGCGGAATTGCATATGAGTTGATACATGTCCTGCTTTTGCCATGGACGAATTATTCTTGAGAAGGCATGTAGTCAAATCTGAGTTTGCGCTTGGGTCCGGGGGTGGGGGTGTTTAGAGAGCCTGCTTGTATAGGAGCATAAGCCCAGCAACCCAGAGTCAATCCTAACGCTGGACTGGAGTCAGCCAGAGCCTGCTTTGTAGGCACTGCTAAGCACCCTCTGCTTTCTTGCCCTTTCTTGTGCAGGCTATGAGCTTTTATTTCAGCCGGAGGTGGTTCGGATATACATCTCACTCCTCAAAGAGAGCAAGAATCCCGCCATCCTAGAAGCGTCAGCCGGGGCCATCCAGAACTTGTGTGCTGGACGCTGGACGGTGAGACCCTTTTACAAGATGCATTTGGGGATGGAAGGACTTAGCTTACTCGTTTGCTATCGTTTGTAATCTGTTCTGCTTCTTTCCACGTGCTGCTTGTAGTATGGTCGATACATCCGCTCAGCTCTGCGTCAAGAGAAAGCTCTTTCCGCCATTGCTGACCTCCTGACCAATGAACACGAGCGGGTTGTGAAAGCTGCATCTGGGGCCCTGAGAAACCTGGCTGTGGATGCGCGCAACAAAGAACTGATCGGTAAGGAGCTGGCTGTTGGCTGCTGCCTCAGCATCCGCTACCGCACCTTTATTCAGCAGGCACTGAACCGATCAGTAAGGAGCTGGCTGTTAGCTGTGGGCCCAGCATCCGCTCCCGCCCCTTTCTTAACAGCAGGCACTGAATTTACTTGTTGAAACAGCTGAGGAGGACTCCCAGTCCTCCATAGTTGGTGACTCTGGGGCATTAGCGTTATATTCTAATGGTTCTTGGAAAGAGAAGAGGTGATGACTCTTCAAAAGTTGAAAGATCATCTCTGATTTGTTGAGCATGTACTTTGTTACTAGGGATTCGTAAGCCTATCTATGTTCTCATTTAAATGTTACCGTTTTACAAATGTACTTTTTTTCTTTTAAATAGAACAAGAAAACTGAGGGTCGGGATGTTAAGTAATTTTTCCAGAGTTAATAAAGCAGAGCCCAGTTTTTGTTTTTGTTTTTTTTCAAATTCACAGTGAGTGTTGTATTAACCTATTGCAGTATTCAGTATACCATTTTCACTAAGAGATCTGACTGGACTGTGTAGCATATTTGACATAAAGTATCCAGATTGTTTTACCGCGACTGATGGGGAGAACAAGTAGACAAGTAGGAAGGACGATGCATTCGTGGCTGTTCCCGGTCCTTTGCCCTTCTGAAGTGACGGTCCTCCAGGAGCGTGAAGCCGATTCTCAGGGGTGGTCCCTGCACTTGGTGCGGGCGGGGCGGTGCACGTGGGCTCCGCTGGCTCGCCCTGTGTACACGCCCCCCGTCTTACCGCTGTAGGTAAACATGCCGTTCCCCACTTGGTCAAGAATCTGCCAGGAGGGCAGCAGAGCTCTTCCCAGCATTTCTCTGAGGACACCGTGGTCTCTGTTCTGAACACCATCAACGAAGTTATTGCTGAGAACTTGGAGGCTGCCAAAAAGCTCCGGGAGACCCAGGGTATTGAGAAGCTGGTTTTGATCAACAAATCAGGGTGAGAGTAAGACTGAGCCGTCACAGCTGGGGCACGCAAGCACGGGAGAGGGCGCTGGGGAGGGACTCTACCCTGTTGATTTTGCAGGTTGTTTTCCCTTTTTTACATGTAAAGAATGAAGGAGATATTGCTCTCTTTTCTGTCTTAATGTTGATCTGTAAATGGATAAGACTCTTCCATGAGACATTTTTTTGTTACTGTTTGAGTTAAAATACTGGACTTGGTGAATACCTGGTTTTGCCTATTTGGGAACTTATATTCTTATGTTACATTGTATTAGAGAGGACAGGTTCTCAGCTTCTTTCCTGGTCTTACATCCACATTCCATCTGGTTTTATTTCCCTAAAAGGAACCGCTCAGAAAAAGAAGTTCGAGCAGCCGCACTTGTATTACAGACGATCTGGGGCTATAAGGAGCTGCGGAAGCCTCTGGAAAAAGAAGGGTGGAAGAAGTCAGACTTTCAGGTAGAGTGACTCTTGGGACTGGGGCTTTCACCTTTCTTCCCCTTGGTTTCAGGTGGTGCTTCTTTCTCTGCTTCTGTCTCACTGTCACGGTGAGCCTCCTTTTGGCCCTCACCTCTGTGTGTACAGGAAGCATTCATGGCGCCTGAAATAGCCCTGGTCCTGCGCTGCGTCGTGGCGCAGTGGAGTGCTGGTGGCAGTGTTGGCCGGTGGCCCTTTGGCCTCTTCTCCTAACCTGTCCCAGCCCTTTGAAGGAGTTTGCCGTTTTCTGAGACTGTGTTTCCTTTTGATAGTGTGAGTGTTTGGTACCTTTGTAATTGGTTCAGAAACGCAAATCAAAGCCATCACATCCTACTTTGTTTCACTGTATAGGTGTTTGTTTAACCCTTGTGAGTCACCTTTGGTAAGAATTGTGTTTGGGAACAAGGCCTAGAAGTCTGAGCCCTTGAAGGAGTCGGGTATGGGTGAGTTTGGCGCCCTGTGTGACTGCGTTTTCCCTTGGCCTCCAGGTGAGCCTGAGCAGCGCTCCTCGGAGCCAGAGCGGCCACGCGCATGACGACAGCACGCTCCCCCTCATTGACCGGAACCCGAGACCAGGTACGGGGTCGGAGGGCGCGGCGCTTGTCTCCGCGCCACCGCCGCTGTTCCCTAGTGGGCCTGCTGTCTGACCAAGACGTGCGTTTATTCCTGAACAGGCTTGCTTTTGGTAGAGGAGAGGTATACTTCACCCCAGGATTATAACATGGAACTTTAGAAAATAAGAGCGCATCAGAAGATAAGACAGGCAGTTAGCCTGGGTGTGGCCCCCGACTCTGCCTGTGGCCTTCAAATGGCGGGACAGGGAGCCCTGCTCTGCTTCCTCTGCTTAAGTTATAAATTTAAGACGTGCAACCTAATGATTTGACATAGGCATATAGAGAGTCCCTGATTTAACGATGGTTTGAGCTATGATTTCTCGACTCTGTGGTGGTGCAGAGGTGATGTGCGTTGAGTAGAAACCACACTTGAGGTTGAGTTCTGACCTTACGCTGGCTGGTGAGACAGCGCGGCCCACGCCCATCCCAGAGGCCTGTCGGCCGTGTTGTCTCTGGGGTTCTTGGCGCGCAGCCGACACGCCAAGAACCACTCTGTGCCCACACAGCTGTTTGGCCTTTCGCTGTAAGTGCAGTTTTCAGTGTGTTATATTATAAGATATTCAGCACTTTATTGTCAGGTCGGCTCTGTGTTAGATGATTTTGCCCACCTGTAGGCTGATGCAAGGACTGTGAACATGTGTAGGCTAGGCTAAGCTATGACCTTCTGTTTGATGGGTTAGGTGTGTTAAATGCATTTTCAGCTTACCAATAGGCTTATCAGGATGTAACCCTATCATCAGTCTAAGGGAGATCTGAATATTGCAAAAGGATTATTCTTCCCTTTTAAATTTTCATATAATACCAAGTAGTATATGTTTACTGTTGAAAAATTAGAAAATACAGGCAAACCAGGAAAGGGACAACAACAAAAACTACTTATTTCTGTTGTCCAGAGATAACTCTGTTATTCTGGATTCTGTCTTTTAAATACTGCCATGTGAGCAAACACATTTTCTTCAGAAGACAAATGATGTATTTTGTTTTGTGAAGTGATTGTCACTTGTGTCTTTTATAATCCTTATTGTCTTAATGACACTGGGGTTTTGCCTGAAATGTGGCTGAGAATCATCAAATCTGTTGACATTTGTGCTGACGCTGCAGAAGCACGGGTGGTGCTCGCTTTATTGCTGGGGGCTGAGCACAAACCCGAGCAGTGACCCCAGCCAAACCCGCTGCTGCAGTCTTTGTTGCCATTTACTTGCTGTTTCAAGAAGAGCCGGTTTGGGGAGGGTGGGGGGAAAAGCCAGTCTCACTTAAGAATGTACTTGGTGGAGCTGTAACAGTTACTAGTTTTATTGGTTCTACTCTTGAGGACTCCTTAATACTCTGCATTGATGATGTAGGGAGCACTCAGGCAGCACCTGAAGCCCAGCAAAGCCTCATGGTTATCTTGAGGTGAAGCACTTACGCTATTTGTTTGAGTTACTAGGTGAACTAAGCCACCTTTTTTTTTTTTTTTTGGAAACACCATTTTTACTTAAAAATTACAGACATTTTCTTGAAAATGAATGCAGAAAGCTTGTCAGTTTGGGAAAAAGTAACTGACAAGTACTTGCTGCCTGAATTTTCAAGTGAAAATTTTAACTTTGGAAGATTTGTATCTGCCACTGTGAGCCTGGTAAAATCCCAATATTTGTACTTTTTGATGAAATCATTGATGATTTTAGTGAGTGTGATTTTTTTTGATATATCATGAAATGTGTTAACTTTAGAAGATCTGCATAATTCTGTGAACCAGTATATTTTCCAGGTGACCAATGCATGATTTTCAAAATCATACAGGGTTAATTGATCCATTCAAAGTGCAGAACAGACCAATGGGTTTTAATTTAACAGATGAAGAGAGCATTGGTTTGGATTCAGTTTCCACACTATGCTGACCTTAAAGAACACTCTGCTTGTTGAGTATCAGTATACTGTCAGAGAATGTCACTGTCATCTGAAAAGACTGTTAACATTCTCCTCCCTTTTCCAACTTGTTATCTGTGCGAGGCTGGATTTTCTTCATACAGTTCATCCAAAATAACATCCCAACAGATTGAATTACAGAGGCAAATATGGGAATCTAGCTACCTTCTCTTAAGCCAACTCCAAAGATGTGCAAAAATGTAAAACAGTGCTTTTTTTAAAAATTAAAAGTATGATTTATGTTAACATGGAATAGGTTTATTGTTATTTTTAAATGAAATGAATATTTAAAATTTCTTAGTGCCATAACTGTTAATACAAGTAACCTGCACCAATGAACGCTCTTTGGATCCTTGTAATTTCTAAGAGTAAAGGGGCTTTGAGACCAAATAGTTTGAAACCCGCTGGCTTACGGTGAATGGGTTCTTATATTAGAGTCTGTAGGAGAGGGATCTCTTTTTATCTAGAGCTTGGCTCTTGTGGGTGGCGCTCAGTATAAAAACTTGATGAGAGGGAGGGGGAAGGACAGAGACTGAGAGCGATTTTTACGATGTGTAAAGCTTGAAGACTTGTTTTTTGACCTGGATAACTTTCTGGCTCCCTGTAGATAAGAAACCTGATCGGGAAGAAATTCAGATGAGCAGTATGGGATCAAATACGAAATCGTTAGGTAGGTGATTGATTCGTGCCTAAGCTTATGGAGGAGCAGGTCGCTGGGACGAGGAGGGCTGTCCGGCGTGCCCCTCTCTCCAGCAGCCTCACTGTCTGCCGTCCTCAAGAGCGCTGGCTGCACATTTCATTGGAGGGGTTCGAAGAGATTTAGTAAAACCTATTATCCCTGGGTCGGGAAGATCCCCTGGAGAAGGAAATGGCCATCCACTCCAGTACTATTGCCTGGAAAATCCCATGGACAAAGGAGCCTGGTGGGCTACAGTCCATGGGGTCGCACAGAGTCGGACACGACTGAGCGACTTCACTCACTTGATCTGTCTACCTTTCGCCACATTTCCAAATGTTCAGAGGTTAAAAAGAAACCACCCTGAGCCTCTGCCGTCACCTCGGAGTCTCACTGGTGTCCCTGAACTGCGCTCACTGCCTTTCACAGCCCGCGGCCACGTTTGTGCTGTCTCGCTGGCCATGTGGCAGCCCACCTGGTCTGCTTGCTAGCCTGTCTCTTCACTCCATACTCTCTTTATTCTGCTCTTGTGATATCTCTTGTTGGAATGCCCTTGCCAACTGCTCTCTAAATTGTCTTCATCCCCAAAGGCTTGGGTAAGTCCCGTCTATTTGGTTAGGTCTTGCCTTGCTATTGCAGCTCACCTCGCCTCTATCTTCTCCTAATTCCAGTACTCGGCATAGACAGATCTCTTCAGTCTAGCTTTATGGTTACATGCGGCATGCGTTGCCCTCCCAGTGAGATGTAAGGTTTTCATGCCCGGGCCTGCCAGACCATAGTGCCCTCCTGGAGCGTTTGGTGCAGTCTAGTGTCCAGCAGCGGCGCCTGACTCACATTTGTCTGCTTCGTACGCAGTTCACGCTGGAGGGGATACCATGCCTCTGTGTACAGTTTTCCTTTTCTTTTTTGTAAACTAGATAACAACTATTCCACACTGAATGAAAGAGGGGACCACAACAGAACACTGGACCGATCCGGAGACCTAGGCGAAATGGAGCCACTGAAGGGCGCGCCCCTCATGGTAAATCCTCTTCGTGTCCTGTGGTCCCTCCAAGGCCAATTCTGCTTTGAAGCCTGCATGTTCTGTGAACTAGGAATAAAGAGTATAGTGAAAGATGGCATCCTTTTCTTGAGGTTTTTGGGTTTTTTTTTTTTTTTTTAGGGAAAAAGTAGGACTTCTGATTCATGTTGAGATTTCTTGGGCCATTAATTCTGTGGTGGTCGAGATGGGAGAAGCAGGGATGTGAATGTACTGCATGTATGACTCACACCAGCTGATCTGTCCTCTCAGTTCTCGCTTTCTGCTCCTGCCTGTTCTGGAATATCTTTCTGCTGCCTCAATACTGTTGCCTCGTTGTGTTTGAGCTTACAGATGTGGGGGTTTTCCCTGGGTCTGGCACTCACTCGTGAGGCTCCTGTTTGCTTACTCTCCTACTAACACATCGCATGTGTTCACAGCAGGACGAGGGGCAGGAATCTCTGGAGGAAGAGTTGGATGTGTTGTTTTTGGATGATGAGGGGGACCCCATGTCTTACCCTGCCATGGTATGTCCCCTGGCCGCCCCCAGGATGGTCCTCGAGGAGCGCGGCCTCTGTGTGCCAGCAGTTTGCCAATCATGCTGATCCGACCGCTCTTGGCCACGTGGGGTTTAGGGGCACTGCTTCTGTGATTGTCGCCTCTTAAGAGGCTGCTGGTGATCTGATTTTCCATTCATGCCACTTCCTTCGCTCCAGATTTGTTCCGCTGCCTTTTGGTTCTTCTTATTCCCAACCGTACTAACATGTCTTTCTCTTTTTTCCCCTACAGCAGAAGATATAGCACCACTCTCTCCGCTACATCCGGGCTTATAGTATATGTGCTTTTATTTTTTGGTGGTGAAATGGACTGATGATTTTCCCTCTCTTCGCTGGACTGTTGTGCCAACTGCCAGGCTGCCTCCTGCCTTGACGGCCCTCAGTGGCTGCCTTCTTTCCATCAGCTCCCTAACTGCTTCCAGGGAAGCTGAATTGTCCCTCTTGCCCCTCCAGACCCCTCCAGTCACTCCCGAGAAGCCTGACTCAGTTATAGACATATCTTGAGAAACTGCTGCAGATTAGCTCTTTCTGCCAGCTCTCCCTGGAACTCTTGGCCTTGGTGGAGGGAGGGAGAGAGTAGGAACCTTCACTGGAAGCCTTGGAAAGAACCGAAAGGTACATGCTATACAGGCCGTGTCCAGCAATCGGATAAACTGGTGATTCTTAATCAAGATTTTTCTTTTCCTGGTGGGGAAGGGAATTTTTTTTTTTTTTTTTGAGAATGGAAAGTGTGAGCTCTTCTTTTATTCCTAATGACTATTTTTGAAGCAAAGAAGGCCGGCAGCATTGGCACATCCCACTTGGCAAGGGCCCTTGAGTAAGTGAAGGTTTCCTAGAGCGGGGAGTGAGAGACCTTGCCCTGATCCTCTGCGGGGCGGGACCACCCAAGGACCTGCACCCCCCATCTCTTCCCCAAGCCTCCTGCCAACCCCGGCTGCCGCGGCTGCCCCCGCTGAGGCTGTCCCGAACCCTCCTCCCCCAGTCCATGGTAGTGTCTGCTGACTCGGCCTGGCCGTTTGCAAGAGGCTGTAGAAAGAGGAAAACGTGTCAAGGAAGACTTTTTTGGGTGCAAAGGAGCAGAAGGATGTCTTCGGGGAGAAGAGCCTCTGGGAGGAGCTTGTAGGAATGTACATGATTCGTTTAGTCTGAAACTGGCAGGAAGCTTCCCAGCTGGCTCCCCCTGCCCTGCTTTCTCCTGTCCTCAGCCCTGCAGCCCCGTCCTACCCCCGCCTCCCCCTGGACTGGCTGGCTGGCTAGAGGCCTTGGTGCACATGCCCCTGCCCCTCTGCCCTGGAGAGGTGGGCTCGCCCCGGCTCTGCCTCATCTCTGTGCCTTCGGCCTGGGGTGCGTCTCCTCCTCCTTCCTTTCCATGTGCCTTTCTTTGCCTCTGCAGTCTCATTCCTCGTGATGTTGCAAATTATACTTGGTTGCTTTCTGACCTACTGTTGGCCCCAAATAGCAGAAAGAGGAGACCCTCCGTCTCTCCACGGGAATTGGAACAGCCTCTAACTTTAGCCATAGAAGGTTTTTGCTCAACTGTATATGTTGGGGTTTTGCAAAAGTCCTGTTCTGATGAGTCTTATATTTGCAGGTTGGGCTAGAAGAATCAGCTGCTATGCGGTTGATTCTTTTTTTTTTTTTAACCCTGTCCCTTATTTACTTTTTACTCCTCCCCTCAATCTAAAAGCGCTGTTCAAATGCAACTGGAAATCTTTATTCTCCTCCCTCCCCCTCCCCTAATATTGAGGCTTTGGGGTAGGAGAAAAGTGCACAACCCACCACCCCCTTCCCCTTCCCCTATGCATTAAAGTTCCTTATTTACCCCTTTGCCTCCTCGCATTACTTCCCACTCCTTTTCTGGCAAAAAGGAGCCTCTTCCTCTCTGTGATTAAGCGTACTGCGCAGGGGAGACCGCCCCGTCCAGCCCTGGCTCCACTCTTGGTTTCTCTTGTCTTCTGCTCTCTTCCTGGTGCTCTTTTTGTCGGTGGGGTGTGGGTAATAGAACAGCCATAGGCTTTTGGGGACCTTTAACTGTTTTATCCTTTTCATTTATAAAAACACTAAACATTCAATTTCAGAGAACCAAAAATCCCACCTTCCCACTGAACACTAAGGGGCGTGTCTTCTGCGCCAGACCTTTTCTGTTTTTCTTTCTCTTGTTAATGCTTTTAAAAACAAATGAGTTTTTTATATAAATAAAGTTTTTAAAGTGTGTATGTGGGGGGTCTGTGTCATTTCTTCACTTTAAGCTTGTATTCTCTTCTCTCCTTTTCATCTTGATTACTTCATTATATATCAGTGTCCTTTTTCTCTCCAGGGCACCCAGAAGGGGATTGTACCAGGATGGATTTATTTTGAGCCCAATCCCAGCTCTTAACAAGGAACATTCTTTTAATTATATATGAAACACTTTTCCTCTGAAGATTCTTAAAAATTAAATGTAGAGCATGGGAAGCTTATTGCTTAATTTACAGATAGGAAACTGAAGTATAAAGAATAAATTTCTTAGTCACTGGGATTCTTTTGTGACATCTGTCAAAACTAACGTTGAATAAAGCTCTACAATACATGACCCTCTTGAACATATTTATGAGTAGAAGATTAGAAGCTACCAACTCCAGCTGTCATCCCAATAAATATGGAAATGTAGAATTAAAAGGCTCACTGGGCGATGAGGTTGCTTCTCAGGCTGTCTGCCATCCTTTAGTAAGACGGTAAGGGGCAGGCCCATCGCCTCCTCTGTGTCCTACCAAGTAGCATGGGTGGGTAGCAAATACTCAGATTACCAGGGGTTGTCTACACTGTAGAGGCCAAAGATTAAGACCTCTGGAAAGGGGCCTTGTTACCTTGTTAAGACGAGAACTGATGTAAAATGCTTCTTGTATGCCCAGTCTTTAGATTAAAGATGTATAGCTATTTCTGGTGATGCTCACGTCTCAATTTTGTTGAACTAGGTCTCAGGTATGAAAACTTCCTTGGACTAGTAGGACCAGGACATCTGAGCATTGCAGCTGATACTTTTACAGCTTGACTTGTGTCCAGCAGTTGTAGTTTCAGAAAGGTGAAGCACAGAGCCGGAAGGCTCTTAGACTTCGCTTTATAGGGAGATTTGGTAGCCCTGTTTGAGTGTCTTTTTTAAATGTAGAAAATGCTGGCTATTGGTGAATAGCCTTCATTTCTGTTATATTTATTATCCGCTGGCATTGAGCTAGACACAAACGTTAGTCTTCTCTCCCTGGATTGGTCCATTTGTTTTATCTCATCCAATAAATATTTCCTCAGCATCTTCCAGGCATCAAGCATTGTTGTGTACATCAAGTTTAGATGAGAGAATGAAACGGATGGACCCTTTCTCATATTGATAGCAATCCATGAGAATCTGTGCTCTTTTTAAAAAAACATTCTTCCGCCCTTAACTAAAACAAGGTGTTAAAAAGAAGGATCTATAGAGTCCCTATATCTTGTTTCTTGGTACTGATTTAGTAACGTTTTTGAAGCCTCTTATTGTCTCTCAGCACCAGCTTTAGGAATCCTGTGTATTTTGTCAAGATTTGCCGCCTTACTCCATGATCTTTACAGCCTGAGCTTTTATTCCCCACTCCCAGTGGAGGTGGTAATAGGTTATGCCCAGCCCCTCTTCTGCCTCAGTGATGCTTTCTTTGTGAGCATGTTTGTGAAGTAGCTGCAGCGCGTCTCACTGTGACATACTTTGCGACCGAGCTCAGAGCTGTGACCTCACTTGGCCGCTGGTTTCTTCCTGAACTAATAAGCTTTGCTACAAATTAGAAATAGCTCATCCAGGAAGAGCTGCTGCTGCTGCTAAGTTACTTAAGTCGTGTCTGACTCTGTGTGACCCCATAGACGGCAGCCCACCAGGCTCCCCCGTCCCTGGGATTCTCCAGGCAGGAACACTGGAGTGGGTTGCCATTTCCTTCTCCAATGCATGAAAGTGAGAAGTGAAAGTGAAGTCACTCAGTCGTGTCCGACTCTTCGTGACCCCCCGGACTGCAGCCTACCAGGCTCCTCCATCCATGGGATTTTCCAGGCAAGAGTACTGGAGTGGGATGCTATTGCCTTCTCCGCCAGGAAGAGCTAAGAACCAGTTATTCTAGACCATTATTTTTCACTTTGTTTCTGAAGTCCTGGATAGTAAAGATTCATCTTGGTATTTTCATAGATAGTTGTAGACCACCTACACCTAGTCTTACAGATTGGAACAAATAAAAGGAATTACCTGGGAAGCTTGTTAAAAATGCAGATTTCCATGCTGCATTTCCAAAAATTGCTTCAATAGGTGGGGCTCAGGAATCCCGAAATCTTAAGTAACCTAGGTTATTCAAATGCCTGTGGTGAGTTAATTGCGCTTTGAGACACTGATCTGAGGACTTGCTTAAGATTTCAGCCTCAGACATAACAGAACCCAGGATGACTGGCCTCAGCTCCCCGGCAGTAATCCTAGTTTCATGGTGGGTGTGGTGACAGCCACAAAAAAAGTTCATTGAGGAAACATTTATCTTAAAGGTATGACTGACCGTAGAATTTGAGATACTAGTGACAGGCTGATCCGTTGCATGTAGGTAGGAGAAACTTCTTTTGCAAAAGCATGCCAGCTCTGGATGGGAGATGAACTTCTCCCTTGATATGGGGCCCTCCAGAGCAGTAGAGAATTCCCTAACAAATCTTAAAAGTGTCACTTCTGGCTACAAATAGAGTATCCCAACTGGGGAGCAAGTGGCCCCATTGACCAAAACCAGGGAGATGTGTCTGGAAATTTAAATCACTCCCAAGGACAGCCTATCTAAAGAAAACAAAAAATGTAGGAGCAAAGTTTTTTTGGCTGTACCATGTGACTCGTGGAATCTTAGTTCCACAGAGAATTTAATCCAGGCAATGGCAGTGAAAGACTGGACTCCTAACCACAGAAACGATCAGGGCCTACTACCCACGAATGGGTTGAGTCAAGAGCTTTACACCTGTCAGTGTAACTGCAGCAGCCCGTAATATTGTAAACACGTGGCAACTAGCTATTTAGCTGAGGCAAAATGCCATGCTTCTCACCCACCGTATATGTTTCTGTCTTTATTGTTTGAAAAGACAGCTTCTTCCAGTTTTATTTAGGATACAGAAGGGATTACTGTCTTGCTGTCTCTCCCCAGGTGTTTCTAGTGTTAATGGACAGTAGTTTGAATGCCATAGACATTTGTGCCTGAGAAAGAGAAATACGAGGTATTCGTGGAAATGTGCTGGGCACCTCACTGCTCTGGTCTTCATGACAGTCCTTTGCTCCATCTTTAAGGCAAAGTTAGCACTGTCCTTTTGCAAACTTGGCACTCTGGGCCTTTTTACAGCCCACTCTTGTCAGATTCAAGGGCCAGGAGAATGTAGTGTGTATAGCTGGAACTAATTCAGGTTTCTGTTTTTTGGCATTGTGAATTGGATAGTCTGGAAAGGACTTTCAGCAAAAACAAGATGCTGGGTAAAATGTATTTGTTAAAAAAAATTATAATAAGCATTGCTGAATAAGCACAAAAGTAAGAAATTCATAGATCTTCAAAATGCAGGGAAAACTGTAGGAAGTACGTCCCAACTGGAGCCAGCTTCTGCCGCGCGCAGCAGGCTTTTAGCACCCGTTTTAGTTACTATGGAGAAAATGTGTTGTGCTCAGTCAGTCACGCCCGACTCTGACCCTGTGGACTTCCTACTCCAGGGGATCTTCCCGACCCAGGGGTCAGACCCGCGACTCTTGCGACTCCTGCGTTGGCAGACAGATTCTTTACCACTAGCACCACCTGGGAACAGCAGAGGAGGGTATGGGGAGCAGGAGATGAATCTAGAAGGTGACTCCAGGTAAAACTGGGAGACCCTCAGTGCAAAGGTGAACAAGATATAGAAGGCAGCAGGGAGCTTAACTTGTCTCAACCTTGATGGTGTTACCCTAAAACTGGACTCACCTCTTGGGAGCCCAGCCAAAAGGCACAGCCAAGTCAAAGACCAGGAGGAAACATCCTTCCAGTAAGGAGGGAGGACACCAGAGACCTTTCCAAAGCAGTGTCTCTCTGAACAGCAAAATTGGGGAAGTTTTAAGCTAAGAGTACGTAACATCTTCACAAAGGGGTTTGAGTTTGAGGATTCCTCCTAGACTTGGGGCTAGGATTGACGGAGTCCAAGCTTTAGTTGACTGAAGCCCGTTAAAGTCAACTTCATCATCTCCTGGGTTCCAACTGCTCTGGTAGTTGAGTGCCCTGAACGGGGAGGGGGGCTAAATTCTGAAAAACAGCTCAAGAAAGAGCTTCAGACTATTAGAACTGGGAAGTCTCTACAGCTGACGTATTGCTTTTGTTATTGTTACTTCTCTTGCAGGATAGCAGTTTGTTCCGCTCCCTTTAGATCATTATTACTGTGGCCTGTTTACGGGTAAGCAAGTGGCCAGGCGTGGGTCACCAAATGGCTTAGGCCTGAAATGGCTTCTTTTATGTCAAAAGCTATATCTGGTTCTTTTCTAGACCTCCCAGTCTATCTTACAGTTGCTTGTGCCTTCAGCTGATTTCCAGAAGCAGATGCAATCCCTTGAAGGCCTCAAATCCTGTTTATAAACTCCCAAAACACACGAACGGCCCTGCTTAAAAATTATAAGATGCATAAGAAATAAGACACCATGAGTGGACAAGGGGCCAAAGAAAACTTTTTGATTAATGAACTAAAGTCTGACAGTAAGAAATAACAAAAGACAACCCAGCAGATTTTTTTTGGGAAAAAAAGCTGTTCTGCATGAGAAGCTACAAGCACAAATTTGAAATAAAAATGAAGATTAAGTTGATTGGAGCAATTGAGGGGGTTCTACTGAATTGGAAGATCTCAAGAAATTGTACAGAATGCTGTCCAAAGAGACGGAAAGGAAGGTCAGAAAAAGGCGACAAAGTTGAGAAGCAGACAAGAATAAGATCTAGTGTGGTATCTGGAGCTCCAGGAGGAGACGAGGTGATATCCAAGGAAGTATCCGTTGGTACATTTTCAGGTTTGATGAAAAGCACTGAACGAATCCCAGTGAATTCCAAGCAAGATATAAAGCAACTCATATCTAGAGACTGAGGTGAAATTCTCTCTTGAGCAGCTAGACGTAAAATGCAGATAGACATTAGAAACCAGCCCAGCTGGGTGACTTGTTAACAAGCCAGAAAACACAGGAGTTCTTACGCTGCATCCTATTAACAAAAGAATGGTTATCATGGAAGCTGACACGTATTAAAACTTTTTATTTTTTAAGAGGGCTAATTAGAAAGGTTTTCAGACAAAAGGAGAGTTTGCAGAGGTGGTAATAATACAGGATTCAGGAGGCAGAAGGAAACTATCTTATATGGAAAATCAGAGGCAAGAAGGAACATGGAACAAAGTGGTGAATAACGTTGGTAAGTTACCATTAACTGTAAAAAAATATATAGTTTGTGGAAGGGAAATAGGGACGAGAATTAAAGGCCTGGGCAATAATAGCACAGAACTGGGGGTGACCAGAACACTGCTTTCACGTTTTCATATTCAGGAGGAAAATGAGGGTACTGAGTAACTGACTCTTGTGAAACATGTATTAACTAGAATAACCACTAAAAAGATAGAGCTTATCACCTTAAAACAAGTAGAGAAGGAAGAAGGCAAGAAGCAGATGGGGGTCTCAGATCTGGCCCTTCCTCTGATAGAACAATCTCAGCTTCCAGGGAAGGGGTAACACGGAGGGGCGAAGGGCCTTCCTCTACAGTACAGTTCAGGGGCGCGGGGGAGCCTTCCCCTATGAGACAGTTCAGGGGCGCTGGGGAGCCTTCCTCTATAACACAGTTCAGGGGCACTCAGGAGCCTTCCCCTATAAGACAGTTCAGGGGCACTGGGGAGCCTTCCTCTGGGACAGTTCAGGGGCGCTTGGGAGCCTTCCCCTATAAGACAGTTCAGGGGCGCTCGGGAGCCTTCCCCTATAAGACAGTTCAGGGGCGCTCGGGAGCCTTCCCCTATAAGACAGTTCAGGGGTGCTCGGGAGCCTTCCCCTATAAGACAGTTCAGGGGCACTGAGGTGCCTTCCCCTATGAGACAGTTCAGGGGCGCTGAGGTGCCTTCCTCTGGGACAGTTCAGGGGCGCTGGGGAGCCTTCCCCATAAGACAGTTCAGGGGTGCTCTGGAGCCTTCCCCCAAAATTATAAGACAGTTCAGGGGCGCTGGGGAGCCTTCCCCTATAAGACAGTTCAGGGGCGCTGGGGAGCCTTCCTCTGGGACAGTTCAGGGGCACTGGGGAGCCTTCCTCTATAAGACAGTTCAGGGGCACGGAGGACCCTTCCCCTGGAATACAGTTCAGGGGCGCTGAGGAGCCTTCCCCTATAAGACAGTTCAGGGGCACGGGGGAGCCTTCCTCTGGGACAGAGCGTGTTCAAAACAAGAACAGCCAGTGAAGTGTAAGAACTGGCAGAGAACAGGTCCAAGATAATCTCTATCGAAGCAATGTTAAAATTTAAATAAAAATTATTTGCTGGCTTGCCTGTGGATTGGTCAACCTGATATAAAGACAAGAAGTTCAGGACAGAATATTTTTATACCTTGCTAACTGAACTGCTGGAGAAGGAAATGGCAACCCACTCCAGTGTTCTTGCCTGGAGAATGCCAGGGATGGGGGAGCCTGGTGGGCTGCCGTCTCTGGGGTCGCACAGAGTCGGACACGACTGAAGCGACTTAGCAGTAGCAGCAGCAGACTGAAATGCTGACTCCTGAAGTCCTTCAGGAATTCGAACCTTAGTTTTACATCAGAGGAAGAACAGTTAAAATGAAATGGAATAAAAAAATAAAGAATATTGTGTCTATACCCTCCGTGTTTCCAAACCCCAGAGCAAGACCGAAATAAATAGCATAGAAGATCAGAAGGAAAAAATAAATCCAAAAATGAAACATCAAGGCAAATCCTACTCTCTGAGGCTCGTTATTTCTCTTTGCCTTAGGAAACCATGCAACTTCTTTTTAAAGAAAAAAAAAAAATTGCTCCCCAGCCAGAGAGGTCTCTAGTTTCATTACCAGCATTCTAGGAAATGAAGTCTCTAGTTCTTCTTGTCCTCTTTCAGGACCTACTTTCCCTTTTTAAATACTGATGTACCACCAGGGTTCAGATTTAGCTTGCTTCTGACTTGTTGCTGATGGAATTCCCAGGAAGAAACCTGGTTCAACCTGATTCTTGCCATATCTTCTTTGTATTTTTTAAAAGGTAGGCCCCCAAGGTCTCCTCACGCTCGGCTGTAAGTTTGATGGTGGACACTTGGGAACTCAGCTCTACTCCACCTTTACTTGTAATGTGTCTTGAATTCTGCTCTTATTCTAGTGATGGTTATCTCACTGCGAGTTGCTTTGTAACTTGTATTTTATATAATGTCACCTATATAATGACTTTTCATGTATGGATGTGAGAGTTGGACTGTGAAGAAAGCTGAGCGCCAAAGAATTGATGCTTTTGAACCGTGGTGTTGGAGAAGACTCTTGAGAGTCCCTTGGACAGCAAGCAGATCCAACCAGTCCATCCTAAAGGAGATGAGTCCTGGGTGTTCATTGGAAGGACTGATGTTGAAGCTGAAACTCCAATACTTTGACCACCTGATGTGAAGAGCTGGCTCATTGGAAAAGACCCTGATGCTGGGAAAGATTGAGGGCAGGAGGAGAAGGGGACAACAGAGGATGAGATGGCTGGATGGCATCACCGACTTGATGGACATGGGTTTGAGTGAACTCTGGGAGTTGGTGATGGACAGGAAGGCCTGGCATGCTGCGGTTCCTGGGGTCGCAAAGAGTCGGACACGACTGAGTGACTGAACTGAACTGAAAGTGAAACCCTGCACATATTTGTTCAGTAAATACCCAGATGCGAGGGTCAAAGGCTGTTTCTGTTTTGAGTCCCAGGGATGGAGGCATTGAATTTGTGAATCAGTGAGATGTGTTATTATAATGATATGTTTCTAACATTAGAAGGGTGAACTCTGCTGGCCGGGAGGGCAAGCTTCACTGAGGTGATGTTTAGGTTG
Source organism: Cephalophus harveyi (assembly GCA_006410635.1). NCBI lineage: Eukaryota > Metazoa > Chordata > Mammalia > Artiodactyla > Bovidae > Cephalophus > Cephalophus harveyi. The sequence continues at coordinate 721,713 of SJYT01071975.1, forward strand.
GTCTGAAAGGATAGCTAGCATTCGTCAGCTGGAGGAGACGTGTCATGCCGGGCTGACAGAACAACACGCAAAAGTGTTGCGGTGTGAGCATCCTCGCAGGTGAGGGGAAGCTTATTTTATGAAAACATTTCACCGAACAAACGGAGTGATTGAGATACTGCCATTTTGCAATCCTGAATAAACAGGTCTGGAGCACTGAGGATCAGCTGTTGCTAACATCACAAAAGGAGAATCAGATAGCATTACAAGGTGGTTTTTCAAAACCAAAGTCAAATCAAACCTCTTTATCTGATTACTATTTTATAGGAAATACAGAGGATGTGGGAAATGTTAAAACTACACCATGGGGATGCAATTAGCAAAATGGGATAAGAATTACAAAGCAGCCTAATTTTTAAAATAAGTTAATTGAAAGAAGGGAAAAAGATGGAAGCATGCCTACGTGTACACTGGAAGATAGCAATCTCTAGGTCAGAGCACATCAACCGCAGTGCGTGAAACTTTCCTGGATCACGATATGAAGACATTTTACGAGAAAACTGGAACACTAGCTCAAGCCTAGTGTTATCTGAACTCTAGAACTTGATTTTTACTAAGGGATTATTTTTCAGATGTGACACTGGTATTGTTGGTTATAATTAATTCCTTGTCAAACCGAGCGATGTCATTAAGTTCTAGTGAAGGGAACGTTAGGAGGAAATTTACTTCCAAGTCGTGTGGAAGTCGATGTTGTTTAATTGCTATGATAGGGAGGTAGAAACGAAAGAAGATTGGTTGTGAGCTGATAACCATTAAAACTGGGTTATGGGTAGATGGAGGTTTATTATAATATTTGATTGGGTTTTTATGCCTGTTTGAAACTCCTGGTAATCAGAAGTTTTGACAAATAGTGAAAAGCTATTTGGGAGCTAATTGTTCTAGGTATTTGCGGCACAGGGGTGCAGAGAGAGTGTCAGGCAATGGTACTAGGAAGGGGGGTGGAGGCGCAGCTGTAATGCTTGGGTTGTAAGGACTTTTGCTGCTGGAAACGGGCCGGAGGGCTTCACACCACCCAGGACACCAGGGATCTGTGGTGTCGCCTCCAGAGCAGCTATAGGGATGGCAGGGTGGTGCCCAGCAGAGGGGCCATCAGCTCACCGATGCATTTTAATAAGAACATTTTGCTTCTAACTGTTATTAAATGGGGCTTCCAATTTAATAAATTTCATTTAAAAACAGGATTCTCAAGCTTAAAAAATCTCTATTAGGGGAACAATTAAAGACTATCCCTTGAGCTCTAGTGCAAAAGACTGGAAGTAGGGAAATAAGCGATGAAGCTGCTGTGATATCACAAATGGAATGAGAAGTTTGTTTTCAGGGGAATTTAGTTAATGAGAATTTGATGCAGGAGGTGAACTTTTTTTTAAACTTTTTATTCTATATTGGAGTATAACCGATTACCCACACTGCGATAGTTTGTGTACAGCAAAAGGACTCAGCCACACATCTACGTGTTTCCCTTCTCCCCCAGATTCCCAGGAGGTAAACCTTTCATGGTAATAATTTGTGATAGTCATTTCCCAGGCCGCCCAGGACCACGAAGAGGGTGTGGAAGCGATGCTCCCTCTTCTAACCGAGCCGGCGTCTCTGAGCATCTTCCAGAGCGCGGGCGGGAGGCCGGCCCCTCTGCGACCCGCTCTCAGCAGGGCCCCAGGAGGCCTCCTTGCTGAAGGCGGCGTCTCCGCTCACAGCCTCCGGGCTGGCCCTGCTGGGCGCCGGGACTGCTGGGGTCGGGGGTCGGGGACGGCGGCCTCTTCCGTCATTCCTGCCGCCTCGCGCCTGAGCTGCCGCGGGTGTGCCCCCCACACGGGCTGCTGCGGGGACTCGAGCTCCTTGCAGCAGCCGAGCTGCAGGCTGGAAAGCCCGGCGGGTAGCCACCTTTCCCTCCCCCCGCGCCACAGGCTTGGGGTCTCCCGGAGGCCGCGCACTGCCCCTCCCTCCCGCGACTGTCCCCTGCAGCTGATGTCTCCCCGGCCCCCGACGCCACCCACCACCCACCACGGGCCTGGGGCTGATAGACGCAAGCTGCTAGCCGTCCAGACTCACGGGTGAAAATGATTTCCGTTCATCCTCGGTCTCCTCCACCTCACTGACTTTGACTTCGCTCGTCCTTGGTTTTGCTGGATTTCTAAGAGTTTGTTGGTTTGGTTCTTCTGTATTTTTTTTTTTAATGTTGTCCTTGCTCCTCTGACTTAACGCCTGAGTGAAGCTTCCCTAATCCTTTTTGTGCTCCTCAAGACAGGTCTTCAGTTCAGTTCAGTTCAGTTCAGTTGCTCAGTCCTGTCCGACTCTTTGCGATCCCATGAATCGCAGCACGCCAGGCCTCCCTGTTCATCACCATCTCCCGGAGTTCTGGCAATCTTGATTCCAGCTTGTGCTTCTTCCAGTCCAGCGTTTCTCATGATGTACTCTGCATAGAAGTTAAATAAGCAGGGTGACAATATACAGCCTCGACGTACTCCTTTCCGTATTTGGAACCAGTCTGTTTTTCCATGTCCAGTTCTAACTGTTGCTTCCTGACCTGCACACAGGTTTCTCAAGAGGCAGGTCAGGTGGTCTGGTATTCCCATCTCTCTCAGAATTTTCCACAGTTTATTGTGATCCACAGAGTCAAAGGCTTTGGTATAGTCAATAAAGCAGAAATAGATGTTTTTCTGGATCTCTCTTGCTTTTTCCATAATCCAGCGGATGTTGGCAATTGATCTCTGGTTCCTCTGCCTTTCCTAAAACCAGCTTGAACATCTGGAAGTTCACGGTTCACATATTGCTGAAGCCTGGCTTGGAGAATTTTGAGCATTACTTTACTAGCATGTGAGATGAGTGCAATTGTGTGGTAGTTTGAGCATTCTTTGGCATTGCCTTTCTTTGGGATTGGAATGAAAACTGACCTTTTCCAGTCCTGTGGCCACTGCTGAGTTTTCCAAACTTGCTGGCAGATTGAGTGCAGCACTTTCACAGCCTCGTCTTTTAGGATCTGAGTGCAGCACTTTCACAGCCTCGTCTTCCAGGATCTGAAACAGCTCCGCGGAGTCCCCGTGGCTGCAGCGGCTCACACTCTGGACCCGGGTCCTCTAGGGCTGTCGTGAGGCCGCCCCCCCAACCGTTGTCGGAGGAACCCTGGAGTCTAACAGTGGAGTTAGACCTCATTTCCAGGAAAGTCCTAAACTTAGCCAGCCAGGTCATGTCCAAGGAAGCCTCTTTGCTCCCTTTTCTTTGGTCTGAAACCCATTCTCTGTGTATTCGCTTTCCCCAATCTCGAACAGAAACGCCGCTGCTTCTGGAGATGCAGATCCCCGCCCAAAGCAAGATGTCCTGTGCTTATGCATGCTCACCTCATCTCAGACACGCGCTTCCGGCGGGCAGCCAGTGGTTCTGAGTTAGATGGCCTTGTAAATGGGATAGAAGGGTACAGTAAACAGGTTTGCGAGATTACTCCTAAAATGCTGGCAAGTCCGGGTACATTCTTGAGGTTTAAAACTGGTGGCAGAGTAGAGAAGGTCACTGAATAACTTGGTCTTAATTGATTGTTTTTACTGGCTTTAAGCATTTTAAAAAATATCATAGTTGGAAACAATTTAGAAAGTACAGAAAGTTTTTATTTTTTTTAAGCAGAAGCTATATAAGTCAAGTATAATCTTGGGTCCTGTCATCTGGAGGCATGCTTCCATCTAGTATTTTCCTATTAAAAAAAAACATAGTAGAGCTTATACAATACCAACAACACAGTTGCCCGCTTCTCTTGTCTAACATTGTTTTACAGTATTTCCCAGTTAATTCTTTTTTTAATTTTAATTTTTTTTCCCAGTTAATTCTTCAAGACTATATTTTGTTTTGGTTTTTCATGGCTGTGTGGTATTTAATCAAATGCATATACCATTGTTCATTCAACTTTTGCCCAGTTGTTGGATACTTAGGTATGCTACTTATGTATAGTATTATAAATATGCTGTAATAAACACCTTTGTGCGTAAATCTTTGTCATTTGGACTATTTCCTCAGAAGAGGAATTTCTGGGTCAAAAGCTAAGGGCATTTTCAAGGCTCTTGATACACTGCTGCTGCTGCTAAGTCACTTCAGTCGTGTGCGACTCTGTGCGACCCCGTAGCCGGCAGCCCACCAGACTCCCCCATCCCTGGGATTCTCCAGGCAAGGACACTGGAGTGGGTTGCATTTCCTTCTCCAATGCATGAAAGTGAAAAGTGAACCGAACTATTTTCGAGAAAGGCTATTTCGACAGGAATGTCTTACCACATATAGAAGTTGTGCTACCTAATGAAAATCCTTCAGAGGGTTTGCATACAAGCAGGGTACTACCATGAAGAGTGGGTAAACAGGATCAATGGAAGCAACCCTTGTTCTGTCCCGAGGAGGAGGAGGTCTGTTTTATTAATATTAGAACAAAATCCTGCACCACATCCTCTCAGAGACTCCAGGCTTGAGTAAATATTACATCAGCGTTTGGGACTGAACCCCAACCCAGGTTGCCGTTGGAATGCTGAACCCTCGGGAGACTTGCCTCCTTTGTACTTGTTCTTTCTGCCGTGGCTGCAGCGATTTCCCCTTTGGCACATCTGCTCAGACCACTGCTGTCTTTTTCCTGTGCTGTTCCTGCTGTGAAATTGCAATAAAATTTCTTCCTGTGGTAAGCAGAAGTCCTCGTTGGCCAACTCTGCACGTTCGGCTCTAGTGACGGCCCTCCACCCACCCAGCCCTGCTCAAGAGCAGCTTTCCCCATCTGCTTTTCCCGTTCCTTATAGTTCCCTCCATTCTAGAACTCAGACTAGGCTAAGGGATAGGTGCAAATAGATCTCCAGTGTTCTGTCTTCTCCGACATTTCCTGAGGTTCACTTGCATATTGGGTCCCCCTTTTCTGGCCTGCTACAGCCCAATTAATCAAAGAACACGTCTCTGAAATTTTCTAATGTTAAACCATTTGAAAAATTGGAAGATTTAGATTATCTTTGGCGCAGAGGGTAAGCACTTAGGGGCTACTGCTTTCTCTAACCTGTTGCATGACTGCACTTTAGCCACTGTATTCGAGGCCCTCAGTTTCCTCCTCGAGAAAGTGAGTCATTCGGGTATTGTCATTCAGGTTCCTATCAGCTCTGATAGTCTATGATCTGAAAGGAAATAGAGTTGTTTCTAAAGTTCACTGCAGCAACTAGGGACCCAGAAAGCTAAGAATAAACAAACTTACTGGGAGATGAGTAGATCATTTTGAATTTGTAATTCAAAACGTTAAATGAGTTAGCACAGAAATAGGTCCTTCTGTACGTAGACTATTATAAAGCATCACAAAGCAGAGGGAAGAAAAGTCAGTGGATGGTGTTGAGATGATGGAGTTAGCAATTAGGAAAAACAATCTAAAGATTTTTCCCTCTCACACCACATGCTTCATTTACTTAGAGTTTGAAATGTATTATTTTGGCTGTGCTGAGTCTTGGTTGCTATGCGTCAGCTTAGCTGCCCTGTGGCTTGTGGGATCTTGGTTCCCCAACCAGGGATTGAACCTTCGTCCCCTGCGTGGAAATGTGGGTTATTAACCACTGGACCAAGGAGATCCAACCAGTCCACTCTGAAGGAGATCAGCCCTGGGATTTCTTTGGAAGGAATGATGCTAAAGCTGAAACTCCAGTACTTTGGCTATCTCATGCGAAGAGTAGACTCATTGGAAAAGACTCTGATGCTGGGAGGGATTGGAGGCAGGAGGAGAAGGGGACGACCGAGGATGAGATGGCTGGATGGCATCACGGACTCGATGGATGCGAGTCTGAGTGAGCTCTGGGAGATGGTGATGGACAGGGAGGCCTGGCGTGCTGCGATTCATGGGGTCGCAAAGAGTCGGACACGACTGAGCGACTGAACTGAACTGAACTGAACCACTGGACCACCAGGGAAGTTCCCATCTTCTTAGCTTTTAAAGTTCTATCTAAATATATTTATATTTTTTAGGTTATATTTAAAAACAGGGGAATATTGGATTTGGGGGAGAAGAGCTTGCAAACTCTTTGGAAAAAAGTAATGATATGTTTTTCAGAGCAGTTACAAAAAATCTGGAAAGTACAGAGAGCTTCCAGATACCCCGTCACTTACTGTCTCCCTACTTACCTCCAGCCCTCCACCCCCAAATCAGTTTCCTCTATTATTAATATCATGTATTCATGAGCCAACATTGGTTGATACACTGTTATTAAATGAAGTCCATCGTTTACATAAGGGATCCCTCTCTGGGTGAGTTTCTCTTTCTGTGGGTTTGACAAATGGATGGTGTTTCCACCATACAGTATCCCATGGAAAGGTTTCACTACTTTAAAAACCCTGAGCTCCTCTAAAGCCCTTCCTGCCTAATCCTTGGCAGTGACTTTTCTGTTGTGATTTTGTGATTTTTGTTGTTTGTTTTTTGCCGCCTCCATGGTTTTGCCTCTTTCAAAATGTCTATAGTTAGACTCGTGTATGTTTTTCAGATTGTCTTATTTCATTTAGCAATATGCGTTTGTTTCCTTCATGTCTTTTAATGACTTGATAGCTCTTTTTCTTTTTTATAAATTGCTGAATAAGCCCCCCTCTACCCACTGCCCCCGACCCATTTACCCTCTGTGACGGCCCACACTCTATTTGTGGGGTGTGCTTCTCTCTGAATCTGAATAAATCCACGTCTTCCCTAAAAACAAACAAACAAAAAAATTACTGAAAAAGATTCCATTGTATGAATATACCATGGTTTGTTTATCCATTCACCTATTAAAGGACATTTTTGTTTTTCTAATCAATCCTAACCTCTTGGGAAGCTTCTTTGAAATGTCAAATCTAGTCAGTGTCTGCCTATACCTCAATTCCTATAATATTTATTTCAACCAAGCAATTTAGGCTTCCATATAGAGCTAATCCTTGAACAAGGAGGGGTTAGGTGCTCCAATGCTACACACAGTAAAAAAGTTACCGTATAACTTTACAGTTGTCTTTCTGTATCTGAATTTCCACATCTGCAGATTCAACCAACCATGGATTGTGTTATACTGTGGTACATATTTATTGGAGAAAATCCTCATAGAAGTGGACCCATGCACCATTAAAACCCATGTTGTTTGAGGGTCAACTGTATTTTCACATTCAGTTCAGTTCAGTTCAGTTCAGTCGCTCAGTCGTGTCCGACTCTTTGTGACCCCATGAATCGCAGCACGCCAGGCCTCCCTGTCCATCACCATCTCCCGGAGGTCACTCAGAATCACGTCCATCGAGTCGGTGATGCCATCCAGCCATCTCATCCTCGGTCGTCCCCTTCTCCTCCTGCCCCCAATCCCTTCCACCATCAGAGTCTTTTCCAATGAGTCAACTCTTCGCATGAGGTGGCCAAAGTACTGGAGTTTCAGCTTCAGCATCATTCCTTCCAAAGAAATCCCAGGGCTGATCTCCTTCAGAATGGACTGGTTGGATCTCCTTGCAGTCCAAGGGACTCTCAAGAGTCTTCTCCAACACCACATTCAGTTTTCATTCCAATCCCAAAGACAGGCAATGCCAAAGAATGCTCAAACTACCGCACAGTTGTACTCCTGTCTCTTATACACATCTCTCCTGCCCCCAATCCCTCCCAGCATCAGGGTCTTTTCCATTGAGTCAACTCTTCACATGAAGTGGCCAAAGTACTGGAGTTTCAGCTTCAGCATCATTCCTTCCAAAGAAATCCCAGGGCTGATCTCCTTCAGAATGGACTGGTTGGATCTCCTTGCAGTCCAAGGGACTCTCAAGAGTCTTCTCCAACACCACAGTTCAAAAGCATCAATTCTTCGGCACTCAGCCTTCTTCACAGTCCAACTCACATCCATACATGACCACAGGAAAAACCATAGCCTTGACTAGACGGACCTTAGTCGGCAAAGTAATGTCTCTGCTTTTGAAAATGCTATCTAGGTTGGTCATAACTTTTTTTCCAAGGAGTAAGTGTCTTCTAATTTCATGGCTGCAGTCACCACCTGCAGTGATTTTGGAGCCCCCCAAAATAAAGTCTGACACTGTTTCCACTGTTTCCCCATCTATTTCCCATGAAGTGATGGGATCGGATGCCATGATCTTCGTTTTCTGAATGTTGAGCTTTAAGCCAACTTTTTCGCTCTCCTTTTTCACTTTCATCAAGAGGCTTTTTAGCTCTTCTTCACTTTCTGCCATAAGGGTGGTGTCATCTGCATATCTAAGGTTATTGATATTTCTCCCAGCAATCTTGATTCCAGCTTGTGTTTCTTCCAGTCCAGCGTTAGTCTCTAATTATTTTACATGATTAAAAAGTGTCAATAGATTATGAACTTTTTGATATTTGAAATATGGTTGACAGACAATGTTTTAGGTGTCCTCCATAATGATCTGACATTTGCATGCATTATGAAATGGTCAGTGTGGTAAGTCTGGTAGCCATCTATCCCCATAACAAGTTACTAAAATATTATTGACCATATGCCTATGCTGGAAGTCATTCTTGTGGCTTATTTATTTTGTAACTGGAAGTTCACATCTCTTAGTCCCTTTCACCTAGTTATCCCTCCCTATCCTCTTCCCCTCTGGCAACTAACTGCCCATTTATTCCTACTATCTGTGAGTCTGTTTTTATTTTCTTTTGTTTATTTTTTAGTTTCCACATATCAGTGATATCATGCATTATTTTTCCTTCTCTGTCTTATTTCACTTAGCATAATGCCCTCTAGATCCATCCATGTTGTTGCAAATGGCAAGATTTTTTTTTTCAACTTAAGGTGCATCCATATCTTGGTTATTGTAAATAATGCTACAATGAATATTGGTGCACAAATAAATATATTTTCAAATTAGTTTTTTGCTTTTCTTGGGAAAGTATTCATAAGTGAAGTTGCTTCATCAGATGGCAGCTCTATTTTTAATTTTTTGAGGAAGCTCCAAACTGTTCCATAGCGGCTGTACCAGTTTACATTCCCACTAACAGTGCGTGAGGGTTTCCTTTCCTCTGCATCCTCGCCAACACTAGCTGTCCTTTTGATGAGAGCCATTCTGATAGGTGTGCGGTGAGGCCTCACTGCAGTTTTGGTTTTAGTTTCCCTGATGATTAGTGATGTTGAGCATCTTTTCATGTGTCTTTAGCCGTCTGTATGTCTTCTTTGAAAACATTCAGGTCCTCTGCCCACTTTTAAATCAAGTTGTCTTTTTGCTGCCTAGGTTATTTTTTTATTTTTGTGTCCATGCCTTGCAGCTTATGGGATCTTAGTTCATTCACCAGGGATCAAACCAAGGCCCTTGGCAGTGAAAGCACAGTCTTAACCACTGGACCCAGCATAAAGTTTCCTGATGTTGAGTTTTATGACTTCTTTGTATAATTTGGATATTAACCTCTTATTGGATATATCGTTTGCAAATATCTTCTCCCATTCAGTAACCTGCCTTTTTGTTCTGATAGTTTGCTTTGCTGTGAAAGAGCTTTTTAGTTTGATGTAGTTCCATTTATTTTCACTTTTGTTTCCTTTCCTGAGAAGACAGATCCTACCCCAGTCCCCGCCCCTGCCAATTGCTAAGACTGCTGTCAAAGAGTGTACTGCCTACATTTTCTTCTAGAAGGTTTATGGTTTCAGGACTTAAACATTTAAGTCCTTAGTCCATTTTGAGTTTATTTTTGTATATGGTTTATTTCTGGCCTCTCTTCTGATCCATTGATTTTTGTGTTTCCTTTTGTGTCAATACCTAGCTCTTTTGATTGCTGTAGCTTTGTAGTGTAGTTGAAACCAGTAAACAGGATACTTCCGGATTTGTTCTTCATCAAGGTTGACCTGGCTATTTGGGATCTTTTGTGTTTCCATGCAAATTATAGAATTATTTGCCGGTGCCAGCCGGCAAAGTCGAGCAGGTAGTGAAACAGGAGCGGAGACGGCTGAGAAAAGAAAGAAAGAAGTTCAAAGAATGGGGTTGAGAGGACCGACCAGCCAGCCACAGTTCCGACAAGCTGATCGATGCCGTCTTTATTTCAAGTGCAGTTTATATACTATTTGGTGCAGAAGAGAGTAGGTCATACAGCGTTTACTGATTAACTTCAGAGAACAGTTCAATCACCAGAATGGTGCCGGAGTGACGGACAGCTCAGACCCTCGAGTGTCTTGTTTTTCCCAAAGGCTTGACAAAGGGTGATAAACAAAACCATTAAGATTGCTGACGTTGGGACCAGGTGCATGGCAGATTTATCAAGATGAAGGGGTGGCGGGACAGGGAACAGTTATGGCTCAAGAGGTTGAGTCAGCCCTTCCAGGAACTATTCCCAGGGCCACGTCTTGACAAGCAAGACCCCAACAATTATTTGTTCTGGTTACTTCGAAATTTTAAAAGTTTTGAATAAAGCAGCTGTAGACATTCATTCATGCAAGTGTTGTGTAGACATAAATTTTCAAAGTCATTTGGGGAAATACCAAACAGTGTGTTTATTGAATCATATGGTAAGAGTATGGTTAGTTTTGTAAAAAGCTGCCAAACTGCCTTCCGAAGTGTCTGTGCCATTTGCATTCCCATTAGTAACAAGTGAGAGAGTTCCTGCTGCCCCACGTCCTCACCAGCATCGGCGTGGCTGGTGTTTTGGATTTCACTCATTCCAGGAGCTGAGTAGGGGTGTTTCACTGTTAAGTTTAATTCCTCAAGTGCTCATCTCATATCTGTATCTGTCACTTGTATATCTTCTTCTGTGAGGTGTCTGATCAGGTCTTTGGTCCATTTTTAAACCGCATTGTTTGTTTTCTTACTGTTGAGGTTTAAGATTTCTTCATATATTTTGGATATTAATCCTTCTTCAGGTAACTATCTTGCAAATATTTTCTTTAGGTCTGTGGCCTGTCTTTAGTCTTTTTTTTTTTCTTTAACTTACAAACTTTTAAGTCATAAAAATAAATTTAAAAAAGAAAAGACACACTAGATCACACCAACATTTAACATTTCTTTGTGCAAGTAACCAGGGTAAACGAGACACACACAAAGTGGCAAAATTACAGCAAGGATGACAAATGGTTAAAACATTTATTATCCGAAAAGCTAATGTAAGGTATGCTCAGGAGACTTTATTACCATACATTAATGATAAAAGTTATACAATTAATAAACTTATGTAAAACTGTTTACTCTTGCCAGTAATGAAAAAATGCAGATGCAAATGATAGAGTGCTCTCACTCCAGAAGCTCATCAGGTAGCCGAGAGCTTCCAATGCTGACAACTAGTACCGTGCCGAAAGATGCTCACACATGCTGAGAGATGTCTCAATTGGTGAGTTCAGTTCGGTCCCTCAGTCTTTGCGACCCCATGGACGGCAGCATGCCAGGCCTCCCTGTCCATCACTAACTCCCGGAGCTTACTCAGACTCATGTCCTTTGAGTCAGTGATGCCATCCAGCCATCTCATTCTCTGTCGTCCCCTTCTCCTCCCAGCTTCAGTCTTTCCCAGCATCAGGGTCTTTTCTACTGAGTCAATTCTTCACATCAGGTGGCCAAAGTATTGGAGTTTCAGCTTCAGCATCAATCCTTCCAATGAACACTCAGGACTGATTTCATTTAGGATGGACTGGTTGGATCTCCTTGCAGTCCAAGGGACTCTCAAGAGTTTTCTCCAACATCACAGTTCAAAAGCATCAAGTCTTCAGTGCTCAGTTTTCTTTATAGTCCACTCTCACATCCATACATGACTACTGGAAAAACCGTAGCTTTGAGTAGGATGGACCTTTGTTGGCAAAGTAATGTCTCTGCTTTTGAATATTCTGTCTAGGTTGGTCATAACTTTTCTTCCAAGGAGTAAGCATCTTTTAATTTCATGGCTGCAGTCACCGTCTGCAGCGATTTTGGAGCCCCAAAATAAAGTCTCTCACTGTTTCCATTGTTTCCCCATCTATTTGCCATGAAGTGATGGAACCCAATACCATGATCTTAGTTTTATTAATGTTGAGCTTTAAGCCAATTTTTTCACTCTCCTCTTTCACTTTCATTAAGAGGATCTTTAGGTCTTCTTCACTTTCTGCCATAAGGGTGGTGTCATCTGCATATCTGAGATTACTGATATTTCTCCTGGCAATCTTGATTCCAGCTTGTGCTTCTTCCAGCCCAGCGGGTCTCGTGATGTACTCTGCATATAAGTTAAATAAGCAGGGTGACAATATACAGCCTTGATGTACTCCTCTCCCTATTTGGAACCAGTCTGTTGTTCCATGTCCAGTTCTAACTGTTGCTTCTTGACCTGCATACAGATTTCTCAAGAAGCGGGTTAGGTGGTCTGGTATGCCCATCTCTTTCAGAATTTTCCAGTTTGTTGTGACCCATACAGTCAAAGGCTTTGACATAGTCAATAAAGCAGAAGTAGATGTTTTTCTGGCACTCTCTTGCTTTTTTGATGATCCAGTGGATGTTGGCAATCTGATCTCTGGTTCCTCTGCCTTTTCTAAAGCCAGCTTGAATTGGTGAAGTAATTTACTAATATATCAAAGTCTTTTAAAGTGTCAATGAGCAAAGCATAGTTGTTAAGAATGATACCTTTGGAGTCTTAGAAACTCGGTCCTTGGGAATTCCCTGCAGGTGCAGTGGTTGGGATCTAGGCTCTCACTTCTGGGCCTGGGTTGAACCCCTGGTTGGGTCACTGAGATCCCATGGCCAAAAGAAAAAAAAACTTGATAACTTGTGTCTCTGCCCTTATCCTTAATATTGGGATAATAATGCTGTCTGTCTCATAGGGGTCTACATGAGGGGATACCTACAAAACCCACGGGAGAGTGACGCCTGATGGGAGCCCAGTAAATACTAGGTTTTGTTCTTATCAGTAGTAGCACTTGTGTTTTAGTGTCAGTATATGAGAAGCTGCTCTTCAAAGTTCAGCACACAGACAGTGATCTAGCCAGAAGGGAAAATATTTTTTGAGTGCCAACTTTTCCCAGGGACTATGATAGAAGCCTTTTCATACCTTATCTCATTGAATGATGCAGCATCCCAGAAGGCTTCTGCATTGTCTTTACTGTAAGAACGATAAAACTGAATTGGAAAGGCCACTTACCCCAGGTCACACACTTACCCCAGGCCACACGCTTACCCCAGGTCACACACTTACCCCAGGCCACACGCTTACCCCAGGTCACACACTTACCCCAGGCCACACGCTTACCCCAGGCCACACACTTACCCAGGTCACACAGTAAACGGTGGAGTGAGTTTCCAGCTCAGTTCTGTGTGATACCAATGTTCTTTATTTCCTATCTAGTTGCTTTTTTTTTGTTTGTATTAAATATTTTATTTCTTTGACTTCTCTGGGTCTTAGTTGGCATGTGGGATCTTCGGTAGCTGCACGTAGGATCTAGCTCCCCGACTAGGAATTGAACGCTGGCCCTCTGCACTGGGAGCATTGAGTGCCAGCTCCTGGACCACCACGGAAGTCCGACAAGGCTTGTGGTTGTTCAGTTGTTAAATTGCGTCTGACTTTTTGTGACCCCGTGGGCGACGGCACGCCAGGCCTCCCTGTTCTTCACCAGCTCCCAGAGTTTGCTCAGACTCATGTCCATCGAGTCGGTGATGCCATCCAACCGTCTCGTCCTCTGTTGCCCCCTTCTCCTCCTGCCTTCAATCTTTCCCAGCTTCGGGGTCTTTTCCAGTGAGTCAGCTCTTCGCATCAGGTGGCAAAAGTATTGGAGCTTCAGCTTTAGCATCAGTCCGTCCAGTGACGGACTAAAACCATCAAAAAGAAAAAGAAATGCGAGAAGACGAAGTGGTTGTCTGAGGAGACCTTACAGATAGCCGAGAAAGGGAGAGAAGTGAAAGGTCAAGGAGAAAGGGAGCGACAGACTGAACTGAACGCAGAGTTCCTGAGAACAGCCGGGAGAGATGCGAGAGCCTTCTGAAGGGAGCGGTGCAAAGAAACAGAGGAAAGCGACCGAATGAGAAAGACTAGAGATCTCTTCAAGTAAAGCAGAGACGCCAAGGGAACATTTCATCCAAAGATGGGCTCAGTAAAGGGAAAATGGCGCCACTTCAATCACTTAGTGCCGCCAACGCATGCTAATAATTGAGGCCAATCACAGAGGATAAAAGCAGAACCAAAGATGCGCGCTCAGTTACTTTTCAACGAGCAGAAAATTCGAACAACACAGAAGCTAATAGAATATCAAAATCTTCCCTTTTCCTCTCTACCCTCAAACCCATTTTAATTTTTCACACGATAAAAAAACCCACTGTTAAGTATTTCATCCAGAAACTTTCCTGTGTGTTTAAGCAGCCTAAAGTAAGGCGCCTCTGAATGCAGCTTTCTTCCTTACTCCCCCTTCCCTTCCTCTCTCCTGCTTTCTCCAGGCCACACGCTTACCCCAGGCCACACACTTACCCAGGTCACACAGTAAACGGTGGAGTGAGTTTCCAGCTCAGTTCTGTGTGATACCAATGTTCTTTATTTCCTATCTAGTTGCTTTTTTTTTGTTTGTATTAAATATTTTATTTCTTTGACTTCTCTGGGTCTTAGTTGGCATGTGGGATCTTCGGTAGCTGCACGTAGGATCTAGCTCCCCGACTAGGAATTGAACGCTGGCCCTCTGCACTGGGAGCATTGAGTGCCAGCTCCTGGACCACCACGGAAGTCCGACAAGGCTTGTGGTTGTTCAGTTGTTAAATTGCGTCTGACTTTTTGTGACCCCGTGGGCGACGGCACGCCAGGCCTCCCTGTTCTTCACCAGCTCCCAGAGTTTGCTCAGACTCATGTCCATCGAGTCGGTGATGCCATCCAACCGTCTCGTCCTCTGTTGCCCCCTTCTCCTCCTGCCTTCAATCTTTCCCAGCTTCGGGGTCTTTTCCAGTGAGTCAGCTCTTCGCATCAGGTGGCCAAAGTATTGGAGCTTCAGCTTTAGCATCAGTCCGTCCAGTGACGGACTAAAACCATCAAAAAGAAAAAGAAATGCGAGAAGACGAAGTGGTTGTCTGAGGAGACCTTACAGATAGCCGAGAAAGGGAGAGAAGTGAAAGGTCAAGGAGAAAGGGAGCGACAGACTGAACTGAACGCAGAGTTCCTGAGAACAGCCGGGAGAGATGCGAGAGCCTTCTGAAGGGAGCGGTGCAAAGAAACAGAGGAAAGCGACCGAATGAGAAAGACTAGAGATCTCTTCAAGTAAAGCAGAGACGCCAAGGGAACATTTCATCCAAAGATGGGCTCAGTAAAGGGAAAATGGCGCCACTTCAATCACTTAGTGCCGCCAACGCATGCTAATAATTGAGGCCAATCACAGAGGATAAAAGCAGAACCAAAGATGCGCGCTCAGTTACTTTTCAACGAGCAGAAAATTCGAACAACACAGAAGCTAATAGAATATCAAAATCTTCCCTTTTCCTCTCTACCCTCAAACCCATTTTAATTTTTCACACGATAAAAAAACCCACTGTTAAGTATTTCATCCAGAAACTTTCCTGTGTGTTTAAGCAGCCTAAAGTAAGGCGCCTCTGAATGCAGCTTTCTTCCTTACTCCCCCTTCCCTTCCTCTCTCCTGCTTTCTTTCCTTTTCTTCTTCCTTTCTCCCTTTGTCCTTCCTTCACCTCTTTCTTCTGTGTGTCTTGTTCTGAAGCTTAACAATGTGATTTACAATATATCTGCCCATATCAGTCCCCACGCACAGCATTTTATCATATGGTTCCCTGGTGGCTCAGACGGCAAAGCCTCTGCCTACGATGTGGGAGGCCCAGGTTCGATCCCTGGGTTGGGAAGATCTCCTGGAGAAGGAAATGGTAACCCACTCCAGTATTCTTGCCTGGAAAATCCCATGGACAGAGGAGCCTAGTAGGCTACAGTCCATGGGGTCGCAAAGAGTCAGACACAACTGAGCGACTTCACTTTCACTTCAAATTTAATCTTTTTTGTATCGATGTACATTTTTCTCCTACTAATGGACAAATATTTTGCTTTGAAATAACGCTTCACTAAATATCTTTTTGCCTATCTTTGTATACATGCATTACATGCTCAGTAATATAGATTTCCAAAATTGGAATTGATTGATCAGGCAAATCTCTTTACATTATATTGTGTTGGATTTTGATTCTGCTTGGATCACTTGCAGTGATGTAAAGGGAACACGGTTAACATTTGTAATTCTTACCAGAAAAAATCTAATGACAGCCCTGGGCGTATTCTCTCCAACTTTCATCCTCATTCTGCTATATTCTGGCAAACCTGGGCCTACTCCAAAGGCAGAGAAAAAGGAGGGGGTCTTCCATGAATCAGGGAGCAACAGGGAGGTATTACTACTTGATCACCTCCCTTAACCTCTTAGAATGAAAGACATTCAGAGCTGTCCTTCTAAGCTTCCTACTTACATCTTGTCAAGGAAATGGCACGGAGTTGTGATGAGTTTCATGGGGTCATGGTTCAGCTTTTATCCTCTGTGATTGACTTGGATTATTAGCATGCATTGGAGAAAAGAGTCGGACACGACTGAACGACTGAAACTTTTAGAATGAAAGCCATTCAGAGTTGTCCTTCTAAGCTTCCTACTTACATCTTGTCAAGGAAATGGCCCGGAGTTGTGATGAGTTTCATGGGGTCATGGTTCAGCTTTTATCCTCTGTGATTGACTTGGATTGTTAGCATGCATTGGAGAATGCGAAGCTAGCTTAGGAGTATATCCTGGAGTCTCAAAGCAGGATTATTCCGTATGCGTTAGTAAGTCTTAGACACTTGCTTCATTTTTGTTTCCTTGACACCCTGCGCTGCTGACCCGACCACTGACAAGCATCGAGCTGCATGTCTGTGGCTCTTGTAGCCGACAGACAACACGCTGAGAACCAGGGTTGGAGGCCCGTGGGGCGTGGGATGAGCTGGGAGACCGGGACTGACACGCACCTACTGCTGCATATCAGTAGCTATAAGAACATGCTGTGTAACACAGGGGCCTGCTCAGGACTCTGCGATGCCCTGTGTGGGAAAAGAATCTAAAAAAGAGTGAGTGTATGTGTGTGTAGAGCTGATTCACTTTGCTCTAGAGCAGAGGCTAACAGAACATTGTAAATCAACATACACCAATGAAAGGCAATAATAATAAAAAAATAAAACCGGACAAGCAGCAAGGACAAGCCTTCGAGAGAGAGGGAAGAGAGTGGCATCCAGAGTTGCTGCAGCATATTACGTGGAGTGGAGTGTCTAATTTCAGCAATTAGGTAACTTTCAAAGAAACGGGAAAGTGTGACTCATACACAAGATAAAAAATAGGCAACAGAAACTGCCTGTGAGAGGGAGAGATGTCAGGCTTAGCAAAGACTTCAAAGCAGTCATTGTTTAAGTAGTATATTCAAAGAATCTTAGGAAAGCATGCTTAAAGAAGTGAAAGAGGATATGATAATAATGTCTTACTATCTACAGATCTACAGAATTTCAGTAGAAATTATAGAAAGAATCTGATGGAATTAGTGAAGCTTTAAGTAAAATAACTAGAAAACTCACTGGAGAGGATCAAGAGTGGATTTAAACTGGATAAAGAAAGAATTAGCAAATTTGAAAATAGGTCAAAAGAGATTGTGAAATCCAAAGAATAGGACAAAAAAATGAAGAAAATGAACAGCACCTCAAGAGAAATCTGGAGGGGCTATAATAATATCAGACAATAGATTTAAAACAAAAAAAATAACTAGAGATAAAGATGGACATTTTACAATGAAAGAAGGGCCCATCCATCAAGAAGACATAACAACTACTATCTGTAGATATATATCTGACAACAGAGTCCCAGAACATAGGGAGCAAAAATCGACAAAAGTAAAGTGAGAGCTAGATAATTTGACAATAATCATTGGAGACGTTAATACCTCACTTTCAGTAATAGAACAACTAGGCAGAAGATTAACAGGAAATAGAGTTGAACAATATAAACCAATGTATCCTAGGGACATCTAAGAGCACTGTGCTCAGCAGCAGCAGACTATGAATCATTCTCACGTGCACACGACGCATCCCCAGAACAGACGACACGCGGATGATGAGCCTCGACAGACGCGAAAAGACTGGAACTAGGTGCTGGTCTCTAACCACAGGGAAGCGAGATCATCAATCAATAGCCGCAAGACGTTTTGGAAATCAACAGATAGGTGGCATTAATATACTCTTTAATCAATGAATCAGAGAGAAATCACAAGAAAAATTAGAAAATGTGAGATGAATAAAATTGAAGGCACAATATAAGAAAGTTTGTGGGATACAGCTAAAATAGTACTTTGAGGGAAATTTGCAGCTCTCAACACCAATTCTATAAAAGAAGAATAATCTGAAATCAATAACTTAAACTTCCACCGAAAGACATTTAAGGGGAAAAGATGAGCAAAGGCTAAAGCAAGCAAAAGAAACATATATAGAATGAAAATTAAATAAAGAATAGAAAACTGATAGAGAAAAATACACAGACTAAAAGTTGGTTCTTTGGGAAGATCAACAAATTTGATAAACTTAGCGAAACTGATGAAAAAAGGAGAGAAGACTGAAATGGCTAAAATCAAGAATAAGAATAAGGAGACATTATTACTGACGTGATATAAATCAATAGATGCAGAAAGAAACAATTGAGAAAAATACAACACACTTTCTTTATAAAAACATTCAACAAATTAGGGATAGAAGGAAATTTCCCCAATCCAATAAAGGACCTCAGTGAAAAACTCATGGCTAACATAATACTTGCTGATGAAAGATTAAATGATTTTCCCCTAGAAAAGAGGAAGGAAAGAGAAAATGAAAGGAAAGGAAAGGAAAAAAAGGAAAGAGAAAAGGATGTCTGCCCTCACAGCTTTATGGTATTGGAGTTTCTTTCCAGCGATATCAGCAGTGAGGCTGAGGAGTGCTGATGGAGGTGAGGGTTGGGGTGGGGAGGATGAATCCGGATTTTAAAAAAAGGAAATAAAACCATCTCTCTTCACAGGTAATATGATCCTGTGTTCTGAAGAAATCCACCCAAAACTGTTAGAATGAAAGAATTCAGTAAGTTAATAAGATAAAGGGTATACAAAAATCAATTTACTTCTACCATTGAATCACAGACTTTTAATGAGTGAGATGTATGGTTTATGAATATCTCAATAAAGTTGTTAGAAATAAATTATATTTACATACACTTGCAATGACCAATCCAAAAATGCAGTTAAGAAAACAAATTAAGTTCACGTCAAAAAGAATAAAATACAAAAGAATAAATTTAAAAAGAAGTGCAGAATTTAATCTCTGAAAATGACAACATACTGTTGAACAAAATAAAAGATCTACATTAACTGAAAGATGTACCCTCTTCACAGGTAAGAAGTTTTACTATTTTTAAAACGACAATACTCTCCAATTAGAATCTAAAAATTTAACTCAACCCTTATTATAATTCAGACTGGCTTGTTGGCAGAAATGGAGAAGCTAAAATTCATATGGAAACTCAAGGGACCAAGAATAGCCAAAACAATCTAGAAAAAAAAAGTTGAAAGACTCGCACTTAGTAATTTCAAAACTTAGTACAAAGCTACAGCAATCAAAACAGTGTGGAAACTGGCATAAGAACAGGCATATAGATCAATGAGATAGAATGGAGAGTTCAAAAATAAACCTATATATTTATGGCCAATTGATTTTTGATGAGTGTCAAGAGTATTTCATAGAGAACAACCTCTTCAATACATGGTGCTGAGACAATTGGATATCCACATACAAAAGAGCGAAGTTGAATCTCTAGCTCACACTATATATATAAAATAAACCAAAAATGAATCAGAGATCCAAATCTAAGAGTTAAAACTTAAAAACTGTTGGAAGAAAACATGGAGGTAAATCTTCACAACCGACAAGCCTCAGAATGGGAGACAATATTTGCCAATGAAGCAACTGACAAGGAATTAATTTCCAAAATATACGAACATCTCATGCAGCTCAGTATTTAAAAAAAAAACACAAACCCTAACAACCCAGTAAGAAACTAGGTAGAAGACTCAAATAGACATTTCTCCAAAGAAGACATACAGATGGCCAAAAAGCAATGAAAAGATGCTCAACATCACTAATTATTGGAGAAATGCAAGTTAAAAGTGCAATGAGATATCATCTCGTACTAGTCAGAATGGCCATCATCAAAAAATCTGCAAACAATAAATGCTGGAGAGGACCTCCTTGGTGATACAGTGGATGAGAATGTGCCTGCCAATGCAGGACACAAAGGTTTGATCCCTGGTCTGGGAAGGTTCCACGTGCCCTGGGGCAGCTAAGCCCGAGCGCCACAGCTACTGAGCCCGTGGGCTACAGCCGCCGAAGCCAGGGTGCCTCGAGTCCATGCTCCGCAGCAAGAGAAGCCACCTCAGCGAGAAGCCCGCCCGCTGCACTAAAGAGTAGCCCCTGCTTGCCGCAACTAGGAAAAGCCTGCATGTTGCCAAAAATAAACTAATGAATCACTTAAAAAATGCTGCAGAGGCTGTCTGGGGAGGCCTTACAGACAGCTGTGAAAAGAAGAGAAGTGAAAAGCAAAGGAGAAAAAGAAAGATATAAGCATCTGAATGCAGAGTTCCAAAGAATAGCAAGGAGAAATAAGAAAGCATTCCTCAGCGATCACTGCAAAGAAATAGAGGAAAACAACAGAATGGGAAAGACTAGAGATCTCTTGAAGAATATTAGAGATACCAAGGGAACATTTCATGCAAGGATGGGCTCGATAAAGGACAGAAATGGGATGGACCTGACAGAAGCAGAAGATATTAAGAAGAGGTGGCAAGAATACACAGAAGAACTGTACAAAAAAGATCTTCAAGACCAAGATAATCACAATGGTGTGATCCCTCACCTAGAGCCAGACATCCTGGAATGTGAAGTCAGGTGGGCCTTAGAAAGCATCACTACGAACAACGCTAGTGAAGGTGATGAAATTCCAGTTGAGCTATTTCAAATCCTGAAAGATGATGCTGTGAAAGTGCTGCACTTAATATGCCAGCAAATTTGGAAAACTCAGCAGTGGCCACAGGACTGGAAAAGGTCAGTTTTCATTTCAATCCCAAAGAAAGGCAATGCTAAAGAATGTTCAAACTACTGCACAATTGCACTCATCTCAGTTCAGTTCAGTCTTTCAGTCGTGTCTGACTCTTTGCGACCCCATGAATCACAGCACGCCAGGCCTCCCTGTTCATCACCAACTCCCGGAGTTCACTCAGACTCACGTCCATCGAGTCCGTGATGCCATCCAGCCATCTCATCCTCTGTCATCCCCTTCTCCTCCTGCCCCCAATTCCTCCCAGCATCAGAGTCTTTTCCAATGAGTCAACTCTTCCCATCAGGTGGCCAAAGTACTGGAGTTTCAGCTTCAGCATCATTCCTTCCGAAGAAATCCCGGGGCTGATCTCCTTCAGAATGGACTGGTTGGATCTCCTTGCAGTCCAAGGGACTACACAGTTTATTGTGACCCACACAGTCAAAGGCTTTGGCATAGTCGATAAAGCAGAAGTAGATGTTTTTCTGGAACTCTCTTGCTTTTTTGATGATCCAGTGGATGTTGGCAATTTGATCTCTCATCTCGCACGCTAGTAAAGTAATGCTCAAAATTCTCCAAGCCAGGCTTCAACAATACGTGAACTGTGAACTTCCAGATGTTCAAGCTGGTTTTAGAAAAGGCAGAGGAACCAGAGATCAAATTGCCAACATTTTCTGGAACTGCAGGGCGGATTCTCAACCGTTGGACCGCCAGGGAAGTCCCCTTCATGCCTTTTATTTTATGATAAACTGATAAATGCAAGTCAGTGTTTCCCTGAGTTCTATGAGCTGTTATAGCAAATAACTGAATCCAAGGGTGATGTGAGCGTGGCCATGGAAACCTCCAGTTTGCAACCGAGTCAGACTGAAGTTGTGGATAACCTGGGGACTACTGCTTGGTTTGGTGTCTGCAGTGGGGAGCAGTCTTGTGGGACTGAGCCCTTACCTGTGGGGTCTGGGCTAACTTCGGTTGGTGAATTGTAGAACATCTAGCTGGCATCGCAGAGAATTGCTTGGTGTGCGGGGGAAACCCCAAACATCTGGTATCAGAAATTTTGTGAGTGTAATCGTAAAGGAGAGACAAAGGAAGGGGCGAGGGGAGGATTTTTTGTGCTTAGATGAATTGTAGGATACGGGAACTATGCTTTGCTAAAGCCATTATGGGGCTTCCCCGGTGGCTCAGATGGTGAAGAATGTCCTGCAAGGCAGGAGACCCGGGTTCCATCCCTGGCTTGGGAAGATTCCATGGAGAAGTGAATGGCAACCCACTCCAGTATTCTGGCCTGGAGAATCCCATGGACGGAGACAGCTGGCGGGCTGCAGTCCAAGAGGTCAAGAAGAGGCAGACAGGGCACAATGACTACCAGTTTCACACGTTCAAAAGCGTTATAAGTAGAATTGTTTTCATTGTTCCCACCCAGACATGTGAAGACAGGTAAGGGGGAACAAGAAATGAAAGAATCAAAATCCAGGCAATCGTTAGCTTTTATATAGCTGGTCCTTTCGTATGTAGCCGCACCTCTAAACTCCCTTCGTATACCAAATTTGACTTTTCTGTTTCTGTAGACAAACAACGATTTTATGCTCCCTCAGAGTCCTGCTGTCTGTCAGCCGATAGTTTCATCCAAGTAGTGCTCCCATCTAAATATGGCAATGTTTGTGTAACTGCTCGAACATTTTATTGCATATTTACCCTTATTTATAGAAGTATAGTGGAAAATGGAAAAATAAAATGCTGATGTTAATGATTTTACAACTGAGGCAAAGAAAGATGCCATTGGATATGCCAAAAAAAGCAAATTTGATGCTTATTGAATTTAAGTAAGTTTGACAACTGTGTTCAATTATAAAGGAGAACAACAAAATTTAAACCACATGTACAAAATGCTGTACATATATTTCCAAAGTTTGTGGCTAAAAGATAAGGTGTCATGGTGGAGAAAATGTGTGAATGTTATAGTAGAATCTTGTTTTGATACACTGATTTTTTAAAAAATAAAGAAACAAAAAAACAAACTCAATGATCTTTCCCTCTTCAAACGAGACCTCTTGGCAGCCACACCTTGGGGTAAGGTTAGTGCCGCATAGTGCAAATACCAAAAAAGTCAACCCCTGGCCTTTGAGGTTTAAAATATGTTTTGGAAACTCAGGGCAGAGATAAAACTTTTGTGATAAAAAGCTTTTGAACTTCAAAAGCTAGAGTCTTCAATGACCCAGGGCATATACTTGTGCCTTAACCACAGGCATACAAGAATAGGTGCTCAGTCAGAACCAGGTTTTTCCAGAGCTTTTCTTTCTCTCCAGATAAAAATTCCCTAGGCTTGCAAGTTAGGAAAGAGCTGTAGTGAGCTTAGGGGGTTGGGCCGCTGAATCCAGAAGGAATCCTGTGGTCCAGTCTCTGGAGCCGCCATCTGGAAGTAAGGGAAGCATTACTTCAAGGAGCAGTGGAAAGAAGTGGGTGTATGGCAGGGCCGGACAGAGACCCCACGTGGCATGGGAGAGGGTGAGTGTGGCCAGCCCCTCTGAGAGTGTACCAGGAGAGGCTGAGCGGCTGGAGCGGCATTCGGGTGTGGAGGCAGGACCATGACGTCACGGCCTGGCAACTGGAAAGCAGGTGGAAAGAGGGTCACGGGAAAGACCAGCACGGAGAGGCCGCGACCGAGCGCCAGGCCGTGCTTCCCTCTGCCCCTCCCCGCCTCCTGAACTCTCAGCTCCGGGGGAGGAAGGAGTGTGCGTATGGGTGGGTGTCAGGGAAGGGTCGGAGGGTACTTTTAAACTGACTGTGATTGCCCGGAATTGCCCAAGAGAACGCTTTTGCTGTCTGGCAGAGCGTGTGTGTGTGTCTGTCGCTCAGTCGTGTCCGATTCCTAGAGACCCGTGGACTGTAGCCCTCCAGGCTCCTCTGTCCATGGGGACTCTCCAAGAACACCAGAGTGGGTTGCCATCTCCTGTTTCAGAAAGGGCTTCCCTGGTGGCTCAGGTGATAAAGGGTCCGCCTGCCATGCAGACCCAGGCTCGATCCCGGGTCGGAAAGATCCCCTGGAGAGGAGTATGGCTACCCGCGCCAGGACTGTTGCCTGGAAAATCCCATGGACAGGGGAGCCTGGCGGGCTGCAGTCCGTCATGGGGTCACAAAGTGTCAGCCAGGTCTGAGACATCAACACTTTCACTCCAGGAAGAGGAACTCAAAAGACCTTGCCAAGAAAAAATAAAGTCAAACTCTTCACACAGGTGAATTTGGAGCAGTTTGGATAAACACCTATTCCTAAGAAGCTGAGTATCAGCATCAGCTAACCCTCAACAGAGGGAAGTTCACAGTCCACCAAACTGCAGACTGTGATTTAGCAGGTTGCAGTCTCCTTTTTGAAGGGAGAAAGACAATCAGTGATACATTTTCTCTTTACAGACTTTAAAAGAGCATTGGAAAGTCATTTTCATAGTTCCACAGTTTCCTTCTCCATCATTTGCCTAATTACTGTCAGCAGATCTTTATATCCAACATTAAAATTAGATTTTCTCCTTTCAAATACCATTTCAAATAAACAAAATGAATTAGGACTGTGAATTGCAAAGTTCCAGGAGAAAATTAAAGTTGAGAGAATTCCCTGTTGGTCCAGCAACAGCTACAATATGGTGATTTCACTGTGGAAGCCTGGGTTCCATCCCTGGTCAGGGGACTATGATCCTGCAAGGCATGAGAGAAAAAAGAAAGACAATTTGTTTATCAGTATTCTTGCCTGGAAAATTCCATGGACAGAGGAGCCTGGCAGGCTACAAACCGTGCGGCTACAAAGAGCCTGACACGTCTGAGAGTATGCACATGTGTTATCAGTATTTAAAGTATGATCTCTTGTTAATAAGTTAAATACTTAGATATACAGTGTATGCTGCTGCTGCTGCTGCTGCTAAGTCGCTTCAGTCGTGTCCGACTCTGTGCGACCCCATAGACGGCAGCCCACCAGGATCCTCCATCCCTGGGATTCTCCAGGCAAGAATACTGGAGTGGGTTGCCATTTCTTTCTCTAGTGCATGAAAGTGAAAAGGAAAAGTGAAGTCGCTCAATTGTGTCCGACTGTTGGCGACCCCATGGACTGCAGCCTACCAGGCTCCTCTGTCCATGGGATTTTCCAGGCAAGAGTACTGGAGTGGGGTGCCTTTGCCTTCTCCGTATACAGCGTATAAACTTCGGATATAAATTAAGTATTTATATCATATTTGAGACTTCATAATATTTTTTCGCTGTCTGAATTGTATCACTTCTCTCCCTCCTTTCCTTCCAAACGGATAAAACATATACGTACAACATTCAAATTTCAGGCATTTCAATTTGGGAACATTTTTCAGGAAAAAAAAAAGTTTCCAGAGGCAGGGATTATCTGAGTAGGAAAATACTTTCCTAGCCTACCCCTGGATATCTAGGTAAGAACGATCAATCGCCAAAGCTTCCAATAGTCTTCTATTTTCATTGTGGCCTTTGGCTCAGGCAGTTGCAGGAGCTAGTGGAAATTTATCAGTTCCTGGGGGTCCATTCATTTACTGCCTTGGGGCAAAGGCATGGAAGAATGGAAATAGCACTGGATTTTGTGTCTAAATATCTGAGTGTGGTTTCAGTTTTTTGTCATTTTCCTTCTTTTTATATATGTCTTTGTTTTTATATTTATTCTGAGAAATATTTAAAAACTATTCAAACTGTATATTGAAAAAATGTTCTTAATTGCAAAATACACAAGTGAAAGTGTATAAAACCTGCAGCGTTTGAAGAATATTGCTGGGTTTCCCAGGTGGCACAGTGGTAAAGAATCCGCCTGCCAATTCAGGAGACACACAGGCGCGGGTTTGTACCCTGGGTTGAGAACGTTCCTCGAAGGAGGGCACGGCAACCCACTCCAGTATTCTTGCCTAGAAAATTCCAAGGACAGAAGAGCCTGGTTGGCTGCAGTCCATGGGGTCACAAAGAGTCGAACATGACTGAGCTCGCAAGCACATGCACTACCTACCTTCGAAATAGAACTTCGCAGGTGTCTTCAATGTGGTTAAGAGTCGCCTGAGGCCCATGTTAAAACGCAGATGCGGAGTCAGTGGGTTTGGGGAGGAGCCGGAGGCTCTGTGTTTCTCCCCAGCTCCGGGTGACGGAGCCGGTGGTGGTCCACAGTTTACATCTCCCGTAGCAGGACCTAAGGGCGCGCCTGCAAGCCTCTTCCTCGTCCTGTGGCCGGGTCGAGCCGATTCTGGCTCCATGTCAGAACTGTTTCTTCAACTTGCTCTTCCGCCTTTGTTATTACCGTCATACAGCACGGCCTGCCTCGGGGAACCCTGCCCCTGTGCCAGACTGTGACACCGCAGTGCCTCTGTTCAGGCCCCTGTGCGCCTGTGGACGGCAGAGAGGAGGGCAGGGAGACATCCGTGCCGGAGGCCCGCCGTGCTGGACGGTGGTTACAAGACTAAGGTTAGCGGCCTTTTAACTCTTTCCTCACGCACCCTCCCCTCTCCCTTCTCTAAGATATTCTGGCATCCAGGCCCCCCCGTAAGATGGCTGTTTTGAGACAGTAATTTGTCATCCTCTCAGTCAGCCAAATATGACTGAATAAAGTCATATTCCTTGGCTCAACACCTGTTTCTTGGATTTATTGGCCTGTCCATGGGGTGAGCAAGTGAGCTTGGACTTGGTAACAATTTCACCTTCTTCTTCTCCCCGATAAGAGGTCAGCATTATCCCAAATTTTGTGTAATCACTCCTTGCTTTATTTTAAACAGCTTTACCATCTATGAATACATTTCTAAATATTATAATTGTTTAATTTTGCCCATTTAAATTTTTAAAAAATTTTAAAAACTTACTTTCCATGTACAGTTATTACCGAATATTGGCTGGCTTCCTCACGCACGATGCACAGTCTATCTGACACCCAGGAGTTTGCGCCCCCGGCCCCCCACCCCCACAGCCACCCTCACTCTGCTCCCTGCTACTTTTTCGTTATATTCAGTAGTCTGTTATATTTTTTTAGATTCCACATATAAATGATATCATACGTTATTTGTATTTCTCTGTCTGACTTACATCACTTAGCATAATATCCTCCAAGGCCATCTGTTTTGCTGCAAGTGACAAAACTTTCTTTTTTGTTATGGCTGAGTGTGATTCCATTGTGTGTGTGTATGTGTGTGTGTGTGTGTGTACGTACCACCTCATTTTTATCCATAGATAAATTTTTATATAAATAAGATGTATTTTTATATAATAAATTCTTATCTATTTTTATCTGTAGATGGGCCTTTAGTTTGCTTCCATGCATTGGCAATTGTAAATAATGCTGCTATGAGCATTGGGGTGTATGCCTATTTTCCGATTAGTGTTTTTGTTTCTTTTGGGGAGATATGCTCACGTGTGTGTGTGTGCATGCCCAGGAGTGACTGCTGGGCCACTATCTGTGTTGAAACTCTGTAGATGGAGTGACGCTGTGCATTCTTCTGTTAACTTTCTCATTTCATTCAGTCTCATGTTTTAGAGACATTTATTTTGCTACTTAGCCTGTACTTCATTTTCGCTGCTGTTTAGTTTTTGTTGTTTGAATATGCTCTGTTTCATTCATCTGTTCCTACAGTTGCTTTCACATTTTTTTTTTTTTGCTATGAGAAATAGTGTGGCTTTAAGCATTCCTGGTATATATTTCAAAATGCGAATCTGCAAGAATTTCTCTTGATTATATGCCTACTCACTGAATTGCTGAATCATAGTGTATGTACATGTTCAGCTTTTTAACTTGATGCCGAATTGTTCTCGACAGCAGTCAGCCCAGTTCACACAGCGCCGTCACCGTTTCCGACCTGCCGGGTCTCCTGTGTCTCCGTTTCTCAAAAGCTCTCAGGTGATGACGCGCCCGCAGGGGCACGGAAAGCAGCGAGAGAGGCCGTGCTTTCCCTCATCAAGCGTCTGGGATGGGCCAGGCGTTGCTGCAGACGCTGAGGACACAGCAGGGAATGGAAGAGAGAGGACACCACTTTGCCACTCCTCAGACTGAAAATGCAAAGACTTGTTCATCATTTGTTTAGTGGAGGTGGATAGCCGCTGATCGGCTGCTAATTTTAACTTGTGCCATAGAGTTGAATCATGCGCACATTTATCTTTACTTTTTGTTTCCTGACTTTCATGTTTTCAAAATGCTTTCCTTTTTGTCGTTTCTTATTCTCTCTTGAAGAACGTGTTTGTGTATACACACTCACGGGTGATACATTGCAGGGTTTAGACTTAGATTAAGTTCCCTCTTAGTAAATACTACTGTGTCGTGCGATAGATTTGGAATTCTGGGGAACTGCGACCTGCGACTTGAGGCAACTGCCAACTAGCAGGTCTCAGGGTTCATTCTGCTGCTCGTGGGGCACCACGATCTTAGTGTGTAGCTCAAAAAACGACAGAGGTAGCCCAGCACAGGCAATGGATGCTCAAACATTTTCACCCTAGGAAACGGTCCACCCCGATTATGAGGAGCATGAGTTAATCTGGAGAAGGGCGCGGCAACCCGCTCCAGTATTCTTGCCTGGAGAATCCCTGGGACAGAGAAGCCTGGCGCAAAGAGTCAGACACGACTGAAGCGACTTAGCACGCACGCACATGAGTTAACCAGACGCTTATTTCAGATTTAATCTGGTGGCGTTCTAGAACTCCGTACAGAAGACGGTGTAATCAACTGCCCAAATGGCCGGCGACAGAGACAAAGCTATGTGTTTATGAAGTCTCACTCACTTTTCCTATGTCTGGACTAAGAAGGCTGTCTTTCCCAGGCTCTCCTGCAGTTATGCTAAAGCCTTAAGAGGGTGAGGTGATGTGAGCCAGCCTCAGGCCAGATGGTTAAGAGCTCGCTCCGGCCTTCTTGACTATTTCCCCTCACAGTCTTGGAGGGCTCTTCGAGTTTGAGATGATGGCATTGTCGGATGAAAGGGGCCCAGATATTGACGGAGGGATCAAGTCTGCCCTGGCGAGTCACCTGGTGCGTCTCCAGTTTAGCATGGGTAAAAGCCTCTGTGGTGTTAACTGGCGGACGTTGTGGGGTTGTCACCGCAGCATAAAGCTACCTATAATGCGTGTTCTGGATCTTAACCTAGGCAGGTCCCACCACCCTGTGGTGATCTGATGACCTCATACATATTTTTACAGGTGAGTGAGCTAGATTAATTTTTATCAAGTCTCTTTACCATAATGTTCTAGTCCTGACCTTAATCGTACATGTGTACTAAAAACTTGGTTTATTAGTTAAAGAAATGTGATGCATCGGAAGAATTTAGTAAATATTTACTTTCTGAAAGGAGGCACAAAAAAGTAAACTGTTTTCACGCTTAGTTTACTGGAAAGGATTTTTAAGTTATCCATTTTTAGAATAAAATATCAAAATTGAATATGCTCATTAAAAAAGTTTTGTGAAATTTTTGAGAAAAATAGAAAAACCTCTTCTCACAGCGCCACTACTGTGAGACCATCTGTAAAAGACCGTCATTTGCCGTCATTTACCTCAGCGTGTGCTCCTCTCTGGATTTTCCTGCTCCTTTTTATCACATTGCTGCAATCACACTATTCTGACCCCCTGTTTTCCGTGTTATTATGTCGTCTCCATCAACATAACATTTAGGGGTTTAGTTTTTTCCTTCTTTGAATATTTAGATTTCTCCCAAGTTTTTGTTTTCAAACATGACGCTGTGATAAGCCTTTTTGTATAGTAAGATGGTCTATATTTAGAATCACACCTTAAGAGAGATCTGAAGAAAGTCTTTGGTGATCCAAAAATCTCAGAGCGAGGCCAGCACAGTCCGGGGCCAGACTCTGTCTCGGCCTTCCCTGGTGGCACAGGGGACAGGAGTCGGCCTGCTAATGGGGAGGACGCAGCTTCGAGTCCTGGTGTGGGAGGACTTCACAAGCCACGAAACAGCTGGGCCAGAGTGCCCAACTCCCGCGGCCGCCCCGCAGCCTGCGCGCAGCGGCTCCTAAGCGCCTGCTCCGCAGCGAGCGAGCCGCCACGGCGGCAGCCTCTGCCCTGCAGCGAAGGGCAGCCCCGCGCCGTGACCCGAGAGGGCCCTGCGCACCGACCGAGGCCCAGAGGACAGACAAAGGAAAGTTGCCAAGAGGGAAGCGTTACACAAATGTTGCCTTGGTGTAAGAGCCTGCCTTCCAGTCCCGCGTCCAGCCTTGAAGTATGTCAAGTTCACGTTCCTCGTTTGTGTGATTCTCTAAAACACATACGCTCACCGTACGGCATGTATATTTATTGGTTTATTTTAAATATTTATTTTTTTTATTTGACTGTGCTAGGTCTTAGAGGATGAGGTGGTTGGATGGCATCACTGATTCCATGGACATGAGTTTGCGCAAACTCAGACAGATGGTGAAGGGCAGGGAAGCCTAGCCTGCTGCAGTCCATGGGGTCGCAGAGTCGGACGTGACTGAGCAACTGAACAATAAGGTCTTAGTTGGCATGTGGTGCCGGGGTCCAGCCCCGGTGGAGCCAGGGTGATTCGAAGGTGAGACGGAGTAGGCGTCCTAGGAAAAAACTTAATTACAGATAGAGATTAGAAACGGATAGTGTAATAGGAAAATTAGTGGAGAAAAAGAGGCTGAATAACTTGGTTTACGTGGAATACCAATCACCACCTACGTAGGCCACAGGTGGGAATATGGAGATTTAGCAGCAAACATCAGCCCAACAAATAAAAATCCTTTCACCAATGTTCCCCTTAAGATCTATTTAGTCTTAAGATAGTGATAAAGTTACATTTTTACATAGCAAGGACACAGTGATTTAGAACAAAGTACAGTGATCTATTACAAAAGAGAAAATTCATTAACTCAAGAAGTCTAGTATTGCTAACCTTAAAAACTACTATATTTCCTTTTCTATATTCCAAATACATTGATTAATATTCCCCCAGGTGCCTAAGGATATGGAGACCAGGTGGCAATCATTGACTCAACAAGAAGAAAAGCCCTATGCTAATTAAGAGTCTCAAAATACTCCAAAACTCTCTGTGCTGTTTATGGTTGAGAGGTGGTAAACAATCATGTGCAGGAGTATGGATAATCCTGTCACACAAGCTAGTTTGTCAGCAGAGAGGTTTGACCTGAGACACCCTTGTCCCACCCAGGGCAGGGAATTAGCAGCAATTACTGCTAAAGCTGAAACTCCAGTACTTTGGCCACCTCATGCGAAGAGTTGACTCATTGGAAAAGACTCATGCTGGGAGGGATTGGGGGCAGGAGGAGAAGGGGACGACTGAGGATGAGATGGCTGGATGGCATCACGGACTCGATGGACGTGAGTCTGAGTGAACTCTGAGAGATGGTGATGGACAGGGAGGCCTGCCGTGCTGCGATTCATGGGGTCGCAAAGAGTTGGACACGACTGAGCAACTGAACTGAACTGAACTGAACTGGCACAACAAATGAAAAACCCTTCACCAATATAATTCCTAACCAACCCACTATACTAATAAGTTCTAACTTCCCCAAAGAATTTGCCTTTGCTGCTAAGTCGCTTCAGTCGTGTCCGACTCTGTACGACCCCATAGACGGCAGCCCACCAGGCTCCCCCGTCCCTGGGATTCTCCAGGCAAGAACACTGGAGTGGGTTGCCATTTTCTTCTCCAATGTATGAAAGTGAAAAGTGAAAGTGAAGTCACTCAGTCGTGTCCGACTCTTAGCGACCCCATGGACTGCAGCCCACCAGGCTCCTCTGTCCATGGAATTTTCCAGGCAAGAGTACTGGAGAGGGGTGCCATTGCCTTCTCCAATTTGCCTTTAGTAAGTCTAAAACATCTCGTGCCTCTCATGGCTGGGGGGCTGTAAACAATCACATGTGGCCGGAACATATACAGGCAGGCTAGAAACCTTCAGAGGAGTTCCTAAGCTGAAACACTCTTGTCACACCCAGGAATTTTTATTGACTTGGAGTTGCACGTTAACTCCTTCTCCGAGAGAAATGGTGATGGGGGAGAACCCCCCGTAAAGTCAGAGATGTAGGTGAGAGCATAAAACAGACTCTGGTTTTGGGGGTAGATGCTTGGGAACAGGGGGTTTCCTGAGGCTTGATCATGCCTTTGCCTATGCCAAGCCTCCTTCCTCATGACCTTTGCATGGGCAGAGTTCCTCACGCTGGCTCCTGGCAATGTGGGATCTGGTTCCCTGACCAGGGATCAAACCTGGGCCCCCTGCATTGAAAGCACGGAACTCTTAGCCACCGGACTATCAGAGAAGCCCCTACGTGCATATTCAAAGATGTCCAGGCTAAATATAATTCTTTATAATTCTAAATATAACACTCTGTCATGAATTGCTTTGGGTTATTAACTTATGTTTACTGAGTGAAATCTCCTTCAATTGTACAGTGAGCTCATCCTTAGGATGGCTGCTCCGCCGTGCAATGGCAAAGACTGAATATGACCATGGGTGCAAAGTCGCTTTAGCAACACTCTGTGTAAAGCGTGGTATTTGCTGTTTCTTTCTTACCTCTTCCCCCTCCTTCCAAACCAGGCTGCTCCTGGCTAGGACGGTTCACAGTCTGATTTGGAAGATGCTGTGCCTTCCTCTTGTCAACAAACAGCCTCGCAGGGCTTAGCAGGAGCTTCGTCTGCAGGGCCTCCTTCACCTCCTTGTTGCGGAGGCTCTAGATGACGGGGCTGAGTGTGGGGTTATGATGGTGTAGCAGACAGACACTACCTGGCCACTGGTATCATCGGTGGATCCACGAGGCTGGACGTAGGTGAAATCACGGTGCTATAGAAGGTGGCAATGGTCAGGAAGTGGGAGGCACACGTGGAGAGGGCCTTCTCCTTCCCAGCTGCCGAGCGCATCCTCCCAATGGCCCCCAAGACCAGGCCGTAGGAGCTGAGGATGAGGGCAGCAGGTAGATAGGTGGCCAGGGCAGAGAAGACATAGAGGATCATACCTGCCACGGCTGTGTTGGCACAGGCCCGGTGGAGAAGGGGTTGGATGTCACAGAAGTAGTGCGTTCCTGGTTGGGCCCACAGAAAGGCAGGGCAAAGACATTCCCAGTCTCAATAGCAGC
The DNA here is from genome assembly GCA_006410635.1 of Cephalophus harveyi. Taxonomy (NCBI): domain Eukaryota; kingdom Metazoa; phylum Chordata; class Mammalia; order Artiodactyla; family Bovidae; genus Cephalophus; species Cephalophus harveyi. The sequence goes on from SJYT01071975.1 coordinate 754,764, forward strand.
ATTAGCGCCACTGAAAGCGAGGAAGCAGCCACCAGCTGGAGACAGGTGCCCCGGTCATGGCGGAGCCGTAGTGGAGAGGTCGGCAGATGGCCGTGCAGCGGTCATAGGCCACGGAAGCCAGCAGGAAGCTGTCAGCTGCGGCATGCATCACAAAGAAGGTCACCTGGACCACACAGCCCTTGAAGGAGATGGACCTGTCAGAGGCCAGAAAGTCGACCAGCAGCCTGGGTGTGACCACAGAGGCGTAGCAGATATCAAGGAAAGAGAGGACGCTGAGAAAGAGGACCATGGGCCAGTGGAGGCGGGAGTCCCTGAGGATGAGCACCATCATCCCCAGGTTGCCCACCACGGTCATGACAGAGATGAGCAGGAGGCCTCCAAAGAGAAGCCGCTGGAGGTCTGGGTCATTGGAGAATCCCAGCAGGATGAACTGGGTGATGGGGGTGTAGTTCCAGTGGCAACGGCTAGTTCTCCAGGCGTCATCTGCAGAGGTGGCAACCGACCATCACTCAGACAGTGTTACTGAGCGTGCCCACCCGTGCAAGGTACAATACAGGAGAACACCAAGCAGGTGTAAGTCTTCTTCAAAAGGAAGCAATGGGGGCCTTCGCGGTGGTCCAGTGGCTAAGACACTGCGCTCCCAGCGCAGGGGGCCCGGGTTTGAATCCTGGTCAGGGAAATAGATCCCCCACGTGGCAACAAAGACCTGGAATAGTCAGACAAATAAATATTTAAAAAGTAAACGGGAAGTATCTTGCCACAGTGGACAGGACATGGGCTGTGAAGCCAGACAGAGCTGAATCTTAATTCTGACAATGGCACCGTTTGTATCAGCGGTTGAGACACTGGTTGTGTCTCCTTGGATAAGCTTTATCCATGAGCCTTGTTTTTCTCACTTATGAAATAGAGAAAATATATCTATTTAGGGTTGCTCTGTGCCCTTGGTGAAAAAACCAAATTGTAAAAACCTCTGAATATCTGGAACACAGTGAATAATCAGTAAATGTGAGGTCTCTTCCCCATTCTCTCGTGCCTGTATCTCTAAACACAGGTCACAGTAAGCAGCGCTGAAAGCCAGGGTTCTGGTGGTGTGGCAGAGCCCTCTCATGTGACTCAGTCTTGAAATATGGCCTGCAAAACCAGCTTCCTGCCCTGGGCTCCTGCTTCCCCACCTAGGCGACCAGTGGAATTCTCATCCTCACCCGTCCTTCTGTAACTTTCTTGGTTTAAGGCTTAATTTTCCCCAAATGAAAATGTGCATGAGTCTCCGGTCCACAATGAACGTTGAAGTTTTTCTTTTTCTCTCATAGGATGACAGCTAGATTACACACACACACTCACACACAGACACTCAGACACACACATACACACACACTCTTATACACACTCATACACACACACACACACACTCTCACACAAATGAAAATGTGCATGAGTCTCCGGTCCACAATGAACGTTGAAGTTTTTCTTTTTCTCTCATAGGATGACAGCTAGATTACACACACACACTCACACACAGACACTCAGACACACACATACACACACACTCTTATACACACTCATACACACACACACACTCTCACACGCAGAGACACTCACACACACACACACTCTCCACACACACACATCACACACACACTCACACTCTCACACACACACATATTCACACACACATACATACACACACACACTGACACTCACACACACAGTCATTCAGCTCTGGGTTTAGGCTGAGCGCCTCCATCCTGCTTCCCAGTAAGTGAGGGCTCTGGTTCTCCTCTCCCGCCCCCTCTCTCTTACCATCTTCCCTGTCCAGACAGACTAGGTTCCCTCCTCACCTACTCCTCCCGCCCGACTCCCAGAGGAACACATGAGCCCTTCAGAGGCCCAGCTATGATAATCCTCACTGACGATGACCTTGACTGACAGCCTTGCAGATGGACCCGAGGTTCCAGCTAGTGAAGAGCCTCCGGATGTCCTCCAGGACGCCTGCGAAGTCCTGCCTCAGCCCTGCCAGGGGCCTCCCCTCACCCAGCTGCTCTAAGCTGGAGGTTGAATTTGACTCACACAGATGCATTTAGAATTGCTTAACAGGGCTTGGTCAACCTTTCTGAGTCATCCTTCCCCACCCACCCCCAACTGCGTTGTTTTGTTTCTCTATAGAACTTCTCAAGCAGAGGCTATTTTTTGTTTTGTATCCAGCGAAGAGCAAATTCTTGAATAGTCTCTGTTATGCAAAAAATCTTCAAACAATTGCAGTTGTTCAAAAGTGTTTAAACAACAATTCTCAAAATAGCGTAAAGCATGGCTTTGGTCGTTTAGGACCTTGAAATATTGTTGAGACACATACTCGCTCCTGGGACACAGGGGTGAAATTGCGTGGTGCCCACTCTCGGTAGGAGCGGTTGCAGTGATCCGTGAGGGCTTCAGAAAGGGAGGGGGGCTGGGGCCTGAACAAAGACGACGGGGCGGAGGAGGGTGTGAGACGGCCTGGAGTGGGAATTAGCCTCCTGGGTTAAATTTCCACCAGGCAAAAAGTGCAGAGGAAGAGTCAGGAGACTTGGCAGAGCGACTCCACCTCCTTGAGCCTCAGTTAGCTCAGCTTTCCCCAGATTTTGTGAGATAAGGAGGGAACGCGTGTCAATGCACTTAGCACGCTTCCGGAGACAGGGTAGACCTGCGAGTCACCTTAGCTTTCATGCCCCAGGTTAGATTAGGAACATGTAGTGGGTGGGACCCCTGAATGCAGCAGGGTCTCAGGAAATGCCTACAGGCTGGCAGAGTAGGGGGTGGGGTGCGTCCGGATTTGGGGGAGAGGAAGGAGAAGAGAACAGGTGACCTCAGCTCTTTGAACCAGCTCTGGTGGGGGACTCAGTAGGACTTCCGATGGACAATCACCCACCTCAGCGGGCGGCGCTCCCACCTGGCACAGCTCCAGTGGGAACTTAGGATCCTCCCCAGCAGGCACACGGGGGATTCTAAGACTCTCTTCCACTCCAGCAGGTGTCCTTGGGGTTCTCTCTAGAGCTGTTTCTGGACTCAGAGCTGATGGCAGGGCTCCCGGCCCAGGTGAACAGAGTGCGGCCCTCAGGACCGAAGCTGAGGCCGCCTGCGGTCCTGCCAGTTTATCAGGCTGGCCCTGCCCTCTCATGACCCCAGGCGCAGTGGAGGCTCAGAGCTCCGGGAGGCCCTGACACACACCGGGTCCAGCTCCTCTCCTGGGATCCCGGGAGGGTCAGTCTCAGGGCAGAAGGGATGAAGCCCTGCAGAATCTGGTCACCTGCTTTGGTCTTGAGGCAGAGGAAGTTAGGGTCCCCTTGAGGAGCTGGCGCTTGTGGTTCCCCCTTGGCTGCAGGGAGACTCCGAAGGAGACGGAGGAGCCGTCCAGCGTCCTCCCTGGACTCTGAATTCTGGGTGAAGGGACGTTGTCTTGCCCCCTTGGGGGCTTGCTGGAATCTGGAGGCCAGTTTTCCCAGCTATTCTACTAACAGGTCAGAGGACCTTGGCTGGACACTGAGGGCCTGCCCTGGGCTCCAACCCTGGAGGATGAGTCGGTGACGCTGAGCTCCACGAGAGTGAGCCTAGGGCGGGTCAGGCCGGGCTGAGCCCCTTTCCTTGCTGTTCCTGTGACCCAGCTGTGCTGGAGCCCTGAGGGGGTTGGGGACACAGAGGCAGGCATCCTGGGGCCTGACCCTCTCTGGGAAGCTCTCCTGGCTTCAGCCACTAGGGACTCATCTAAGGAGGCACTGGGAGCCTTGTTAACAGAATGGGTAGTTTATCTATATTAGCAATTAAAAAAATTATATTTTCAGAAGTGAAGCTAGCGTTTAAGCAGAGGAAATGCCAAAGGGGGTAAGGGGGAGCCAAGGGAATGGTTAGCCAGGAGCAGAAATGCTCTCGGGTTGTCTCCCGGGGTGGCCCTTCCCTCCTTCCCTCTCTGGCTCTGCTTTGGGGGTGTGGGGAGGGCCTCCTCTGTCGGCCGACGCTGCTCCCCCAGCCTGGCCCTTGGCAGCTCAGCCGAGGCTCCTGGAGTGGGGCTGGTGGAGGTTCTGGAATCATGCGGGTTTGAGCTGAAGAGAAGTACAGGGCATCTGGCCCTGTGAACTCCTGACTGAGATGAGATGGCTCAGCGGAGCTCTGAGTCAGGCCTGGATTTCCCAATGGGAAGACCAGGAGCAACGTCTAGGCATCAGTGTGAAAAAGAGGACACGTGTGGTCATAAGATGAAGTAGCAGGGAACGATAAAGCATAGGGATTGTCTTTAAAATTATCTGAGCGTTTGCATAGGGAAAAATATAGAAGATATTTTGGACAGAATTGACAAATCAAAATATGAACTGTGGATCGGATAACAGTACTATATCACTGCAGATTGTCCCAGTTTTGATAACTGTATGGGCTATTCCTAGAACTTCTCACTGAAGTATTTAGTGATAAAGGTTTTTAATGAATTATATACATTAATATTTTATGTGGAGTAGGAAATGGCAACCGACTCCAGTATTCTTGCGTGGAAAATTCCATGGACAGTGGAGCCTGGCAGGCTACGGTCCGTGGGGTTGCAGAGTCTGACATGACTGAGCACACACAGGCACACATTAATATTTTATGTATGTATTATGTACACGTATGTACATATGTACAAATGTGTATATGTAAGGGGGCAAAATATAAACAGTTGGTGAGTCTAAAGGGTACATAGATGTCCTGTATGATTCTTGCAACTTTAAAAATTATGTTAAAATACATTATAATTATAACGTAGATTATATTAAAAGTTAAAATGTGAGTCGGAGGAGTGCTGATGGTAGAGATGCTATAGATTGCTAATTGTTGAAGCTGGATGAGAGGTAAATCTCAATTAATTTATCATACTGTCTGATTTGTACATGCTTGAACCTTTGAATTCTAATTTTGTTTTACAAATTGAAATATATTTGACATATCGCATTGTGTCAATTTAAGGTGTTGTTACTGTTGCGTCTCTAAGTTGTGTCTAACTTCTTGAGACCCCATGGACTGCCTCACACTAGGCTTCTCTGTCCTTCATTATCTCCCCAAATTTTCTCAAACTCATGACCATTGAGTCAGTGATGCCATCCAACCATGTCATCCCCTTTGGCCCTCTTCTCCTCCTGCCCTCAATCTTTCCCAGCTTCAGGGTCTTCTGCAATGAATTGGCTCTTTGCATCAGGGGGCCAAAGTATTGGAACATTTGAACATTTAGATTTCTTCTAATTTTTTCTTTTCAAAGATGATGCTGTGATAAGCCTATTTATATAGTAGGATTTTCTAAATTTAGAGTAACATCCTTAAGATAGATGTGAAAAAATCCTTTGCATGATCCAAACACCTCAGAATGAAGCCAACTCTCTCCAGGTTAAGAATTTTCATTAGCTTAAGAGCATGCCCTCCAGTCCAGCGTTTGACCTTAAATTAGGTCAGGTTCAGCATCTTCATTTCTGTGATTCCCTAAAACACATATACTCACCATATTACATGCACATTTAAAGATGCTTAGGCCAAATATAACTTTTTCGAGTCAGTATCCTAAAGCGCAGTATCTTACATAATGCTGTAACTGCTTAGGTCTCCTCTCTCACATTCACACATGTACATACTTCTGGCTAGGAAGCAGGGGTGTGAGGAGAGTTCTCTCTTGATCCTGAGGTTTTATTTCATGGGACAGCTTATCAAATGCAGCAGCAGTAAGATGTAAAGGACGCTTCTGACCTGGGCCTCTCCTTTAGGAGCAGGAGGAATGACCCCATGGACTGCCGCACACTAGGCTTCTCTGCCCTTCATTATCTCCCCAAATTTTCTCAAACTCATGACCATTGAGTCAGTGATGCCATCCAACCATGTCATCCCCTTTGGCTCTCTTCTCCTCCTGCCCTCAATCTTTCCCAGCTTCAGGGTCTTCTGCAATGAATTGGCTCTTCGCATCAGGGGGCCAAAGTATTGGAACATTTGAACATTTAGATTTCTTCTAATTTTTTCTTTTCAAAGATGATGCTGTGATAAGCCTATTTATATAGTAGGATTTTCTAAATTTAGAGTAACATCCTTAAGATAGATGTGAAAAAATCCTTTGCATGATCCAAACACCTCAGAATGAAGCCAACTCTCTCCAGGTTAAGAATTTTCACTAGCTTAAGAGCATGCCCTCCAGTCCAGCGTTTGACCTTAAATTAGGTCAGGTTCAGCATCTTCATTTCTGTGATTCCCTAAAACACATATACTCACCATATTACATGCACATTTAAAGATGCTTAGGCCAAATATAACTTTTTCGAGTCAGTATCCTAAAGCGCAGTATCTTACATAATGCTGTAACTGCTTAGGTCTCCTCTCTCACATTCACACATGTACATACTTCTGGCTAGGAAGCAGGGGTGTGAGGAGAGTTCTCTCTTGATCCTGAGGTTTTATTTCATGGGACAGCTTATCAAATGCAGCAGCAGTAAGATGTAAAGGACGCTTCTGACCTGGGCCTCTCCTTTAGGAGCAGGAGGAACGGGTGAGCCACTGGAGCTCACCCACATCACTCAACCTGGGGAAAGCAGAAGATTGTGCTGCGCCTGGGCTGAGGTTTCCTGGGAGTCATGAGGAGCTTCTAATAAGAGACTTGACTTGTGATCGTGGTGTAATTGAAATATCTGGTTTTGATGTGGACATCCTGATGCTGAATTCTCACTCTCTCAACCAGCTGTGTGGCTTCAGGAAGTTAATTCACTTTTACTGAGTCACATACCCTTCATTTGTAAAATGAGGTCATCTCCGCACAGCTCCCTCACAGATGGTGGCAGAGATTCAATATGTGAATGGATACTGAGTTACCTTACAGCCGCAGTGCTCTGCACCAAGTATGGTATTTGTGTTTCTCCCTTGCTTCCACCACCTCCTCCAAAACCAGGCTGCTCTTGGTCAGATTAATTCTTCGTGTGATTTGGAAGACGCTATGCCTTCCTGGTCCCATCACTTCATGGCAACTAGATGGGGAAACAGTGGAAACAGTGTCAGACTTTATTTTTTAGGCTCCAAAATCACTGCAGATGGTGACTGCAGCCATGAAATTAAAAGACACTTGCTCCTTGGAAGAAAAGCTATGACTAAACCTAGACAGCATATTAAAAAGCAGAGACATTACTTTGCCAACAAAGGTCCATGTAGTCAAAGCTATGGTTTTTCCAGTGGTCATGTATGGATGTGAGATTTGGACTATAAAGAAAGCGGAACACCGAAAAATTGATACTTTTGAACTGTGGTGTTGGGGAAGACTCTTGAGAGTCCCTTGGACTGCAAGGAGATCCAACCAGTCCATCCTAAAGGAAATCAGTCCTGAATATTCATTGGAAGGACTGATGCTGGAGCTGAAACTCCAATCCTTTGGCCACATGATGCAAAGAACTGACTCTTAGAAAAGACCCTGATGCTGGGAAAGATTGAAGGCGGGAGGAGAAGGGGATGACAGAGGATGAACTGGTTGGATGGCATCACCGACTCAACGGGCATGAGTTTGAGCAAGCTCTGGGAGTTGGTGATGGACAGGGAAGCCTGGCATGCTGCAGTCCACAAGGTTACAAATAGTCGAACATGACTGAGCGACTGAACTGACTGATGCCTTCCTCATTCCAACAGCCTTGCAGGGCTCAGCAGGGAAAGATATTGACCTGGAACTTCCGCTGCAGGGCCTCCTTCACCTCCTTGTTGCGGAGGCTCTAGATGACGGGGCTGAGTGTGGGGTTATGATGGTGTAGCAGACAGACACTACCTGGCCACTGGTATCATCGGTGGATCCACGAGGCTGGACGTAGGTGAAATCACGGTGCTATAGAAGGTGGCAATGGTCAGGAAGTGGGAGGCACACGTGGAGAGGGCCTTCTCCTTCCCAGCTGCCAAGCGCATCCTCCCAATGGCCCCCAAGACCAGGCCGTAGGAGCTGAGGATGAGGGCAGCAGGTAGATAGGTGGCCAGGGCAGAGAAGACATAGAGGATCATACCTGCCACGGCTGTGTTGGCACAGGCCCGGCGGAGAAGGGGTTGGATGTCACAGAAGTAGTGCGTTCCTGGTTGGGCCCACAGAAAGGCAGGGCAAAGACATTCCCAGTCTCAATAGCAGCATTAGCGCCACTGAAAGCGAGGAAGCAGCCACCAGCTGGAGACAGGTGCCCCGGTCATGGCGGAGCTGTAGTGGAGAGGTCGGCAGATGGCCGTGCAGCGGTCATAGGCCATGGAAGCCAGCAGGAAGCTGTCAGCTGCGGCGTGCATCACAAAGAAGGTCATCTGGACCACGCAGCCCTTGAAGGAGATGGACCTGTCAGAGGCCAGAAAGTCGACCAGCAGCCTGGGTGTGACCACAGAGGCGTAGCAGATATCAAGGAAAGAGAGGACGCTGAGAAAGAGGACCATGGGCCAGTGGAGGCGGGAGTCCCTGAGGATGAGCACCATCATCCCCAGGTTGCCCACCACGGTCATGACAGAGATGAGCAGGAGGCCTCCAAAGAGAAGCCGCTGGAGGTCTGGGTCATTGGAGAATCCCAGCAGGATGAACTGGGTGACGGGGGTGTAGTTTCCAGCGGCAAGGGCTAGTTCTCCAGGCGTCATCTGCAGAGGCAACCGACCATCACTCAGACAGTGTTACTGGGCGTGCCCACCCGTGCGTGTGCAAGGTGCATTGAGGGAGAACGTCAAGTGAGTGTCTTCCTTTAGAAGAAGAGACGGGGGGCTTCCGTGGTGGTCCAGTGGCTAAGGCTTCACGTTTCCAAGGCAGGGCTTCCGGTTTCGGATCCTGGTCTGGGAACCAGATCCCACAGGCTGCCCCCAAATGATTCTTGCTGCAACTAAAGATCAGATCCTCCTCACAGAAGCCCTGGCACAGCCAGGCAAATAAACAGATACTGAGAGAAAGAAATAACGGCAAGTGTCACGCCACAGTGGATAGGACATGGGCGCCGAGGCCAGACAGACCTGTCTTAGTTCTGACTGTGCCGCTAACTGGTACTGTCTCTTTGGATAAGCTGTATTCATGAGCCTTGTGTTTCTCATCCTTAAAGTAGGGAAAAGAAGTCTACTTCTCAGGGTTGCTCTTTGGTGGAAATGAAAATACAAATCTAAAACCTTTGAATGTGTGGGACACAGTAGGTTATCAATAAACATGAGGTCACTCCCCCCCTCGATTGTGCGTATATCCATAAATAATGCTCACGACTCTGACGATGACTTCCTTCTATTCTTTTTAAAGAGTTATTTGGTGTTTGTTTCGGCTGGGTCCTCGTTGCGGCGCTCGGACTCCGTCTGGCTGTGGCGAGTCGGGGGCTCCTCTCTCCTTGCGGCGTGTGGGCTGCTTAGGGCCCTGGCTTTGCATCTTGCAGAGCTGGCCTCCGGGCACTGGGCTTCAGCGGTTGTGCTGCACGGGCTTAGGTGCCCTGTGGCACGTGGAAGCTTCCTGAACCAGGGATTGAACCCGTGTCCCCTGCATTGCCCGGCAGATTCTTAACCTCTGGAGCCCCAGGGAAGTCCTCATTCTGACCTTTTTAAAATCACAATGTAATTCACATATCGTAAAGTTCACTGTTTAAAGGCATACAAACCACCTTTGGTTGGTTGTCTATTCATAACATTTCATAACCACCCCTAATGTTTAATTGCAGAGCACTTTCATCACCAAAGAAAGAACACTCTGTTGACTATTACCAGTCACCTCTTGTTTTCCTCTTCCTCCAGCCCTTGGCAACGATTCATCCACCTTCTGGCTCTATGAATTCGCCTACTGTAGATACTTCATGTCCTAGGATTCACACAATCTACGGTTTTGGGGGCCTGGCTGCTTTCGCTTCATCTTTGCAGGGCTCACTCATGTTACGGCACGTATGACTACTCATCCTTTCTGGTTCTTAAACATCCTCTGGGCGCCCCCTCGTCTATGCCATAACTGTTTTGTCCTCTGAGAATCTACTGAGTTAAATGTCACCTCAGAGACCAGCCAGACTGTACATGGTGTGTTGGGGCTTCCTGAACGGCCCTCAGGACAGCTCTCCCTAGGAGGACTGGACAGGCCCGGGGTCCTCTCTACCTCCCCCACACTTTCCTCTCCATCCTGTTCCCCAAATCCTTCTTCGTTGAGAGTCTGGGCTAAGGTTCTGCAAACCAAGCCCAGGGACACCTCACCAACCTCTTCATCTAAGCCTGGCAGCCTGTATAGAGGACACGGAGGGAAAAGCGTGGAACTGGACCCAGAACGTGCCACAGCCTCGTCTTTGTCCCGCCCGCTGTGACGGGACAGGGGAGGAAGGAAGAGCCGTGGACGGATGGACGGAGCCCTGCCTCCTGGGTCTGGCCCTGCGGCCTGCCGGCTCTCTTAGCTTGGGCGATTCTCCTCCCTCTAGACCTCTGATCCCTCGATAGCAAGATCCAGGTTGTGCATGAAAGATAGCTGAAGTCAGGCCTGGTGCTGACACCTTGACCGTGACTCTGGGCTTCCTCCCGGAACTCCTTGCCTGGGTACACATCTTGGTGCCAGTGTAACCCCACACAGCACACAAAGAACCCCCCAGACGTGTCTAGGGAAAGGATGCTCCACAGCCGATCGGGGGAGACAGCTTTAGGAGAGTCTGACCAGCTCACAGGGATCTACTTAAGTACCTGTCCACTCACGGCCGTAATCCCTGGTAGACACCTTATACACGAAGCGGCAATTGCTGTGACACCTCGTTAACATAAATGAACCAATGGGACATAAGGAGTCTTGTTATGGTGATGTCATTTAACCCACTGAGCTCCTTCGCAGTGCCGAGAATCACAGAGTGATGTGTCATCAAACGTTACTGTTAATTTTGGTTTTTATTTTTTTTAATTTATTTTTAGCCGGAGGATACTTGCTCCACCATGTTGCGTTGTTCCTGCCATACAGCAAGAGCCACGCACGGGCACACACACGCTGCCTCCGTCCCGCCCCTGCCTCTCACCCCACCCCATCCAAGCTTCCAGGGGCTCACAGAGCCGCAGTCAGCTGTTGCTTTTGAAAGACCCTCTCTCCATTCTGTGGAAAGATTCCCACCTGAGTTAAATATTTTTCTAGACTTATATTCATTCATTAGCACATATTCATTCATTTTATAAAATCAGTTTGTTTAAATAAAGTCATGAAAGTCATTTGCTTTTTCAGCAGCTGTTTATGAAATTATGTTTCTGCCTGTGATATCCTGGCTGTTCTGCGCGCTGGTGAAATGCCTTCTACTGGCAGGCGGGATATTTCCTCTGAAAAGCGGGAGAAGGGAACCGTGGGAAGGAAGACGAGAGAGCAGCGCAGCCCTCGACTACAGACGGCGTGCTCAGGGACGCCGTTTTCATAAAAGCGTGAACTGCGGCTCTGGAAATTGGTTCCTTTTGGCCCGTGAGCTCTTCGGAGTCTTCCCTTATCCCCAAAGGGACACCACCCCCGTATGAAGACGGGAAGGGCTGTCCGTTCCGGGAATCTTGTCTCTCACCCTGCGGCCTCTCCTCCCCCAGCTGATCTCCTGATTCTGGGACGTGAGGAATTCACTGGAACACCCTGTGCCCTTCACAGAGCAACCTTCTGTTTATTGCAAAGGTCACAGTATGCATCGCTGGAAGTCAGGGTCCTGGCGGTGTGGCGGGATCCTATCGCATGCTTCGGCCTTGAAGTTTAACCTGCGAAGTCCGCTTCCTGCCCGGGACTCCCGCTTCTCCACCTGATGCCCACGTATTTTTCATATGCACGCCTCCCTTTCTAACTTTCTTTGGGGGTTTACTTTTGTCCAGATCCAAACGTCCATGAGCCTCTGATCCACAAAGTAGCATCTTCCTTTTCTCTCCTAGGAGGACAGCCTGATTCCCCGCCCCCACCCCACCCGCCACAAAGCGTCACATCCAGCCCTGTGCTTGGGCTGAACTTCATCCTGCTTCCCAGTAAAGGTTTCTGGTCCTCCTCCCCAGCTCCCCACGCCTTACCATCTTCCCCAGTCCAGACAGACTATGCTCCCTACTAATCGGCTACTCCCGTCCCGAGTCACAGATGAATGCTTGATTCCTTCGGAGGCACCTCTATCAATAATTCTCAAGGGCGACCTTGACCGCCAGCCTCCGAGTTGCACCCCGAGGCTCTCAGCTAGTGCAGAGCCTCCAGATGTCCTCCAAGAAGCCTGCAAAGTCTGCCCGCAGCCCTGCTAGCCACCCCCCGACCCTCACCCAGCTGAACTCCCTTCCTGGGCGCTGCGGTAATCTGGCAGGTGATCTGACTCACACAGATGCTTTAAGTATTGTTTCACAGAGCTTTGTCAGTGTTTCCATGTTTTTCTCCATCCCCCCGCCCCGCCCCACTAGGTTTTTTTTTTTACCCCCTATCACACTGTAACTTCTGAAAGCAGAGGCTGTTCTGAGTTTTGTATCAAGTGAATAGCAAATATTTGAACAATGACTGATACCAAAAGCTAGTTGAACCATTCCCTTTGTTTAAAAGTATTTAAACAACTGTTCAAAATAGCATAAAGCCAGGCCTTGGTCATTTAGGATCTTGAAATATTGCTGAGAGAGAAACTGACCCCGTAACCCTGGAGTGAAGTTGGGGGGTGCCCATTCGGCAGGAGGAAGAATTGGAGAGGACGTGAGGGCTTTGGAAAGGGGGGGACAGGGCTGGATCCTGAAAACTGAGGGAGGTGGAGCTCAACGGAGGAGATGGGAACAGGTGACAGCCTGGAGAGGGAGCTCACCGCCTTGGCAAGCGTTCACGGGGCAAAAGCGCGTGAGGAGGGGCGGGGGACCGGGCGTTTGAGAGCTACTCGACCCTGGGGAGCCTCGGTCTCCTCCGTTCCTGCGAGGGCGGGGGCAGCGAGTGTCAGTGACTCAGCACACGTCTGCAGGCAGGGCACGCACTCGATGCGCGTCACCTTTCACCCCGCCCCGAGTTACATTCTGAACATGGGGAGCTGGACGAGCTTTCCGGGGACCCCTGAATGCAGCGGGGTCTCAGGAAATGCCTACAGGCTGGCAGAGTAGGGGGTGGGGTGCATCCAGATTTGGGGGAGAGGAAGGAGGAGAGAACAGGTGACCTCAGCTCTCTGAACCAGCTCTGGTGGGGGACTCAGCAGGACTTCCGATGGACAATCACCCACCTCAGCGGGCGGTGCCCCCACCTGGCACAGCTCCAGTGGGAACTCAGGATCCTCCCCACCAGGCACGCGGGGGATTCCAAGACTCTCTTCCACTCCAGCCCGTGTCCTTGGGGTTCTCTCTAGAGCTGTTTCTGGACTCAGAGCTGATGGCAGGGCTCCCGGCCCAGGTGAACAGAGCGCGGCCCTCAGGACCGAAGCTGAGGCCGCCTGCGGTCCTGCCAGTTTATCAGGCTGGCTCTGCCCTCTCATGACCCCAGGCGCAGTGGAGGCTCAGAGCCCCGGGAGGCCCTGACACACACCGGGTCCAGCTCCTCTCCTGGGATCCCGGGAGGGTTAGTCTCAGGGCAGAAGGGATGATGCCCTGCAGAATCTGGTCACCTGCTTTGGTCTTGAGGCAGAGGAAGGTAGGGTCTGCTTGAGGAGCTGGCGCTTGTGGTTCCCCCTTGGCTGCAGGGAGACTCCGAAGGAGAGGGGGGAGTCCAGCGTCCTCCCTGGAGTCTGAATTCTGGGTGAAGGGACGTTGTCTTGCCCCCTTGGGGGCTTGCTGGAATCTGGAGGCCAGTTTTCCCAGCTATTCTACTAATGGGCCAGGGGACCTTGGCTGGACACTGAGGGCCTGCCCTGGGCTCCAACCCTGGAGGATGAGTCGGTGACGCTGAGCTCCACGAGAGTGAGCCTAGGGCGGGTCAGGCCGGCTGAGCCCCTTTCCTAGATGGACCTTTGTTGGCAAAGTAATGTCTCTGCTTTTTAATATGCTGTCTAGGTTGGTCATAACTTTTCTTCCAAGGAGCAAGTATCTTTTAATTTCATGGCTGTAGTCACCAACTGCAGTGATTTTGGAGCCCCCAAAATGAAATCTGTCACTGTTTCCACATCTACTTGCCCTGAAGTGATGCGGCCAGATGTTGTGATCTTAGTTTTCTGAATGTTGAGTTTTTTTTTTTTTTGAATGTTGAGTTTCAAACCAACATTTTCACTCTCCTCTTTCACTGTTATGTGTAATTTACTATAATAATTTAAAAAAAGACATGGAGGGGTAATGGAATCTGACTTCCATGCTTGTCCTGAGAATTAAACAGCGATGCTGATGAAAGCCCCGCCTCGGGCACAGCGGACACTCAGCTGCTGCCTGTCTCTTCCTCTGCTTCGCCCTCATTTCCTTCATTACTTCTTCCCCTGCTGTTGACTTGTGTTAATTTCCAAGTTTAGGGTCCCTGTTGTGCGCCTCCCCACCCAAACCATACACTGAAACCTTACTCTTCTATAAGGAGATAGTGTCATTAGGGAGATAGTCAGGGATCCAGGTTAAAAGAATTCATAAGGACAGCGCCCTAATACGATTGGAATGATGTTTCTTATTTATTTGTTATTTTTTGGCCACTCTGTGCAATCTGCTGGGTCTTAGTTCCCTGACCAGAGATCGAACCTGTTCCTCCCCTGCAGTGGAAGTGCAGAGTCCTGACCACTGGATGCCCAGGGAATTCCCAGAACAGTGTCTTTGCAGGAAGAGGAAGAGGCAGCACGTCTCTGTCTTTCTCTCCCTGTGTGTCTGCAGACACAGCAGAGGCCATGTGAGGATGTGGCAGGAAGGCGACTGTCTACAAGCCAGGAAGAGAGAGGCTTCCCTAGAAACCGACGGATGGCACCTGGGTTTCAGACATCCAGCCTCCAAAACCATGAGGAAGTACACTGCTGTTGTTTCAGCAACTGAATCTGTGGTGTTTTCCACGGCAGCCCTGGTAGGCTGACACTGCCTGCGGGCACGGTCGTGCGGCCAGCTCTCCCCACGGGCACTGCTTCTCAAGCCCCACCGGGGATTTGCCTTCCTCAGCTCGGCCGCTTTTATCCTGCCATTGCTGGGCACTTAGAAAGTTCAAATTTATCTTAGTGTTACCTTGAGAAAAACATGATTAGGGGGAAAATCTGCTATAAAAACAAATTACCTTGTGGGTTCCTGAGACAAACATGAGTTATGTTTGGAAAGTCGGTATAATTGCTCTCTCCCCGCAGATGCTGATAACCAAGTGTTGACTGTAAATTATGCAAGTACACACAGAGAAATGGAGGTGCATGTGTGGGTTGTGTGGATTGTCCAGCCTGTCTGAGCCCAAAGGAACCAATTTACATGCAAGTGAGGGTGGGTAGGAGAGAATGACATAGAAAGGGCATGAATTTTGCAATTATTAAATAGGTTAAGACAACCTAGATCCATCATTTTTACAAACTGTATAACCTTGAGTCAGTTACCTTTGCAAAACAGGGATAAAGTACTTATCGCAAAGGGTGATGGTGAAGATTCACATGAGACAATGTCTGCCAAATGTGGATAATCTCTAATTGTCTTCCTCCTCTATTTTGAAATAGAATCAATCAAGCAGATGTTTTTTGATAACCAAGTGTTGACTGTAAATTATGCAAGTACACACAGAGAAATGGAGGTGCATGTGTGGGTTGTGTGGATTGTCCAGCCTGTCTGAGCCCAAAGGAACCAATTTACATGCAAGTGAGGGTGGGTAGGAGAGAATGACATAGAAAGGGCATGAATTTTGCAATTATTAAATAGGTTAAGACAACCTAGATCCATCATTTTTACAAACTGTAAAACCTTGAGTCAGTTACCTTTGCAAAACAGGGATAAAGTACTTATCGCAAAGGGTGATGGTGAAGATTCACGAGACAATGTCTGCCAAATGTGGATAATCTCTAATTGTCTTCCTCTTCTGTTTTGAAATAGAATCAATCAAGCAGATGTTTTCTTACAGACCTTGTGCTCAGAGGCATGGACTGAGCCCACCAGCCTCCTCTGTCGATGGAATTCTCTCACCAAGACTACTGGAGTGGGTTGCCGTGTCCTCCTCCCGGGGATTAAACCTTCGTCTCTTACATCTCCCGCATTGGCAGCCATGCTCTTTACCACTAGCGCCACCTGGGAAGCCCTTTTATAGACCTACAGAATGTGGAGCAGAGGAGAGGAACGACCAACTATCTCCCAGGAAGTAAATATACAAAGAAGAGTAAGCTCATGTCAGAGGATGGCAGACTTAGAGAAAGAGGTTGAAGGGAAGAGGGCTTAGTTCTTAGGAGGGGCTTAAAGCACAATCTACTGAATTAAATGGAATTATTAAATGAGTGAACAGTTTACTTTTGAGCAACACAGGGGTTTGGGGTGCCTGCTGTCCACACAACTGAAAATTCGAGTGTAACTTTACAGTCAACTTTCTGTATCTGTGGTTCTGCATCCGTGGATTCATCTGTGACCTGGATGGATTTTGTGTCTATGTTTGAACTGTTTTCTCTATGAAGGAAAAACGAAAGCTTTCTTTTATCCCACTTTGAGTATTTTCTCTCTTTCCATATTCAAATCCATTTTTATAAACCTGTATTTATCCAATTTTATAAATTCCTACATGTGTGTAGGAATTTATTTTTTAATTCATTTGATATCTATCAGTTAAATATGTCCCATTTACAAAAAAGCTGTGTGGGAAGAGGGCTTAGTTCTTAGGAGGGGCTTAAAGCACAATCTACTGAATTAAATGGAATTATTAAATGAGTGAACAGTTGACTTTTGAGCAACACAGGGGTTTGGGGTGCCTGCTGTCCACACAACTGAAAATTCGAGTGTAACTTTACAGTCAGTTTTCTGTATCTGTGGTTCTGCATCTGTGGATTCATCCGTGACCTGGATGGATTTTGTGTCTATGTTTGAACTGTTTTCTCTATGAAGGAAAAATGAAAGCTTTCTCTTATCCCACTTTGAGTATTTTCTCTCTTTCCATATTCAAATCCATTTTTATAAATCTGGATTTATCCAATTTTATAAATTCCTACATGTGTGTAGGAATTTATTTTTTAATTCATTTGATATCTATCAGTTAAATATCTACCATTTACAAAAAGCTACATGTGGTTTCTTTGTCTTAGATAAGTCCTTGTTGATATCTGAAGGAAGCAGGAATGGGTACCTGTTAGGAACTGTACAAAGGACTCTAGGAACTCATCAAATTAACATAGGCAAAACATTTTTTTTTTTAAATTGGCAATGCCATGCAGCTTGTGGATCTTAGTTCCCCGACCAGGGGATCCATGGCTTCCTCAGCATAAGCACAGAGTCTTAACCACTGGACCACCACATTGCACTCCTAATGTGCAAATATAACATGTGCAAATTAAAAATATAACTATTAAGATAAATCTGTTACCTTTATTTCACCTAAAATTCTGTGGTCCACACTAATGTGGCCTTGGAAATAACTTAAACCAGGCTTAAATCCTGGCTCTGATATGTATTAATTGTGTAGCCTTGGAAAAACTACCTTGTGTCTTTGACTTCCAGATTCCTCATTTGTAAAGTAGGGTTGAAGATTCTTGCCCGCAAGAAATGTCAAAGAACCAAATGAATTTTTTTTTTTTTATTGGCCATGCCAAGCAGCTTGTGGATCTTAGTTCCCCGACCAGGGGATCCATGGCTTCCTCAGTGTAAGCACAGAGTCTTAACCACTGGACTACCACATTGCACTCCTAATGTGGAAATATAACAGGTGCAAATTAAAAATATAACTATTAAGATAAATCTGTTACTTTTGTTTCACCTAAAATTCTGTGGTCCACACTAATGTGGCCTTGGAAATAGCTTAAACCAGGCTTAAATCTTGGCTCTGATATGTATTAATTGTGTAGCCTTGGAAAAACTACCTTGTGTCTTTGACTTCCAGGTTCCTCATTTGTAAAGTAGGGTTGAAGATTCTTGGTCGCAAGAAATGTCAAAGAACCAAATGGAACACAGCACATAAAGTGTGCAGACTGGTTTGGTGCCTGGCACAAAGTATGCTTCTGGTTAGTGAGAACTTAACTGATGAGAGATGGCAATTTAGATTCACTAATTTCCAAATATAGTTTGGTTTGAATGGAAACAAGACAAAAAGGGTAACCCATCTGATTCCATCGTAGTGGACTAGATTTTCCTTGGGATAGTGAGAGCTGTTACCTCCAAGGAGCTGTCAGAAATCATGAGAGTAGCCGGCCAAAGACTGGTGAACGGCTGTGACTGGTACATTATGATTGGAGCCAGATACTGCATACAGCTTCTGAGTGGCCTGGAGGGAGCGCTGTCCAGTCACCAGGGTGCTGAAATGACCCCGAGCTGCACACAGCACGTGGCAAGGAGTTTTGCCTGAACCTATCCCTGCTCCCTAAAGATCACCTCTCAGGCGCCCCTCCTCCCCTCCCCCTTTCTCATCTGTCACTCCAGCCTCCTACCTCCAGCTCCCTTTCTCACACCACCCCTCACCCCTCACTGCTTCTCTTCTAGCCAGCGGTCGCCAACCTTCCTGCAAATAAAGCTCACTGGTGCCAACATGCTTCATCCCGGGATGGTGCTGCGTGTGGGAAGTAGATGGGTGAGCCTTTGAGACTTTCTCCCCCAGTCACTAATAGCCGCTGGTGTTAATGTGGCTTGATTACAGCCTCAAGGACTGAAGACGCTGAGGATGACGCTTTTCCGAAACATGGTGGTAGCTGCCTGTTCTTCTGGCTGACCCTTTCCGCTCCGTCTCCCGTGGTTCTCAGCGTGGATGCTCGGGTCTCCATCCGTTCAGCTGTTGCATGTGATGCTCTGCTCTGCTTCCTGTCTTCTTGTTCCTTAAGCTTAGGAGAGCCTTCTTTCTTCTCCAGTTAAGATGTATCTTTCCTATATTTAAATGTCCAATTTAAGATTATCTCCCTGCATGGGGAATATAGCCAATATTTTTTAATACTTACAAATGGAAAATAGGTATGGAAACAGAAAATTGAAGGGCAGGGATCAAGCTGTGTTCTGTGTTTTATTTATTTCATTCCAAACACGGACGCAGGATATGCTGTAAAAGTGAAGTTGCTCAGTTGTGTCCGACTCTTGTGACCTCATGGATTGCAGCCCACCAGGCTCCTCTGTCCATGGGATTCACCAGGCAAGAATACTGGAGTAGGTTGCCATCCTCTTCTTCAGGGGATCTTCCTGACCCAGGGATTGAACCCGCATCTCCTCCACTGGCACTAAACCACCTGGGAAGCCCATTATGTACCTAGCATCAGGGCCAACACTCCTGCTGGGGGGGAGCAGATGACCCATGGCTCTGCATTTCTGTGGATCCTAGGGAGCTGTGGGGAAATTTCCTACAACCTTTTTGTCAGGGTCATCTCTATGCTTGGATCTTCTCTTATGCTTCCTTTTGTGGCTGGTTCTTCCCACGGCTCTCTTTTCCTAGCCTCTCTTTATCCTTCTGCTTATTCACTATGATGTAAGCTTTCAAGAAATGTTAAGACCCTGGGGTAGTTTTTTTGGAAATACTGAGGGCAAAGAAAATGATGACTCTGTTTGGAGATTATACATAAACACAGAAGAAACCTTGACGACTACACGTCTAACTCGGTCGCGCAACAAGAGATGCTAAGAGCCAGATGGGGAAGAAGTGTTTCAACTCAATCACCTGACTAAATAGCTACTGAGGGTGAGGCGAACAGTCAAGAATTTTGCACCGTAAGTCCTAGGAGAACATTTCCAAGGACCAACACTCAACTATGCAAAATAAAAGGACTGTAACAATTTGAGCTGGCGTGGATGTCATATTTACATATCATTTGCATACACCTACATCACCCCCGCCCTGCAATCTCTTCTTGGTTATTTCTGAAGTGAGAATGTAGCATTGCTTCCCCTGTTTGTCATTTTTAGGTTTTCATTTCTCTATTCCTTTTCACCCACTCACAGTCTTTGGCCCAGATCCCCTGCAGCGTTCAAGGGGAAAAAGTATTCACAGAACATTAAAATTAAACTTCAGACAAGTGTGTTTCTCTGACCATCTGGCTTCCTCTACAACAGCCACTTCTCGAAGACAGGGGCTCTGGGCCTCAATATTCCATCCAGAACCCAGAAAACGGGGATGCTCAGTGAGCCCCAAGCTGAAGAGGTGGGTGGTTGCAGGCGGAGCCAGTCGGGGTGGTTGGGACATAGCCTGACAAGGGTTTTAATGCAAGGCTATATATTCTGTGAGGACAGGGACTTTCTTCCTAATCACATTACCTCCAAGACTTAGTCCAGCTTCAGATACAGAGCAGATCATATACATGTGGGGAAATACGTGAATGTATGAAGTTACATACAAAGTTGTGTATACTTAGGCAAGGGGAAAAGCCAGGCATCGATTAGTTGTCTACTGAATATGTCTTTAGTGAAAATCATAACTTTTCATGCTCTTAGAAGCTTCACAGTCTTCCTGTCACTTGCTTTCTCACAGGTTTCAGGGAAAGTTCCAGGTGAAGTCTTAAGCGCTATACAAATGAGGTATGTTGTTATTTCAACACAATTAATCAATTTTTGGAAGAAATATTCTCAGCTCTAGATTATATTTCTGGGAGGCAAAGTTACAAAATTTAACCTTAAGAACTTATTAGAGATGAGTAACAGATAAAGAACTTCTTAATAAAGAGATTTAAGTGCACGTACACACTGCTATATATAAAACAGATAGCTAATAAGGGCCTGCTGTATAGCACAGAGGACTCTACCCCGCACTCTGTGATGACCTATATGGGAAAAGAATTTTAAAAAGAGTGGATATACATATATATATATATATCCTGGGGGAGGGCATGGCAGCCCACTCCAGTATTCTTTCCTGGAGAATCCAGAGGAGCCTGGCGGGCTACAGTCCACGGGGTTGAAAGCAGCTGGACACAACTGAAGTGACTTAGCACGCACACACGTGTGTGTATATATGCACACATACATAGAATTCATTCACTTTGCTGCACAGCAGAAACAGCGTTGTAAATCAACTATGTTCCAATAAAAATTAATAAAAATATACATTTAAGTGCAGGCCTGGAGAATCCCATCTGAGCCGTCTTAAACTAAAGAGGAGAATTTATCGTTAGATTCCAGAGGTACTCCACGGAACTGGTGGTGGTTCTGAGGCAGGTACACAAATCCTGAGAGTCCTCCTTTCAGGAGGTGAGGCTTAGTCCCCTTCGCCTGGAGCCTGGGCTGGACTAGGGTGACTCACTCCCGATAAACGGCACGTGGAGGCAGCGATGCCGCGTGACTTCTGAGACGTGGCTGTTGCGTTAGCTTCAGGGCCGTGTAAGGGGCCCCAGAAACTGGGTGACTTAAACAGCAAAGGGTGTGTCTCATGGTTCTGGAGAAGCCGGAGAAGCCCGAGCCCTGGGCGCCGGCGTGCTGCGCGCTTCTGGGGGCTGCGAGAGGCGCTCCGGCCTCGCCGCTGCTGGTGGGCTGGCCACCCTTCTCCCCGGGGTTCTCCCCATCTCCGCCTTCACTGTCGCTCAGCAGTTTTCCTTTATGCATGTCTGGGTCCAAAGTTCCCTTCTGTTTTTTTTTTTTGAAACAGGAAAACGTTTATTACAGGGCCATATAAAGAGGTGGGTGGCTCATGCCTTAAGAATCCCAGGATGACTGAAAGCTTTCCGCCAAGCCCTTTAGAGGACAGGTGAGGGTGGGCTGTGGCTGTGCGGGGTCACACAGTCGTGTCTGACTCTCTGCGACCCCATGGACCGTAGCTCGCCTGGCTCCTCTGTCCATGGGATTCTCCAGGCAAGAATACTGGAGTGGGCTGCCATTTCCTTCTCCAGGGGACCTTCCCAACCCAGGGATCAAACCCAGGTCTCCCGCACTGTAGGCGGAGTCTTTTCCATCTGAGCCAAACTTCTTGGTGCCAATCTTTTGTTCTTTTTTTTTTCCCCTCCGAGCCTTTCCTGATGAGCCTATTTGCATGGCAGCAAAGGGGGTGCAGACATGAAGGACAGACTTGTGGACTCAGCGGGGGCGGAGGGTGTGGGGCGAATTGAGACATTGGCGGAAACGTGCGTTAGCACATGTGCCGTTAGAGAGCGGGTGAGAAGGGACGGCGGAGGGAGCGGGAATCGGGTGCTCCGTGACAGCCCAGAGAGGTGGGATGGGGTGGGAGCGGGAAGGGAGGCTGAGGTGGGCCGGAACGAATGCGTACCTATGGCTGATTCATGCTGACTATGGCAGAAACCAACACAGTATTGTCAAGTATTTATCCTCCAATTAAAAATAGACAGATTTTTAAAAGTTGCCCCCTTTTATATAAGGACATGAATCGCCTTGAATTAGCACCCACCTTAATTACCTCATTTTATTTTATTAAAAAAATTTTGAATTTTATACTGAAATATAGTTAATTAACAATGTGTTAGGTTCAGGTATACGGTAAAGTGAATCAAGTATACGTATACATGTATCTGTTTTTTTTCCAAATTCTTTTCCATTTAGGTTATTACAGAATATTGAGTAGAGGTCCTTGTACTGTATAGTCGGCCCTTGTTGGTTATCTATTTCATTTTGTTATTATTTAAAAGTGTGTGTTTATTTGGCTGTGCTGGGCATGCAGGCTCTTCGAGCTTTGCTTGCAGCATGTGGGATCTAGTTCCCTGACCAGGGATTGAACCCAGGCCCCCTGCATTGGGAGCGCCCCGTCTTAGCCACTGGACCACCGGGGAAGTCCCAGTCATTTGTCTTAAATATAGCAGTGTGTGCGTGTGATGACCTCATTTAATGTGAGTACTTCTGTAAAGGCCTCATCTCGAAATAAGGTCATATTCTGAGGTATTGAGGGGAGGGCTTCAATATGTGAACTTTGGGAAAGACCCAGCTGAAGCCATAGCGATCATAAGCGCCTGTGGCTCCCTTCTTGCTCCGTCTCCCGGATCACGGACTCTGAGTCCGGCTGCCACGCTGTGAGAACACTCAAGGTCTGCTCGGCAGGGACCAAGGCCTCCTGCTCACGACCAGTGGCTGAGCCGCGCTGAAAGCAGCTGCCCCAGCCTTGGGGAGGACTGCCACTCCTGAGGACCTCTTTCCCCTCCAGCTTCATGGGGATGTAATTGACAGTTAAAAATTGGTTGCATTTAAGATGATTTCTTGATGGATTGTTTTGTTTCTCAGGCAGCTTCTGGGATCTTAGTTCCCTGACTAGGGATCGAACCTAGGTCCACAGCAATGAAAGGGCCAGGTCTTAACCACTAGACCACCGGAGAAGTCCCAACAATTTGATATACCTATACACTGTGAAATAATCACCATAATCAATCCAATTAACGTCACCATCACCTCACACAATTGCTGTCTGTGTGTGCATATATATATATGTCGGGTGTGCTAGTGGTAAAGAACCCGCCTGCCCGTGTAGGAGATGCAAGACATGTGGGTTTGACCTAGGTCGGAAGATCCCCTGGAGAAGGCAATGGCCCCTCACTCCAGTATTCTTGCCTGGGAAATCCACGGACAGAGGAGCCGGGCAGGCTGCCACCGTGGGGTCGCCCAGAGTCAGACACGACTGGATGCCGGCATGCGGTGTTTACACCAGATCTGTGGAACTGGTTCATCTTTCGTAACTGAAACTGTGCGCCTGCACCAACAGCTCCATTTTCTACTTGCTCTAGCCCTTGGTGACCAGCATTCTACCCTCTGCTGCTCTGAGTCTGATTTTTAGATTCCGCATGTAAGTGAGGCACGCAGTATTTGTCTTTCTGTGTCTGCTTATTTCATTCAGGACAGTATCCTTCAGATTCATACAGGTTATTGCAAATGGCAGGATTTCCTTATTTCTAAGGCTGAATGACATTCCACGCATGTGTGTATGTGTGTATACCTATACGTACACACATTTGTCCATGTATATAACCTTTTCTTTATCCATTCATTTGCTGACAGATAGTTTCCATTTCTTGGCGACTGTGAACAAGGCCACAATAAACACGGGACTGCAAATATTTGTGACATTATTTTCTTCGGATTTATACCCAGAAGTAGGGTTGCTGGGTCAGAATGGATTTCTGTGTTTAATTTTTTTAGGAAGCGCCATGCTGCTTTCTGGAATGGCTGTACTGACTTCCCTTCCCACCAGGGGTGTACAAGGACTCTGGCTGACCCCTTGACTGCAGCCGCATGAGAAACCCTGGGTAGAACCACTCGGCTCAGGTACCCTGGACTATTCAACTTGCAGAAATTGTGAGATAATGAATGCTTGTTATTTTAAGCTGCTAACTTTGGGGGTAACTTTGATGCAGCAGGAGAAAATTAAAGTGGACCCTACTGGAAGGGACAAGGGAGGAACCGACAGGCCTGTCTCCTCTGCCTACTGGCTTTCTCTAGGACTTCATCCATAGAGAGAGACACGAGCACCTCGTGGCTTTTGAGTTTACCTGTTCCAGTTCCAGTAATGCAGAAATCCCAATTTCAAATTTCCACGAGAGCGCCGGTCAGCTGGGCAGGGACGGATCGCTATAGGCATGAGTCCAGGCTTCCTGGGACATGGAGAGTTTATCTTTGGGGGAGTTCACTAAGAAAAAGAACACGAGGGGAATTCCCTGGTGGTCAAGACTTGGAGCTTTCATTGCCAAGAGCACAGATTCAATCCTTGTTCAGGGAACTAAGATCCTGCAAGCTGCTGGGTGTGGCCAGAAAAAAAAAAGAGAAAAAGAGAAAGAACACATACTTACACACAAAGAATGATTTCTTGGGGTGGATGCGAAAATAAATCGCAACAAATTAAAAATGCTCTATCAGTGACAAACACCAGTGCATTACAGAAAAGAAGAAAAACGGTCTGACGTTTGTGTCAGATTACCCTGACGATTGGAGGTGGCTTCTGTGCCTGTATTCTCCGTCCATTTCAGGCCCGCGTCTGTGGCCCGCCGTGGCCACAGGAGTGCAGTCATCTGAGTTCTGGCTCCGCGCCGTCATGCCTAATGCCGGGAGAGCTGGCACAATGGGTGATACCCTGAAAGCTGTTCTCCACTGGGATGACTACCAACGTGTGCCAAGTCGCTTCAGTCACGTCCAACTCTTTGCCCCCTCTGGGCTGCAGCTGCCAGACTTCTCTGTGCATGGGATTCTCCAGGCGAGAATACTGGAGTCTGTTGCCATGCCGTCCTTCCTGGGACCTTCCCCACCCAGGGATCAAACCAGCGTCTCTTACGTCTCCTGAATTAGCAGGTGCGTTCTTCACCACTAGCACCGCCTGGGAAGCCCTGGAATCACTACCAATAACTGAACTAAATGCCAGGCTATTTAGAAATCATAAGAATATATGCAATAAACCCAAGCAGAGTGTGGTCCCATCTCAGCCGCCCCTTAGCTGGGTCTCACATTGCCAGCTGCAGAGGGGTAAGGGGATGCGGGCGAAATCGAGGTGGAAAGAGGCAGTGGTTTTAACCAACTATGGCTAAAAATACCTTCCTTCTAAAACTTTACAAAAAGACATGTGATGATGTGAGCACGTAGCTGTGGCTTTCCTTGGGCCTTGGGAGAGTCCTGGCAGGTAAGGGGCCCTGAAGTCTTGGTGTGCCACCCTTCTGGACAGTATGTCTCTGGGCAGAGTCTTGTGTTAATAGAACACAGTGATTGCTGGAAGCTTAACCTGGTGGATGGGGCAAACGTTTCCTGAGGAAAAAAAAACCATGAGGATAGGAATTATAACATACAGTGAGATGAGGTTGGGGAGGACTAAGAGAGCAGAAACGTGGAAGTGGAGGGTTGACGCAAACTCGCAGTCGATGTGAGGGATTGCTTACTGTGGGAAAGGACGTCTGGGGGAGTGGGAAGAATGTTCCAGGCAGATACGCAGCAGATGTGAAGGGAGGAGGTGTAACAGACTGTGGCTGATTTGGGGGCACAGCAGATATTGCAGGGACATTGGCGTGAAGGGCGTGAGGATGGGGTTGCTTGCGAAGTGACCCAGGAAATCAACCTAGGTCAGGTCACGCAGGGCCTTTCAAGTCATGCTGTGTCTTCTTTGGACTCTACTCTGAAGGAAGTGGGGCCTCGGTGAAGGGTTTTCGGCAGGGAATTTGGATGATCAGATTTGTATAAGCCTAACACAACCCTGAATATTCACTGGAAGGGCTGATGCTGAAGCTGAAGCTCCAGTACTTTGGCCACCTGATGTAAAGAGCTGACTCACTAGAAAAGACCCTGATGCTGGGAAAGACTGAAGGCAGGAGGAGCAGGAGACGACAGTGGATGAGATGGTTGGATGGCATCACCGACTCGATGCACGTGAGTTTGAGCAAACTCTGGGAGAGAGTGGAGGACAGAGGAGCCTGGCGGGCTGCAGTCCCTGGGGCCACAAAGAGTCAGACAGGACCTAGCCACTGAACAGCAACAAACACGGCAACCCTCGAAGCCAGTGTGGGAGGCTCAGCTGTGTTAGGAGAGGACTTCCCACAGATAACTTAGAGATCCCATAGACTGTTACTCAGGGACAGCATCTAGTCGAGCAGACTGGGAAGAGCTCTGAAGAGCTGTGCAATGTGAGAGAGTTTCACAGGCCAGTGTGAGTAGGAACAAGGACGTTAAACAGGGTATTTGCTTTTTGTTTGATTTTTTGCAGATTGCATTTCACTATAGTTATTCCTGGAGAAGGAAATGGCAACCCACCCCAGTATTCTTGCCTAGAAAACCCCTTGGGCAGAAGAGACTGGCAGGCTACAGTCTGCCAAGTGGGGTTGCAAAGAGTTGGCCACGACGGAGCGACTGAACGCATAGTTAATTACAACATATTGAATAGAAATTCCTGTGCTATATGGTTAAAAAGGTTAAAAAACAAAATGGAACCGGGCACTTGCCAATTGGGTAAAGCAGGGTTGTTTCCTTACAAGGAGAAAAGGGAAGACTTGGATGCCGGTCAGGTGACTTGTGCTGAGTAGGCAAGCAGTGTTGGGTGGACCCAGGGCTTTCTCTTCTGGGGGAGCAGAGAAATTTAGTTAAGTTTTGCTTTGTTGATATGGGGCTTAGCATGAGTCCATTCTGGGTCTATTGAGGTTACTTTAACAGAGGAAACTGGAACCCCCTTCTATCTCAAACACAGCAATGCAGGGGGAAAAAAGCCCTAACAAAACAATTTGAAAGACATGATTGAACTCAAATCTCAGGAAAGGAAATCCCCGAGAGCCAGAACTGAAGAGAACTCCTAAACGTGTGGAAGGGAGTGGAACTTGAACTGTGGCCCCAGCGGAAGGGAAGTGGATTAGGGTCTGTAGGGTTGGGGCTGGGCTTGAATGGTCAGACACGTTGTGGGGGTTGTCTGGGCCACAGACTTGGCACAGGCAGGATGCAGTGACTGACTTCAGGAGCCATAAATCCAGCTGTCCACCCAAGGCTCTGTGCGAAGGGTCAGGACGCTCAGGAACTGCAGATAGCGGGTCATGCCTTCCTTGGCTTCTGACGTGGAGACCTCAGAGACCGCCCTCCTCTCCCAGCGTGGGGGCTGTGCGTGCCTCCTTGGGCAACACGTTCATGCTTTGCTTTTGGCTGCACGGGGTCTTTGCCGCAGCACGAAGACTCCTCTCTAGTTGCAGCGTGCGGGGTGAGCTCCCCGACGACACGTGGGATCTCAGTTCCTGGACCACGATCACCAGCAATCGAACCTCCGCTCCCTGCGTTGGAAGGCAGATTCTTAACCACTGGACCACCAGGAAAGTCCCTTCATCCATGTATTAACTGAGATCCTATTGTGTGTCAGAGATCATGTACTCGGGGTTCAAAGATTAAAAAGAAGAAAAAAAATGAGCCCCTTTAAATCTGCTGAATGATTAGGAACATATCCAGTGGAAAAATGCTTGGAAACTTTTGGAATCTCTTTTCCTGAGTTGGTCTTTTCTTGTTTTGTTTCCGTGGTTCCAGCGTCCTCCTGTTGATGAATGCTCAGCGACTGCTCTGGCAGGAGGAGATGGTGCGTGTTCTTCTACTCTGCCATCTTGAACTGGAAGCTGCCATCCCCCTTAGCTGGTCTTAGCCTCAGCCGTTTTCCCATCTTTTTCCATCCAAGGCCCTGCAGGACCTTTGAACCACGATGAGTAGATTTCCGGAGGTATATCCTGGCAGAACAGGCACAAGCGAGGGAGGGTCCCACTCATTGTGCGTGCTCATTTGCTTCAGTCGTGTCTGACTCTTTGCAACCTTATGGACCGTAGCCCACCAGGCTCCTCTGTCCATGGGATTCTCCAGCCAAGAATACTGGAGTGGGTTGCCGTGCCCTCCTGCAGGGGATCTTCTGGATCCAGGGATCAAACCCATGTCTCTTAAGTCTCCTGCATTGGCAGGCAGGCTCTTTACCACTAGCGCCACCTGGGAAGCGGTTATAGGTCTCCAGCAAGGGCCCCTATCCTACGTCTGGTACCTTAACCAGGAATGTGTCCATCAGGCTTGGGACTTCATCAACTGAACAGAGGCTCTCTGCTCAATTGAGCACGACCTCCGTCTAGCAGCAATCAGATGTGGCTGAAGGGCTGGTGAACCGGTGATGACACACAGGGCAGGGTCTGAGGGCCTCTTGGGTCTTCAGTCTCGCATTGGGCGAACAATGGACACAGCAAGCTTCTGCGGAGAGGCAGGGTGTGTATAGGCTGGGTGGAATTCGCTGACGGCTGGGAGAAAGTCCGTGTGTAGGGTGGGGTTAGGGTGATATACGCCCTGAGGATTTATAACTTTCTTCCTGACGAGGCGTGTGGCATGGAACGTTTGAGGGCCAACTCTTGGAAAAGGACCCAGTGGACAATCTGTAGGCTGCTTTGTTTGTGTGCCCAGGAGTGGATGTTGCATTGGATGGGGCGGGGGCCCCTTGAAATGGGTATCTTGCTCTTTAAATTACGAATATCTACTTGGAGATCGGATTGCCTCACTGTGTTGCTAAGAAGGTGGCCTCTGGAAGCTCTGTGGTTCTGGGAGAAGGGCAGGGGTGACCCTCACCCTCTGAAAGAAAGTCTGGTCCTACCATGGCTAGTATGGAAGCCACTAGCCAGTGCGGCTGCTGAGCCTTGAAAGATGGCTGGTCCAAACTGAAATATGAGAGAAAGATACACTTCAGATGTAGAAGACTTCCTGTGGGAAAAAGAATAGAACATAGCTCATTACTAATGTTAAAACATTGATTACATGTAGAACTGACTGTTGACATATTGGGTTAAGTAAAATATATTTTTGAAATTAATTTTGCCTGTTTAATTTTTTTTTTAAATGTAACTAACCACTGCTGCTGCTGCTGCTAAGTCGCTTTAGTCGTGTCTGACTCTGCGACCCCATAGACGGCAGCCCACCAGGCTCCGCCGTCCCTGGGATTCTCCAGGCAAGAGCACTGGAGTGGGTTGCCATTGCCTTCTCCGGGCTATCCACCAGGAAAGGTAAATAACATGTGTGGCCTGTGTTTGTGGCTTGCATGATGTTTCTTTCTTTTTTTTATACCCAGCTATGTTTATTCTTAGTAAGAAGATTGCATTCCTCACTTCTAAACAAGTGCATACATAGGTGGATGTACAAGTAGGAGATGCATATTCACTATTAAAAGAGAACACAGGCTGCACGATGCTTCTCTTGGACGATGCTGCCTCAGTCCACCAGGACTTTTGATTACCGTAGGATCTGAACTCCTGAGTCCCTTCTTGGTTCTTCCTCTCCTCCCCACGCTCTGAGAATTTGATTATTCTCCATGATCACCACTTCCTCCTTCTCATCTATGAATCTGAAAGAAGCAGCCATAAGCCCTTAAAAGTGATAAGGAGATAACCTTCAGGAATTGCTGGGAAGAAGCAGCTAGGAGGGAAGGGGTAGGGAAGACTGAGACCAGCCCTGCTTTCTGTAGACGGAAGGGAAGGTGAGGAGGGAGGTCCTCCAAGGCTAGTGGTCTCAACCAGGCTCCTTCCTTCCTACCCCCGGGGGACATTTTGAAACATTTGGGGACATCTTTTAGCTTCCCTGATGGTTCAGATAGTAAAGAATCTGCTTGCCAGTGCAGGAGAAGCAGGTTTGATCTCTGCATCAGGAAGATCTCCTGGAGAAGAAAATGACAACCTGCTCTAGGATTCTTGCCCAGAGAACTCCATGCACAGATGAGCCTGGCAGGCTACAGTCCATGGGGCTGCAAGAGAGTCAGACACAGTTTAGCAACTAAACAACAACAACAAGGAGACGTCTTTGGTTGTCACACCCGATGAGATGGGGATGCTACCAACATCTTAAGGCAGAGGCCAGGGATACTGTGAAATATTCTACAACACACCGGAAAGCCCCCCTGCCCCAGAGAATCATCCAGCCCCAAGTGTTGATAGTGTTGAAGGCTGTGAGACCCTCGCCTGCCTCGGAAAGGCCTTGGATATCCTAGGACCAGGGACAGGAGAAGAGGATAGTGTGAAGGCTGTGAGACCCTCACCTGCCTCGGAAAGGCCTTGGATATCCAAGAACCAGGGACAGGAAAAGAGGATGCGGACCCTGACACAGCAGGGAGCCTGCCCCACCCCCTCCTGTTCCCTGGCTCCTTCTTTTTATGAAACATTTATTTATTTTTAATCAGAGGGTCATTGCCTTACAATGCCGTGTTGGTCTCTGCCATACATTGACATGAATCAGCCATAGGAATAATATGTCCCCTCCCTCTTGAACCTGCTCCCACCTCCCTCTGCACCCCATGCCTCTAGGCAGTCACAGTGCACTAGGCCGAGCTCCTGCCTCAGACAGCACATTCCCACCAGCTATTTATTTTACAGATGGTGAAGGCGAAGGTGAAGTCGCTCAGGCGTGTCCGACTCTTTATGACCCCGTGGACTGTAGCCTACCAGGCTCCTCCGTCCATGGGATTCTTCAGGCAAGAATACTGGAGTGGGTTGCCATTTCCTTCTCCAGGGGATCTTCCCGACCCAGGGATCGAACCCAGGTCTCCCACACTGGAGGCAGACGCTTTAACCTCTGAGCCCCCAGGGAAGCCAGTGTGTGCGTTTCAGCCCTGCTCTCCCTGGCTCTTTCTTCCTCCTCGGTGACTCATGGCGCTTCCCCTGTACTCTGAGCCTGTCTGAACTTATCCTGGTGGAGAGAGGAGAAGCTCTCCTTCCCGGGTGTGACTCACAGGCCCCGAGCCTCAGGTAGAGACCTCTCCCTGCAAAAGATAAGCCCTGGGGGAAAGAGCTAGAAGGGGATTGATCCGGGGCAGGGGGCAGGGGTCAGTGGCCACTCTCTTTCCCTTACCTTGCTGGTCTTTTTTTTTTTTTTTTTCTTTCTCCCCTCTTGTTTCCAGTTCCCTCTGCAGCTGCCCTGAACTCACCAGCAGCTCCCTGTGAGACCTGACTCTACCAGAATCCTTGGACAGGTAGCTGGCTGTCAGAGTTGCTGGGCTGAGAAGGAAGCTGGCGGAAGCAGGCAAGGTTTTCTCACAGAGAAGAAACCTGTGAATTTGCCTCTGGATTTCTTAGAGCTCTCCAGGTCTGCAGCTGGAAGCAGTGCTGCTAGGGCTTGGACAGGTCCGTTCTGTAACTTGGATGAGAGCCAGCCAGTCCATCCTAAAGGAGATCAGTCCTGAACATTCACTGGAAGGACTGATGCTGAAGCTGAAACTCCAGTAGTTTGACCACCTGATATGAAGAACTGACTCATTGGAAAAGACCCTGATGCTGGGAAAGATTGAGGGCAGGAGAAGGGGATGAGTGAGGATGAGATGGTTGGATGGCATCACCAACTTTATGAACATGAGTTTGAGTAAACTCCAGGAGTTGGTGATGGATAGGGAGGCCTGGCGTGCTGCAGTCCATGGGTTGCAAAGAGTCGGACATGACTGAGCAACTGAACTGAACTGATTCTGTAACTTTCCCACCAGATTTCATGGAGCCCTGATTCCAAACCCCAGCTCTGAAAGGCAAACTCCCTGCCCTCAGAGAATTTGCTGTGCAGCTGGGGAACATGAAATGTGTATGCTTAAAATGATCTAAAAGGCTTTAAAGGGGACTCAGTGGTAACAGAGGCTTTAGGGCAGCAGGGAGCCAGGGTTCAGAGTGGCGACGGGCTGCCAGAGCTGGCAGCGCTTGGGCTCTGGGGCCAGCTCTGGCTGGACCCTTTAGTACCGAAGGCAGCACGCATGCTACCAAGAGCGAGGTGAGGCCCGGCTGCTCGTCGCTCAAAGCCAGTCAACAGGCCGGCTTCGTGGGAAGAAAAGTCTGCTTTATTTCAGATGCCGGCCGGGGAGGGTGGTGGACATCTGTCTGAGGGCTGACTCTCCCCCAACTGGCAATCAGTGGGTCAGGGCTTTTACAGGCAGAAGGAGGAGGCTACGTGCGGAAACAGCACAGTCAGCTCTGCCAGTCATCCTCAGATCGGTCCTCGGGGCCTGGCCAGCGTCAGACCTCCAGTCTGTTTGACCCACAGTTAATCTTCAGTTCTGGCCTTCGCAGGTGGCTCAGTGGTAAAGAATCTGCCTGCGGTGCAGGAGACCCTGGTTCGAACCCTGGGTCAGGAAGATCTCCTGGAGGAGGAAATAGCAACTCACTCCAGTATTTGCACCTGAAGAATCCCACGGACAGAGGAGCCTGGTGGGCAACAGCCCACGGGGTTGCAGGGAGTCAGACACGGCTGAAGCGGCTGAGCACAGCTGCCAGGTCCAAGGTCCATTTGTTCCCGTTTCTCTCGGAGGCCAGTTCTCGGAACTCTCTGGGTACAGTCCGGTCGTCGTGTACTTCACTTCTCCACCTGGTGTTTCAGTATTGCTAAGACAGATCCCGGGACAAGGCTCAGAATGTGATCTGTAGGCCTTGAGAAAGAACTAAAGTCCTTGACTTTGCTTAACAACTACATTGTTATTATTTAGCCTCCTTTGACTGTTTTTCTTTGTTTCTGCCTTTCTCATTTCTCTGATTAAGCTTACTGACTAAATGCTTCCACAAAAGACAGGCAGAGGACGTGAGGGGGCTGGGGGTCCTGCTCCGTTTCCCTAAAACCTAGGAACGAACGAGACTCTGCTCTCTGCTCCTGTTGCCTGCACGCAGCTGGGCAGAGTCCTCCCTAGGAGGACCGCTGGGGGTTTCCAGGTTGCTGTCTGCTGGAAAACGGCTCACAGATGCGGCTTGCTGGTCTGGACGGGAGGAGCCCCAGCTCCCCACAGAAGCGCACAGCCTGTAGCTTGCAGCCGTGGCTGTGGGCTTGAGCTGCAGGCATCCTCCCGCCCTGCTCTCGGGAGCGGGGCTCCTCCCGTTCTTCCGCCTTCTGGCAGGAGCTGTGATTTACTGCGCGTCTATTCTGTGGCAGGTGCCGGGCAGGCACTTGGCTGCTTTATCCTGTTTGTCAAGCAATAAGCAAGCAGTGGCCGGAGATCCTCTCTGTACTGAACACAGGGGCAGAGGCTGGGTGACTGAGAAGTCAGCTAAAAAAAAAAAAAAACCCAAAATACAAATGGGAGAGAAAAACAAAACGGACATTTTCTTTTTCTAAAATTATTTCTTAAAAAAAACCCCACATTTATTTCTTTTGGCCGCGCCCTGAGTCCCTCAGGATCTTGGTTGCCTGATCAGGCATCGACCCAGAGCCCCGGCACAGGGGGCACGGAGTCTTAGCCCCTGGACCACTAGCTGTTGTTCAGTTGCTCAACCGTGTGGGACTCTGCGACCCCATGGACTGCAGAGCACCAGGCGGCCCTGTCCGTCACTATCTCCCGGAGCTTGCTCAAACTCGTGTGCGTTGAGCTGGTGATGCCATCCAAGCCTCTCATCCTCTGTCATCCCCTTCTCCTCCCGCCTTCAGTCTTTCCCAGCATCAGGGTCTTTTCCAATGAGTCAGCCCTTCCCATTAGGTGGCCAAAGTATTGGCGCTTCAGCATCAGTACCAGAGGGCATGGCAACCCACTCCAGTGTTCTCGCCTTGGGGACCACCAGGGAAGTCCCCAAACTGGCTTTTTCAGTGCTGGTGTGAGCGCTGGTATGCAGGTGGTGATCAGCCTTGACCTGGTCCCTGGCTGCTGCTGAGACGGCTGCTAACGGGGTCTCCCCTGACACAGGTGCCTCACGAACACTTGGAGACAACTGGGTCCGCGACCCCACCCGAGCCAGGCGCCACACGTGAGCCAGAAGCCCAGTTCTAACGACGCCAGATCCTCTCTAACTAAAAACCCGGGGGGACTTCCCTGGTGGTACAGTGGATAGGACTCCATCTGCCGACGCAGGGGACACAGGTTCGATTCCTGGTCCGGGAAGATTCTGCATGCACAGAGCAGCAAAGCCCGCATGCCACAGCTCCTGAGCTGGCGTTCTGCAGCTACGGAGGCCCAAGTGCTTCACAACCAGAGCCTGCGCTCCCTAAGCAGAGAAGCCGCGGCGGTGACAAGCGTGCGCAGCAGCAAGGCTCCAGCGCAACAAAACAAAGCAATTAAAGACCCCCAAAACACCCCCCCCCCAGGCGGCCGCAGGTGTGCGGGACCCCCAGCGGCGCTGCTTTGCCAGCCTGCGGCGGGGACAGTTCCTGGTCTTCTGGCTTTACAGAGCGCCCTTTCTCCTCTCACTCTCAGATCTGAAGTTTTCCTGGGCTGTGCTGGGCAGGGCTCCCTACTCGAATCTTTTCTTTCTCTTTGTTTTTCCCATTCAGCGCTCAATCTTTAGCTTCTGGTAGTTTTCAAATTTTTCTGTCACGAAGGCAGACAGAGCACAGAGGAAGGAGTGATGAATGGCGGCTGTGAGGCGGAGAAATTCCCCTGAAGAGGGTGTGTTTAGGCTGGGACTAGAATTCCTAAAGGGGCTTCCCAGGTGGCCCTACCGGTAAAGAAGGTCAATGAAAGTGAAAGCAGCTCAGCCTGTCCGACTCTTTGTGACCCCATGGACTATACAGTCCACGGGATTCTCCAGGCCAGAACACTGGAGTGGGGAGCCTTTCCCTTCTCCAGGGGATCATTCCAACCCGGGGATTGAACCCAGGTCTCCCACATTGCAGGCGGATTCTTTGCCCGCTGAGCCACCAGGGAAGCCTCGTGGTAAAGAACCCACGTGCCAATTCAGGAGACGTAAGAGGCGTGGGTTTGATCCCTGGGTTGGGAAGATCCTCCAGAGAACGGCATGACAACCCACTCCACTATTCTTGCCTGGGGAATCCCATGGACAGGGGAGCCTGCTGAGCTACGGACCATGGGGTTGCAGAGTCGGACAGGACTGAAGAGACTTCGCATATGTGCAAGCAGAATTATCAAAAGCTCTGTCAGGCTGACAAAGGGATGGGGAAACACTCTCCAGGACTCAGGAGGACCTGTGGAGAGGAAGAGGTGTGTGCAAATGCCGGCCATGGGTTGTGGCCTCAGGGTAGGTGGTTGGTGGAACCTCCCTGGGAGGTTAGGTCGGCACAGGCTCTTAAGGTCATACTAAGAAGCTGAGAATCACCTCAAGGACCAAGGGTCACAAACTCAAATATCTCCAGGGAACACTCAGGCCCCTCACGTTAATGAAAAGGTGTTCTTTCCACATGGACAGCCTTTCTTTTTCTAATGAAAAGGGAATATTTATTTTGAGTTGCCCTGGAAGGCACAGTTGACAATAATTAACAGAAATCACAGAGCGCCAATTCCGTTTGTCAGAATGATGACATTTCTGACTTTCAAAGCTGTCCCACAACAGAATGAACCGCCTTGATGCAGAGAGGTCCAGAGTTTTGAAGGCGAAAATTTAATGGCGATATTTTGGAGAGGAATAAGTATTCAATGGGGTTTCCCTGGTAACTCAGACAGTAAAGAATCTGCCTGCCATGTGGAAGGCCTGGGTTCGAACCCTGGGTNTTCAAAGCTGTCCCACAACAGAATGAACCGCCTTGATGCAGAGAGGTCCAGAGTTTTGAAGGCGAAAATTTGATGGCGATATTTTGGAGAGGAATAAGTATTCAATGGGGTTTCCCTGGTAACTCAGACAGTAAAGAATCTGCCTGCCATGTGGAAGGCCTGGGTTCGAACCCTGGGTTGGGAAGATCCCCTGGAGGAGGGCATGGCAACCCACTCCAGTGTTCTTCCCTGGAGAGTATTAAATGGAGGCACGGGCCAGATAAATTTTAAGACTTTGTCCAAACGTATCTTGTCAATCTATCATTATTCTGCAATACAGCAAACCTTTTCTTTATCTTTTAGTTTAGTGGCATGAACTCTAAATGGTTCTTGTCACTTACTTCCAGTTCCAGAGATCAATAGGATGCTGGTTGCTGCCTTTCTTCCTGGCAACTATGACAAAACCCAGCACAATCCAAATTTGCCAGGATGGGGAAGACTTTTGTGAGTAGGTTCATTAGATGTAATAGCAAGAAGAGATTCACTTCCTCATTTGACCCCTCAGATCCATGTATTCTGAGGATGGCAGAAACAATACCTTCTATTGATTGTTTTTTCAAAGCATGGGAAATTAATCATTCTCAAATAGTTTGAAAGCTTCAAGTGTTAGTTGCATTCATGCCTGGACACATTTTTTTTGTGTGTGTGTGAGGGATAATATTACATCTATCAGGACATTCTTCACATCCAAAAATAGACATTATCTTCATGCATTCCGAGAGTGCTGATCGAGTTTCTTCTGTGCATCAGGCATTGTCCTAGGCACTGGCTACTTGCTTTGAAATGTGCATACCTCGAAGGCCTTATTTTCTTTTCTTACTTTTGCTGGAGATGTGAATATAATAAATTTTCTCTACTATGATAAAAGGGGCTTCCCTGGTGGCTCAGTGGTAAAGAATCCGCTTGCAACGCAGGAGATGCGGGTTCGATCCCTGAGTCAGGCAAATCCTCTGGAGGATGGCATGGCAACCCATTCAGTATTCTAGCCTGGGAAATCCCATGGACAGAGGAGCCTAGTGGGCTATAGTCCATGGGGTTGCGAAGAGATGGACACAACTTAGCGATATAGGACAGCACTATGATAAAAAGACAACAGAAGCTCTGAGAAGGGTGATGGGGAGGAATCGGACGGGGAGAACTGGAGACTCTGTCTTGTTTTAAAGGGCGTCTCTGACTCAGCCCCGGATGACTCTAGCTATGCTGAGATTAAGACTAGTGGAGTGCTCCAATTCAAGTTTTCTTCCCAGGGAAGGTGAGAATGTGGGTTTTTGAAATGTGATCACATCAGAATTTTTTATGCTGGCTAAAAGCTTTAAACGCACTATTTCCTGCCGACACAGCAGCTGTTGGCGCATCAGGGGCGGGGCGAGCCGTCGGTCCTCTGCACCCCCTGTGCTGGGCAGTCGGCAGTGAGGGAGGCAGGGGCAGGCGTGCCGCCCATCCAGCGAGCACCCTCCCCTTCTCTGTTAAAAATAGGGTCCCAAGATCGTCAAGGCGGCTGTGGGTGCAGCTGATGACCATGTTCCCCAGCCTCCCTTGCTTAGTCAAGCCATCTGACTCCCATGTGACCAAGTCCTGGCTAATGAGAGGCCAGTGACTGTGCTTGGCTGTGTTTGAAAAGGCTACAAAATGGGATCGACAGCTGGAAGTTTCCCCCTTTTCTCCAGCTTTGTTCTTCAAACAGTGAAGTGATGGCTAGGGCTTCAGCAGCCACAGTGGACCAAGGCGAAGCCTTGACACACAAGCTGTATTAGCACGCTTGGCCTACCCTGACAAAATGGCATGGACTGGGGAACGTGAACTGCAGATATTTATTTTTTCGCGTTCTGGAGGCTGGAAGCCCAAGATGCAGGAGCTGGGAGGTGTGGTTTGTTCAGTGGCCTCTCTGCGCCTCCTGGCTGCGTCTTCATAGATCTTCTCTCTGCACGTGCTCGTCCCTGGTGTGGCCAAGTTTCTCCTTCTTACAAGACATCGGTCGGGTTGTATTAAAGGCCCTGCCTCCGGATGCAGCTGGAGGAGGAAATGGCAGCCCCCTCCAGTGTTATTGGCTGGAGAATCCCATGGACAGAGGAGCTTGGCAGGCCACAGTCCGCAGGGTCGCAAAGAGTCAGACACGACTGAAGCGACTTAACACACAGTCCAAACACAGTTATGGTCTGAGGTCCTGGGGGCTAAAATGTCAGCATATCAGTTTTGGGGTGGGGAGATAATTCTGCCCATAACAGAAGTGGTGCGTGAAAGATGCTGGGACAGAGAGACGCTGGCACCTGGGATTGCATCACCTTCGAGGAGTGTCCATATCTCGGAACCATTTCTAGCCTTTTCTTTTTAAGTTTATTTTGTTTATCTGTTTTTAGCTGCACAGCGGCACATGTGGGATCTTAGTTCCCTGACCTGTGCCCCCTGCATCGGAAGCACGGAGTCCTAACCACTGGAGAGCCAGGGAAGTCCCAAGCCTTTGCTTTTTAAAAAATAAGATTCCATCACAATTCAGGACACTTGGGGATGGCTTCTCTCTGATCCCTTTGTCAGCCTGAAAAATCTCTGTGTTATTAATTCAGTTCTGCCTTTAACTTAACCTCTCCTGGGAAACTTCTCTGACTCCCGTAGGCAGCAGGCATGGGAAGAAACCTTCGGAGCTTAAACTGTTAGGGTCAGATCTCTGTCGGGAGCAGCGGCAGGCAGTTCTTGGCAGATTCACGGCGCTTCCTGGAAGAGGAGGGATCCAGCCGGTGTGTGTTCTCCGGAGGTCTGAGGCAGAGGAGAGACATTCAAGGGTAAGGGAGACGCTGTCAGCAGAAACCGAACAGGAACACCGAGGGACAAAAGCTCCCACAGCCAAAACTGACCAAGAACGTTCCTGTTTATGAACTAAAGCTGAGAAGTGCATTTAGGGCATTCCATTTTGATTCAAGGGGCCTGGGTTCTCTGCTCTAAAGCACCTTATGACCTTCCAGTGAGACTCAGAGCTGATCAATTCAGCCTCTAGGACTTGTTATTATTTTTGGATTATCTATAACCTGGGGATAATGATGTCTGGCTTACTTATCTTACAACATTTGGTGAAGATTGAATGTGAAAATATTTTTTAAAATATGAATCAATACCAGTCTTCCTAAAGTCATCTGTCCAACTCCTTCATGATATTTTGCCTTGTACTGTACATCACCTATACTGTGATTTTTCTAAAAAATTGGACTATTCTAAAAAATTTGCATTAAAAATATTTTATCCAGATCATAGTGAAGTGACACGATAAAAAAACAAAAATGAAAGCAATATAATGTTAATAATTGCTAGCTAGCTACTGTGAAGTGCTAAGGTTTGCTCTTAAAAAAAGGGACTAGATTAAGGAAGGTTTAAAGTCAAACTAGGGCTTCCCTGGTGGCTCAGAGGTTAAAGCTTCTCCTTGCAATGCGGGAGACCTGGGTTTGATCCCTGGGTCGGGAAGATCCCCTGGAGAAGGAAATGGCAACCCACTCCAGTATTCTTGCCTGGAGAATCCCATGGAGGGAGGAGACTGGTGGGCTACAGTCCATGGGGTCACAAAGAGTCGGACACGGCTGAGTCAAACTAGTACCAGATAGAAACTTTTTAACTCTGACATAATCAGAAGAGTTAAGAAAGGAAAACTAGAAAAGGAGGAATTTTTCCCTGATTCAGCTAGATGCTATTTAATATAGCATGTTCCCGACCCAGGGATCGAACCCGGGTCTCCCGCACTGCAAGGAGACGCTTTAACCTCTGAGCCACGAGGGAAGCAGAAAAGGGAGAACTTTTCCCTGATTCAGCTAGATGCTATTTAATATAGCTGCGTGGTGTGGTCTCTTTTTTAAAAAATTTGAGGTATAGTAGATGTACAATTGTGTTAGTTTCTGGTATACAGCAAAGTGATTCAGTCACACATGTGTATATGTGTCTATGCATATACATATACACGCACATTCCTCTTACATTCTTTTCCATTGCGGTTTACTTCTTGCTGCTGAATACAGTTCCCTCTGCTCTGCAGTAGGACCCTGTTGTTTATCTGATACGGTCTCAATCCTAAAAAACACTGATGGAGGGAATTCCCTGGTGGTTCAGCAGTTAGGACTTTACTGCTGAGGCCTGGGTTCAGTCCCTGGTCAGGGAACTAAGATCCTGTAAGCCAAGCAGCGTGGCCAAAATAAACACAAAACAGACAAAAGTGATGTATAAGAAAGTTTGGTTTTTAACACGACCGACTGTATCACATGGGGGAACTCTGCTCAGTGTTATGTGGCAGCCTGGACGGAGGGGAGTTTGGGGGAGAATGGACACATGTGTTTGTATGGCCGAGTCCCTTTGCTGTCTACCTGAAACTATCAGAGCGTTGTAAACTGGCTATACCCCAATACAAAATAAAAAGGTAAAAAAATACAAAGAACATTTGGTTTTACGGAGAGGTTTCCCCAGGGAAGGAAAAAGCTCAATGATTGGTGAATACTCGTTTGTGCCAGACCCTGTGTGAACCCATTTTATCCTCATGGGAACCTTGATAACCAGCTGAGATGGGGATTAATGCCCCCTTTCACTTGGGAAAACGGAGGGTCAGCGGTTGTGTACCTTGACATCTCACAGTTGCCGAAAGAGAGAAAAGCTCAACGGCAGCGTGAGCTCAGGTGCGCCGGTACCACGCGTAATGCCGTGATCCGGCTCCTCCTCATGACGCTTGGAATTAAGGAAGAACTGCTCGGTGTCTGCTGGTGAGATGCGCGCCCCAGAAAAAGTCAAAATGATGCCCTGGTTGAGAACCAGGTCTCTGGGGCCAGGCTGGCTGGATGCACACGCTGGCTCTGGTCCTTGTTTGCTGTGTGACCTCGGGCCATTTACTCAACCTCTCTGTGCCTCAGATTCCTAAGGGATGATAAATAACAGTACTCGTTTCAACTCGTTGTGCGAAGATTGAATGAACTCGTATGTGTTAGTCATTTAAACAGTGCTGGGACAGGTTCCCTCCATTCAAGGGAATGGGTTAGCGTCACCCATGCTTTACCTTACGCCTGCCACCTTATAGCTTGGGGGTGGACTGTTCACTCTGCGTTAGGAAGGCGGCAGGCCGAGGCACCTCTTCTTTAAGCAGGCTTCACGTCTTTATTCCTCAGGCTGTAGATCAGAGGGTTCAGCATGGGGATGATCACCGTGTGGAAGGCAGACGCCACCTCGTTCTGATCCGAGGAGCCGCGAGAGCTTGGCTGGGTGCACACAGAGGAGGCGGTGCCGTGGAAGAAGCAGATGAGGGCGAGGCGGGAGGCACAGGTGGAGAGGGCTTCGCTCTGAGCTTCGAGGGAACGCATCGTGCAGACGGTCACCGGGATGTAGGCATAGGAGACCAGGGTAACGGCGATGGTGAAGAGGATAATCAGGGCAGCAGACGGGAAGATGACGGCCTCAGCCTGGGCCGCGTCTCCGCAGGCAAGCTGGAGCACCGGGGGGATGTCACAGAAATGGGGGTTCATGCTGTGGGGGCTGCAGCAAGGCAGCCTGAAGGCGGGCTCAGTCAGCAAAGCTGGACGGTCAGCAAAGCTGGACTGGCACCGGAAGCCGTGTGGGTGGCTGCCCCCAGCTGGACGCACAGACGTGGGGACACGAGGCTGCGGTAGAGGAGAGGGTGGCAGGCGGCGGCGAACGGGCGGTAGGCCATGACGGCCGGGATCAGGCACTCGGCAGTGCCGTGGAGCGCCGTGAGGGCCGTCTGGACCCCGCAGCCTGCGGAGGAGATGGGCTGGCTGGAGGCGAGCAAGCCCCCAGCGGCCCGGGGCTGTTCACCGTGGAGAGGGAGGCGGCTGTGGTGGAGAGCACGCTCAGGGAGAAGCGCACGGGCGCGTGGATCTGCGGCTCTGCGTGGGCCGGGCTGAGCATGCCCAGGTTGCCCAGGAGGTCGAGCGGCAGGAGCGCAGAGAGGCCGCCCCCGAGCCCCGCCCGCTCCGTGAGCCCCAGCAGGACGGGCCAGCTGGCGCAGGGGCACCTGTCAGGGCAGAGATGCCCACTTAAGACCCGCTCGCATCCTCGAGGCAGACCCGGGGTCTGGCCTGACGTTCGCTTAGTGCCCCTCGAGTGGGCGGTGCCAGCGGGATGCTGGCGTGGATTGAACACCTACTGTGTGTCACACGCTAACTCATTTCCTAAACAGCTGTTGAAAGTGCACACGTGCTTTCTCATTTCGATATTATGCCCATTTAACTATTCACAATAGCCAAGACATGGAAGCAACCTAAATGCCCACCGACAGCTGAAGAGATGAGGAAGACGTGATGCAGTTGTACCATGGGAAGTCACTCGGCCGTAAGGAGAGTGAAATACCGCCATCCGCAGCAGCGTGGCGGCCCAGAGGCCATCACGCTAAGTGGAGGAAGTCAGGAAGAGGAGACAAATACCATTTGGCATCACATGTGGAATCTAAAATATGATGCGAGTGAACTGGTCCATGAACCAGAAGCAGACTCACCGACACAGGGGACAGATGTGTGCTTGCAAGGGGCACGATGTGGGTGGGGGTGGCTTGGGAGTTTGAGATTAGCAGGTACAGACTATTGCATAGTATGTATACAGACTGGAGTATGTACACAAACTGTTACATACAGGGTCCTGCTATGCAGCACAGGAACCACATTCAGTATCCTGTGATAAACTGTAACGGGGAAGAATATGGAAAAGAATCTTTAGACGTGTAACTGAATCGCTTTGCTGTATAGTTGAAATCAGCACATTATAAATCATCTATACTTCAATAAAATAAAAAATAAATAGAACGTAAAAATATTATGCCCACTTATATTTAGAGAGATTAGCAACTTGACCAAGGTCAGAAAGCTAGGACATGGAAAGTGGGGTTAGAACTCAGTCGAATGAATTATCACGAGCCTGTTGCATAGTTACAATCATTTTCGTCCCCAGGTTTCCTGTTCCGTGGGGAGCTGGCATCGCTGACGAGTGTTGGAGGCCTGGTGTGTTGGCCCGGAGGGGCAATGCATGACGGGACTAGTCTGTAGCTTCTTTTGGGGCAAAGGAGCCGTCAGTGCTGGCCCCTCAGGCCAGGGACGCAGGAGACTGGGCCTAATGTCACCAGAGCCCAGGGCGACCCAGGAGAGCAGCGGTTTGTCCCCGAGTTGCAGGTTGACTTGTATCTGTCAGGAAGATTTGCTGAAGTCCCCACCCCGGTACCTGTGAATGTGACCTTATTTGGAGATGGGGGTCTTTGCAGGTGTGAGCAAAGTGGATCATATTCGATTAGGGCGGGCCTTCAGTCCACTAGGATTGGGGTTCTTATGAGAAGAGAAAGTGGGGGCTCCCGGTGGCTCAGTGGTGAAGGAGAGCCCCCCACCAAGGCAGGGGACACGAGCGCGCCCCCTGATCCAGGAGGACCCCGCGTGCTGCTGACTCAGCCCGTGCGCCGCTGCTGGAGAGAGCCCACCGCGACTAGGAGACCCAGCGCAGCCAAAAATAAATAAACAAACAAACAAAATTAAGCAGAGAGCGGGGAGACGCAGGGAGGAGAATGCCCTGTGAAGGGTCAGACTCAGGGAAGGCGGCCGTGTGAAGACAGGCAGAGACCGGGGTAACGCTGCCACAGAAAAAGAGGCTGGATGATGCGAAGAGCTGACTCATCGCCAAAGACCCTGATGCTGGGAGGGATTGAGGGCAGGAGAAGGGGATGGCAGAGGATGAGATGGCTGGAGGGCATCACCGACTCCATGGACAAGGGCTTGGGCGGGCTCAGGGAGTTGGTGACGGACAGGGAGGCCTGGCGTGCTGCGGTCCATGGGGTCGCAAAGAGTTGGACACGACGGAGACTGAACTGCTGCCACAAGCCTGGAAGCTTCTTCCAGAAGCTCGAAGAGACCAGGGAGCCTCCTTCCCTCGTGGCTTCCGAGGGAGCTCGGTCCTGCTAGGAGCTTCACGTTGGACGTGTAGCCTCTGGAACTACAAGGGTGCGTATTTCTCTTGTGTGACTCTGCACACTTTGTGGGACTTTGTTACAACAGCCTTTGGAGACTACCACTCCCATCTGGGGACCCTCCTGCTCTTGATGGAGGCTCCTGAGCCGTTGCCAGGAGCCTGGGGTTTCTGATTTATGTCTACGACAGAGCAGAGACTCCAAGGGGAGAAAATGAGATGAAACAGAGCCAAGTCCGTTCTATTATTTACTACTAGCTAAGAAAAAGATTTATCCGGGCTAATGGGCAGCTACAGTAAACATGAAAATTCCTGTTCGACAAGACCGTAACCAAAGAGCAAACTCCTGGGCATTAGCTCTTAACAACCGAAGGCAGCAGGACATGCACTTCTGAGGTTCTGGGGTCCGCGGCCGGGTGCGGCTCTGAAGGCAGAATTGCGTCCCCAGCGAGCCCAGGCCAGCCTGCTCACGCCCACCTCGCTGACCTCCCCAGAGGGGCTCTCTCCGCTGTAGTCAGGCTCCCAAGCACTTCCGTCTGGAGGACCGTGCCGTCTAGATTCTCAGATCACCTCGGCTGCTCGCTGTTCTGAGGGACACCCTGGGGTGGGGTCCCGGCCAGGCCTGCTCTCTTTGGCTGGACATCCGCTCGGTTAGTGGAGTGTCGGTTCTGGACTGGGGCCTGTGCTTTCCGGCTGCTGCGTTTCGTAATTCTCAATGGTCTGGGTGAGGCTGGGAGCAAGGGAGGAAGAGGACAGCGTCTCTTCAGAGCGCCTCAGGATGACGAGAAGCAGGTGGTATCTGTGAGTATTAGTTGCTCAGTCGTGTCCGACTCTTTGCAACCCCGTG
Organism: Cephalophus harveyi; assembly: GCA_006410635.1. NCBI lineage: Eukaryota > Metazoa > Chordata > Mammalia > Artiodactyla > Bovidae > Cephalophus > Cephalophus harveyi. The sequence continues at coordinate 799,280 of SJYT01071975.1, forward strand.
GACTGTAGCCTGCCAGGCTTCTCTGTCCATGGGATTTTCCAGGCAAGAATACTGGAGTGGGGTGCCTTTCCCTTCTCCAGAGGATCTTCCTGACCCAGGGATCGAACCCAGGTCTCCTGCATGACAGGCAGATTCTTTACCGTTTGAACCACTGCTGCTGCTGCTGCTAAGTCGCTTCAGTCGTGTCTGACCCTGTGCGACCCCACAGACAGCAGCCCACCAGGTTCCCCCGTCCCTGGGATTCTCCAGGCAAGAACACTGGAGTGGGTTGCCATTTCCTCCTCCAATGCATGAAAGTGGAAAGTGAAAGTGAGGTCGCTCCGTCGTGTCCGACTCTTGGCGAGCCGCAGGGAAGTCTAAATCAGGTGGTGTCTAAACCAAAGCTACTAACGTGACTATGTGCCATCAGCATCTACTGGCAGCTCAGTCTCTTGCCGATAAGAAGAAGGGGATGTTTCCTCTGCGCTTATGATGTGGCCTTCCCTAAAGCGAGGACCCATTGTGTAACAGTCCTGACGCCCTCCTCTCCTAGAGGCGGACTTTTTGTGGTCAGTGAGCTTGGGATAAGACCCTGGATGTGTTTAGCTCTGCTTTGCTCTCCTTTGCTTTACTAGAAGCACAGGTTTCGCTCTGCTCTGCTTCTCTAATGGAGACCTGAAAACTAGGTCATTGTCTGATTTTTCAGAAGACCACTTACAAGGCTGAGTCATGTTCTGGAGCACCAGGGTTTTTTTCAGTCGGGCAGCTGGTATTTCCTGCTCCGTCTGCCTTGCTTCTACCTTCTCTCTCTTAATTGCTTCAGAGTTTGCAGAGAGGAGAGATGCTAGCTGTTGTGATGCTTCAAGACCTCAGAGAGAACAAGAGGGGAGCTGGCAGGCGTGCTTTGCCTGGCCTGTCTCTTCAAGGAGTCCCTGAGCTGGGTTAGGACACCGACAGGGTTAAGGGGTGAGCTGGTGGAAACAGTGGGTGTCGTTGGACCTCGGAGGACCAGGGTTCACAGTGGTACACTCCTGGGTGAGAGAGCTGGCCCCAGCTCCTCTGCTGAGGTGCTCACGAGGGGCTGCCATGGTGGTGTGGTGTGTGAAGGAGACTGAAGGGTCCCGACGTGAAGGAAAGAGGGGGCTGGTCAAGGTCAGCAGAGGGGTGGCTCGTGAACGTGGATGCCGTCGAAGGACGGGGAGGCCCTGCGAGTTTCTGCAGGTCTGCCGTTCCCATGGACGCCTTCCAGGGTCATGGATGGGTCCCGGTTCTCTCTCTGACTCCCTGCTCTTTCCTCGGGCACAGGAATCGCTGTTTTTGGTTATAACTTTAAATGCTCAATAAGTGAAAAGTGAAGTCGCTCAGTCATGTCCGTCTCTTTGGGACCCCATGGACTGTAGCCCACCAGGCTCCTCCATCTATGGAATTTTCCAGGCAAGAGTACTGGAGTGGGTTGCCATTCCCTTCTCCAGGGGATTTTCCCAACCCCGGGATCGAACCCGGGTCTCACGTACTGCTGGCAGACGCTTTACCGTCTGAGCCGCCAGGGAAGCCCCAAGAACCCTGGAGTGGGTTGCCCTGCCCTCCTCCAGGGGATCTTCCCCACCCAGAGATCGAGCCCGGGTCTCCCGCGTTACCCGCAGGCGCTTTGCCCTCTGAGCCACCAGGGAAGCCGAGGCAGTATGTACCAGTACGCAGGTTTGCTTTTTAAAAGCAGACATTTACTCACCAGTACTGGTCATTTTTAACCACGAGGAAATGCTGTTCAGCTTCTGGAGGACTGGCTTTGAGAGCCCCCTAAGCGGAGAGCATTTGGAGGCATTTAAGCAAGACGGCGACCTGGTCAGACGAAGCTGTGAAAATGAGTTTAAGGGAAATGAGACAGGAGGCGGGGAGCTACATTGGGCAACTGGCCACAGTGGCCTTAGCTGAGATGATGTTGTCTTATTGACTCACAGATACTCTAGTGGCCTCATCAGGACTGGAGATACAATGGAGATCAAGGTAGGGGAGATGCTTGCTCCCGGAGAGAGAGGAACGGTTAGGGAAAGGGTCGGGAGGTGGATTTATCCCTGCTTGCTCATTAATTGGATATGTGGGCTGAAGGAGAGTCAGGCGTGACATCCCGGGTCCTGGTTCGAGTGATGGAGTGGACAACGGCGTCATTCAGTCTAACGAAAAACAGACTTGAGGAGGGGTGTGTTGCGTTCCATTTTTAAAAAAAATATTAGTTTATCTGGTCTTAGCTGTGGCATGTGGGGTCTAGTTCCCTGACCGGGGATCAAGCCCAGGCCCCCCGCATTGGGAGTGTGGAGTCAGTCACTGGACCACAAGGGAAGTACCGGTGAGACTCGGTTTTGATAGAGAGAGCCCAGCACACAGATCCGGGAGACGGGTGGGGAGGTCTACCATTCTGAAGCTTGGGAGGAAGGTCTTTGCAGGAGACGCAGGCTTCAGAGTTGATGGGCATGTTCGGTCATTCAGAATGTGTCTGTTGTGTGTGTGTGGGGCACAGGGTGGGAAGTGAGGATCCAGTGGTAGGGGAAACAGACATGGTGCTCGTCCTCGTGGAATTAGAGGGAGAGCCAGACATTGATAAAATAGCCACACAAATTACTGAAAATTGCAACTGGAGCAGCAACTGCAACATGGAGGCACTTAGCGCTGTAAGCCTAAAACTCGGACTCAGGAAGACCAAGGAGCATTTTCCCCAGGAGGAGTTTTTTTGTAGAAGGAGAGTGGGCCCAGCCCATGCAAAGGCCTTGAGGTCTGAGCAAGCCTCTTGAGGATGAGGAGCTGGAAGGGGCCAGTGCTGGCAGAGGGCAAAGAGGGAGGGTGTGCAAGCTGAGACTCGCAGGCAGGCAGCGTTCTGGAACACTCAGTGAGTGCTTTCTGCATGTCAAGCGTCATCCTAAACATCATTCATGTAATTTAATCCTCCCAACAACCTTATCAGAAAGTGAAAGTGAAGTTGCTCAGTTGTGTCCGACTCTTTGCGACCCCAAGGACTGTAGCCTATCAGGCTCCTCCGTCCATGGGATTTTCCAGGCAAGAGTACTGGAGTGGATTGCCATTTCCTTCTCCAGGACCTTATCAGATGCACTGTTGAAATCTCTATCTTACGTATGCAGAAACTGGGACAGAGAAGTCCGCAGGCAGGCAGCGTTCTGGAACACTCAGTGAGTGCTTTCTGCATGTCAAGCATCATCCTAAACACCATTCATGTAATTTAATCCTCCCAACAACCTTATCAGAAAGTGAAAGTGAAGTTGCTCAGTCGTGTCCGACTCTTTGCGACCCCTCTTTGTAGCCTATCAGGCTCCTCCGTCCATGGGATTTTCCAGGCAAGAGTGCTGGAGTGGATTGCCATTTCCTTCTCTAGGACCTTATCAGATGCGCTGTTGAAATCTCTATCTTCAGTTCAGTTCAGTTCAGTCGCTCAGTCGTGTCCGACTCTTTGCGACCCCATGAATCGCAGCACGCCAGGCCTCCCTGTTCATCACCATCTCTCGGAGTTCACTCAGACTCACATCCATTGAGTCAGTAATTTGATAAAGAAGCTGCCTGCAATGCAGGAGCTGTCTCTTATACACATCTGGAGTTTCAGCTTCAGCATCATTCCTTCCAAAGAAATCCCAGGGTTGATCTCCTTCAGAATGGACTGGTTGGATCTCCTTGCAGTCCAAGGGACTCTCAAGAGTCTTCTCCAACACCACACTTCAAAAGCATCAATTCTTCGGCGATCAGCCTTCTTCACAGTCCAACTCTCACATCCATACATGACCACAGGAAAAACCATAGCCTTGACTAGACGGACCTTAGTCGGCAAAGTAATGTCTCTGTTTTTGAAAATCTCTATCTTACGTATGCAGAAACTGGGACAGAGAAGTTAGGGGACTTGCCCAAAGGCTCAGCTAGTGAGTGGCTGAAGCAGGGTTTGAATCCAGATGATCAGGTTTACAGCCTACACTGTTATTGTCTGGTACCCTAGGTTATGTTAAGAATTATTATTTTTTTTGGATGTGGGATACCATAAAAGATAGAGAAGGGAATGGCAACCCGCTCCAGTACTCTTGCCTGGAGAATTCCACGAACAGAGTAGCCTGGCGGGCTACAGTCCACGGGGTCACAAAGAGTCAGACACGACTGAGTCACTAACACACACCATAAAGGGATTTTACCAAGAAGATGACAGGGCCGCCTTTGCTTTTTGATAAGATCAGTCTAAATGCATATTAAAGAGCAGAGAATTACTTTGCCAAAAAGGTCCCTCTAGTCAAGGCTATGGGTTTTCCAGTGGTCATGTATGGATGTGAGAGTTGGACTGTGAAGAAGGCTGAGTGCCGAAGAATTGATGCTTTTGAACTGTGGTGTTGGAGAAGACTCTTGAGAGTCCCTGGCTGCAAGGAGATCCAACCAGTCCATCCTAAGGGAGATCAGTCCTGGGTGTTCATTGGAAGGACTGATGCTGGAGCTGAAACTCCAATTTTGGTCACCTCATGCGAAGAGTTGACTCATTGGAAAAGACTCTGACGCTGGGAGGGATTGGGGGCAGGAGGAGAAGGGGACAACAGAGAATGAGATGGCTGGATAGCATTACTGACTCAATGGACGTGAGTCTGAGTGAACTCCAGAGTTGGTGATGGACAGGGAGGCCTGGCGTGCTGCGATTCATGGGGTTGCAAAGAGTCGGACACGACTGAGCGACTGAACTGAACTGAACTGAAATGCAGGTGTGAGGATGTGATGGGGGAGGGTCCATAGGTGGGGGAGCTTTGCTGGGGCATATTGGAGTCATCTAGGAGGAACTCACCGCTTAGGCTGGAGTGGCGGTAGTGGAGACACTTGGAGGGAAGTGGGTCTGCAAGCTGCTCAGCTGGCAGTGTGTCAGGATTTGGTGACGGGCTGAAGCGCCATGTGAGGAGGAGAGCATGTCAGGGCGAGCTCCGAAGTCTCTGGTTTACAAAGTGAAGCTGGTAGTTGAAGCTGAAACAGGATAAGGTGTGAGCTGTAAAAGCCGAGAGACCCCAGGGTACCACCCTAAGGAAATTAATTTCAACCTTACTGCTCACTGCTTCTGAGCTCCAGTTTCTTCCTGTTCACCCAAGTGTTCAGGCAGGTGGTCGGATTGGAATAGTGTGAGCAGGTCCGTGAAGAAGGGAGAATCAAGGAAGCCAAGACCTCACTGGAATTAGGATTCCATCTCTCAGCCCACTTACCTGTGGTTGAATGGAGAACGTCCGTCCGTGAGCCTGGTTTTTGCAGACCTCTTGGGGGTGTTTGTCTCCCCTTTTCATTAATGGCCTCTGACCAGCTTTCTCAAGAACTTCTCAACGAGTTGTAACAAAGCTTTGGGATTCCTTATTGCTGGGAAGACTCTTGTCTTAAGTTTCATCTGACTTTTTTTCATCCTGACCCCGGGAGTTCAGAAATGTGCCAGAGGGAATCTGTGACTCATTCTCCCAGGAGCAGACCTAAGCTGCAGGTGGTCCCCGAGGGATGCTGGAGAGGTCTTGGAGAAGGTCGTCTGGGAACCGCTGAGGAGCGGGGATTCTCCATCAAATGCCAGGACAGAAGGTCTTCACTGACAGTGTCCAACCATGGTGAGCCTCTCTTCGCAGGTTACTGAGACTCAGAAGCCAAGATGTACACAGGGACGCAGTCAACATAATCCCCAGGTCTCACGGGAAGTGACGAGAAGTAACACTGACAACAACGTGTGAACTCTTTGACTGGGAGCTGTGGCTTCCCCAGCTGTCATTTCCTCTGATCTTCAGAACATCTCTGGGAAAAAAGCATGTGTATTATATTTGCCATAAATATACAGCTGGGTTTCCCAGGTGGCTCAGTGGTAAAGAATCCATCAGCTAAGCAGGAGATGGGGGTTCAGTTGCTGGGTTGGGAAGATCCCCTGGAGAAAGACACGGCGACCCACTGCAGTGTTCTTGCCTGGGAAGCCCCATGGACGGCGGAGCCTGGTGGGCTGCAGTCCCTGGGTAGCAAAGAGAAGGATGTGACTGGGCAGCTGAACAGCAACAACAACAAATCAATGTACAATAATGGGATTATACCGTAATTGCTTGATTCGCTTAACAATATTCCAAATGCATCTCTCCACCAAAAAAAGAAAAAACATAATTCTTCCCACCTACAAAATAGCTCTAATGTCTTTGTAAAAATAACACACGCTAGTCATAAAAAATTGTAAGCAACACAGAAAAGAACCAAGTAGAAAGCAGAACATCATCTAAAACCCTGGCACCACAAGAAATGGGCATTGGTGAGCGTTCCTGTTATAAATTTCTTAATGCACTCATGACCCTAATTTCCCATTAGCAGAATCAAACAGAATTATACTGTTCAAGCTATTCTGTCATTTACTTTCTCCCTCATGCCGTGGACATTTCCCCATATCAATCAATAAGTAATAGTCTTCATAATTGTATTTAATCATTACTTTTTTTTTTTTTTTGCTGTGTGTCCTCATTTACTTAACTGGCCCCCTGGGTTGATGATAAGGTATTTGCAAATTTTCACTGTTATAAATAACTTTGACAGATACCCCTAGGTGTGGACCCTGAAGAGCCAAGTCTCGGGAGAACAAGGTGTAGAGAGCCTGATTTTCAGAGGCCAGGAAGGAAGACACTGGCTCATTCCTTGGGGGCCTTGGCAACTTGGGTTTCCCCAATCCCAGGGGACATCTTCGCACATAGCAAGGGCCTCGTTAGGCAAATGACTTGTTTGGGTAGGAGAGATTCAGTCCCTAGACTGCTGGTCTGGGAGAGAGTCTCAGCAGATGAGTGGCTGAATGGCCCATGTTTCCTGCAGGTAAGAGGAGGTTGATTCCCGTGGGAGAGACCTGCTGAATCTCACCAGCAGAAGTGAAACGGGGCCGAGTCCTCTGCCCTTTGAGCCGGTCCCACCTGCCCAAGGTGTCTGACGCGTCTTCCCCGGGAACCCGCTTCGAGCTGCCGGTCCTCTCTCCGGGAGCGCCGCGTCTCCCTCGTTGTGTTGGATTTTGTCATGAGGCCTAAGCATCAGGGCTCCTCCATGGAGCTCTCGGAAAACAAGTCTTCCCTCGGCACGTGGGACCTTAGTTCTCTGACCAGGGGTTGAACCCGAGCCCTCTGCACTGCAGTTCAGCTCAGTTCAGTCGCTCAGTCGTGTCCGACTCTTTGGGACCCCATGAACCGCAGCACGCCAGGCCTCCCTGTCCATCACCATCCCCCAGAGCCCACCCAAACTCACGTCCATAGAGTCAGTCATGCCATCCAGCCATCTCATCCTCTGTCGTCCCCTTCAATCTTTCCCAGCATCAGGGTCATTTCCAATGAGTCAGATGTTCACATGAGGTGGCCAAAGTATTGGAGTTTCAGCTTCAACATCAGTCCTTCCAATGAACACCCAGGACTGATCTCCTTTAGGGTGGACTGGTTGGATCTCCTTGCAGTCCAAGGGACTCTCAAGAGTTTTCTCCAACACCACAGTTCAAAAGCATCAATTCTTTGGTGCTCAGCTTTCTTCACAGTCCAACTCTCACTTCCATACCTGACCACTGGAAAAACCATAGCCTTGACTAGACGGACATTTGTTGGCAAAGTAATGTCTCAGCTTTTTAATATGCTGTCTAGGTTGATCGTAACTTTTCTTCTAAGGAGCAAACACGTTTTAATTTCATGGCTGCAGTCACCGTGGTGGAGTGGTAACCACTGGACCACCAGGAAGTCCGGGATAAGGACTCTTGCCTGGGGGGAGGGGCTGCTCCGGGGCTTAGCTGCAGCTTGAGGCACGGCCTCTGGAGTGTGGGCTTAGTATTTGTGGTGCAGGGGCCTAGCTGCCCCCAGGCATGTGGGATCCTCCCAGACCGGGGATTGAACCCATGTCTTTTCCATTGGCAGGTGGATTTCTAACCGCTGGACCACCGGAAAGTCCCTGGATAAAATTTTTATCCACTCTCATACATGTATATATATGGCTGAGTCCCATTGCTCTCCACTCAAAGCTATCACAACATTATGAATTGACTATAGTCCCCCTAAAAGGAGAGAATTCATATCCATTCTCTTCCCTCGCTTCAATTAAGCTTGGCCACATCCCTGGGCTTGGTCCTGGGGGTGTGAATGAAGGTGTTCTGTGCCCTGTGTAGCTGCGCCTGAAGCTACCCCGTGTCCTCCACATCCCCTCTTTCCCTCTGCTGTGACACCAGCCATATCCAGACATAGGAATTTCTCTTGCGTTAGCCCAAGTCTTGGAATGAAAGGTAGCGGGCTCACTGCTGACTCATGATAGACGTGAACAAGAGTGAGAAATACACTTTCTGCTGTCGTAAGCCAACGAGATTTGGGCATTTGTCGGTTAATATGGTAAAGAATCCGCCAGCAATGCGGGAGACCTGGGTTCTATCCCTGGGTTGGGAAGATCCCCTGGAGAAGGGAAAGGCCACCCACTCCAGTATTCTGGCCTGGAGAATCTCATGGACTATAGTCCACACGGTTGCAAACAGCTGGACGCGACTGAGCGACTTTCACGTTCACTTCCTGTTACTATGGCAGCCTCCTGTTCACACGGTCAGAGCCCTCTCTGGGCCGTGACCCTGCTCTGTCTCCTCTCTCCTCTCTCAGATGGTCCATGCTTCTCAGGCTTCTCCTCTCCGTCTCCTCCGAGAAGCCTTTCATTCACACTTACTGAGCCTGCATCTAGTCGACTGACCTAAGGCACTTTTAAAAAACTGTTTGGGCTTTTATTTAAAAACACTTTTTTGTTTGTTTTCTGTTTTCAGATTCTGTTCCTACATTTGCATGTAGCTTCTAAATAGTTCTGCTTCAGTCTGGGCTGTGCGGGTCTTGGCTGCGGGCGGGCTGCCCCCGCGCTGTGGATGCGGGCGTCTCGCTGCGGCGCCTGCCCCGGGGCGGAGCGCGTCTCTGGGCCCGCGGGCTGCAGCTGGTGCCGCCCGGCTCTGAGCTCCACGGCTGTGGCGCACGGGCTTAGCTGCTCTGTGACACGGGGGGTCTTCCCGGACCAGAGATCGAACCCACGTCTCCTGTGTTGGCAGGCGGATTATATACCACTGAGCCTCCAGGGAAGCCCTCTAAAAGCACTTTTTTATTGCGATGTAACTGACCTATAACATTATGTTAGTTTTAGATATACAACATAATGATCTGATATTTACATATGCTGAGAAATGATCACTACAGTAAGTCTAGTTAACATCTGTCACCATACATAGTTACAATTTTTCCTTCTACTGATGAGGAATTTTAAGATCACTCTTAGCAACTTTCAGATATGCAATATTATTAACTGTAGTCACCATGCTGCACTGGAGAAGGAAATGGCACCCCTCGCCAGTAGTCTTGCCTGGAGAATCCCGTGGACGAAGGAGTCTGGTGGGCTACAGTCCATGGGGTCGCAAAGAGTCGGACGTGACTGAGTGACTAACACACACACACACACACACACACACACACCCCATGCTGTACAGTACATCCCCGTGACTTATTTGGGTCAATACATTTTTTAAAATATGAGAAGGTCCTAGTTGTTAGTAGCAGGTTCCGTACAACCCCATTCTTTCAAGCCTGATTGACAAGTGATGTGAGCTCTTCCACAGCTGAAACTGTTTATTATCTATCTCTGCTCACTTTGTGGGCTGAGGTGGGAGCATTAGAACACAGGCTTAATGTCACTGGTGGGAAGAAGGGAGGTGAAGTTCTGTTTCCATGGGAACAGAATAGCATCTCATGGTAGCTTTAAAAAAAATAAATGAAACGAGCTTGGAGATCAACTGTACTCACATAGTCTCTCTATGGGGACTGAGGTCTGCGTCTTCCTACGGCAACATAACTGAGCGCATTGTTCTTGGAAATTCAGACCTCAGAAGAGATGATTATAAACCAATAATTAACTTCACCGGATGCTTTATGAAATTCCTGCCAGCCAATTTTTCTGAACAAATAGTTTGCAACTCTAGGCAAACATCTTTCTTGTTAAGACAATAGATCACTCTCCTGGATAAACAGTTTTCTCAACAAACAGCAGTTTACTTATTAAGATTTGTTTTCAGGGCCTTCCTCTCTTGTATCTGTCAATCCTAAACTATTATGTCACAAACTTTTTCCAGTCCTGATCTGCTCCCTGATTTGGAAAATCCACCTTAAACCACTTGAAGCCTGACCTCCAAATTCTTTAAATGTTGCTGTTCAGGTGCTAAGTCATGTCTGACTTTTTGTGACCCCATGCGCTGCAGCTTGCCAGGCCCCCTGTCCTTCACCACCTCCTGGAGCTCGCTCAGACTCGTGTACCTTGAGTTGGTGATGCCCTCCAACCATCTCATCCTTCGTCACCCCCCTTTCCTCCTTTTGAGAACCACCAATGGTGAAAAAAAAAAAGGAAAGAAAGTAAAGAGGAACGAAAGAGCCTCTTGATGAGAGTGAAAGAAGAGCGAAAAAACTGGCTTAAAACTCAACATTCAAAAAACGAAGATCACGGCATCCGGTTCCATCACTTCATGGCAAATAGAAGGGAGAAAAGTGGAAGGAGTGACAAAATTTCTGTTCTTGGGCCTCAAAGTCACTGCAGACAGTCACCGCAGCCATGAAAGTACCTTCCTTGGAAGGAAAATTACGACAAACCTAGACAGCATATTAGAGAAGAGACATCACTTTACTGACAAAGGTCCATATAGTCAGTCATGGTTTTTCCACTAATCATGTGTGGATGTGAGAGCTGGACCATGAAGAAGGCTGAGTGTCAAAGAATTGATGCTTTCAAATTATGGTGATGAAGACTCTTGAGTGTCCCTTGGGCAGCAAGGAGATCAAACCAATCAAACCTAAAGGAAATAAAAACTGGATATTCATTGGAAGGACTGATGAAGCTCCAATACTCTGGCCACCTGATGCCAAGAGCTGACTCACTGGAAAAGACCGCAGCGCTGGGGAAGATTGAGGGCAGGAGGAGAAGGGGACGGCAGAGGGTAAGATGATTAAATAGCACCGCTGACTCAATGCATGTGTATCTGAGCAAACTCCAGGAGATGGTGAAGGACAGGGGAGCCCTCTGTACTGTCGTCCGTGGGTCACAAAGGGCTGGTAAAAAAAAAAGGAAAGAAAGTAAAGAGGAACGAAAGAGCCTCTTGATGAGAGTGAAAGAAGAGCGAAAAAACTGGCTTAAAACTCAACATTCAAAAAACGAAGATCACGGCATCCGGTTCCATCACTTCATGGCAAATAGAAGGGAGAAAAGTGGAAGGAGTGACAAAATTTCTGTTCTTGGGCCTCAAAGTCACTGCAGACAGTCACCGCAGCCATGAAAGTACCTTCCTTGGAAGGAAAGTTACGACAAACCTAGACAGCATATTAGAGAAGAGACATCACTTTACTGACAAAGGTCCATATAGTCAGTCATGGTTTTTCCACTAATCATGTGTGGATGTGAGAGCTGGACCATGAAGAAGGCTGAGTGTCAAAGAATTGATGCTTTCAAATTATGGTGATGAAGACTCTTGAGTGTCCCTTGGGCAGCAAGGAGATCAAACCAATCAAACCTAAAGGAAATAAAAACTGGATATTCATTGGAAGGACTGATGAAGCTCCAATACTCTGGCCACCTGATGCCAAGAGCTGACTCACTGGAAAAGACCGCAGCGCTGGGGAAGATTGAGGGCAGGAGGAGAAGGGGACGGCAGAGGGTAAGATGATTAAATAGCACCGCTGACTCAATGCATGTGTATCTGAGCAAACTCCAGGAGATGGTGAAGGACAGGGGAGCCCTCTGTACTGTCGTCCGTGGGTCACAAAGGGCTGGACGCAACTTAGTGACTGAACAGCAACATTGAGAGCGGCTAAGATTCTGGATTCTCTCTTACTACAGTAGGGTTAAACTTAGCTTTGGCTGAGAAACAGGTTTTCTGCTGGTCTTTCAAAGGCTTATCAACCGACAATCTGCTCTTCACTCCGGGTTACTTGGGGCCATTTCGGTTCCTGTTTTGGCCGCCTGATAACTGGGAAGACAAGCAGAGTTACAGTACATGGGAGGGAGTGGGCGCCATCAGTTTTATGAGTATATAGTTTCATTGCTCCTGCCAGGAGGGTTCAGGTTTCGGGTGAATGTCAGAACGGGAAGCAGCCTTACCCGGGCCATGCTCTCTAATTCCTCCTCTTGAACCAGCACTTCCTGGTGGCTCATCTGATAAAGAACCCGTCTGCAATGCGGGAGACCCGGGTTCAATCCCTGGGTTGGGAAGATCCCCTGGAGAAGGGAAAGGCTCCCCAGATTTCCAGGGTCCATGGGGTTACAAACTGTTGAACACAACTGAACACCTTTCACTTTCACTTTTACGCTAGAGCTCTTGAGGTTCTGGGAAAATAGACCCATCTCTCACTTGGGGGAGAGAGTCTCAAGTTGGCTTCTTTAAGCAATGTCACTCCTTCTCTAAGCCCCCAATTAAAAAAATATTTACTTAAAAAGTTTAGTTTTTTAAATTGAAGGATAATTGATTTACAGTATTGTGTTGGTCTCTGCCTGACATCAACATGAGTCAGCCATAGGTATACATATGTCCCCTCCCACCTGAACCTCCCCCCACCGCCCGTCCCACTCGGAGAAGGCAATGGCACCCCACTCCAGTACTCTTGCCTGGAAAATCCCATGGACGGAGGAGCCTGGAAGGCTGCAGTCCATGGGGTCGCTAAGAGTCGGACAAGACTGAGCGACTTCACTTTCACTTTTCACTTTCATACATTGGAGAAGGAAATGGCAACCCACTCCAGTGTTCTTGCCTGGAGAATCCCAGGGACGGGGGAGCCTGGTGGGCTGCCCTCTATGGGGTCGCACAGAGTCGGACACGACTGAAGTGACTTAGTAGTAGTAGTAGTAGTATTGATGGACATCTAGGTTGCATCCATGTCCTAGCTACTGTAAATAGTGCTGTAATGAATGCGGGGGTACATGTGTCTTTTTCAGCTACAGTTTTCTCAGGGTATATGCCAGGAGTGGGATGCCTGGATGGTACGGTAGTTCTTTCCTAGCTTTTTAAGGAATCTTCATACTGCCTTCCTTAGTGGCTGTATCAGTTTACATTTCCACCAACAAGGCCAGGGGATTCCCTTTCCTCCGCACCCTCTCCAGCATTTACTGTTTGTAGACTTTTTGAAAATGGCCATTCTGATTGGTAGGCTTCCCTGATAGTTTAATCGGTAAAGAATCCGCCTGCAATGCAGGAGACCCCAGTTCAATTCCTGGATCGGGAAGATCCCCTGGAGAAGGGATAGGCTACCCACTCCAGTATTCTTGGGCTTCCCTTGTGACTCAGATGGTAAGGAATCCACCTGCAATGCGGGAGGGCTGGCTTTGATCCCTGGTTTGGGAAGATCCCCTGGAGAAGGGAAAGGCTACCCACTCCAGTATTCTGGCCTGCCTAGCCCATGGGGTCACAAAGAGTCAGACACGACTGAGTGACTTTCACTTTCACTTTCATCCTGACCGGTGTGAGGTGATATCTCATTATGGTTTCGATTTGCATTTCTGGAATAATTAGTAATACTGAGCATCCTTTCGTGTATCTGTTAGCCGACTATGTCTTCTCTGGAGAAATGCCTGCCCACGTTTTGATTGGGTTGTTTGTTTTTCTGGTATTGAGTTGTATGAGCTTCCAAGCCCCTGGTTTTGATCCTATCAATGAATCACTACTTGTCCACTCTTGAAACCAGCCTGGACTTGCCTTGGAAAGAAAAGATAGCTTGCTGGGACTCACACAGAAGCTCTATGCTGACATTAAGGTGAAGCACGGAAAGGGGACGATGGAGCCGTAAGTGACTTAGGAGACGAGCTTTCTTTCGTGGCAAAGGAATGAGGTCAAAGCAGTGGCACCAAGGGCCTTCCTTGCCTCATCCTTCTGCCCCGTCTTTCCCGTTGGTTTTCCTCTTCCAGGTGGCTCTTCAGGTGGGCTGTAGGAACTGAGAGCTCCTGGTGGGAGTCGAGACTCCATGGGATGATCAGAAAAGCTGGGTCCTGGGGGAAATATGCGAGAAGCTCTTTCGATATATTTTTGGAAGCAGTAGAAATGTAAATTTGTATAATTTTCTGCAAAAACCCAAGGAGTTTTAGGCCTTACAGTAGAGCATAGACTTTGGAATCAGTTGAACTTGGGTCTGCCTTTATGAGCTATATCTGACCTTAGATTTCTTGGACTCTCAGTTTTCTCATATATAAATAGGTCTAGCCTACTCATGGAATTGTTTTGAGGCTTAAATGAAATAGTGTGTTCCAGCTGCCTCCCAGAATGTTTGGCACCATAATATATATTCAACAAATATTAGCTATTAATTTCATTATTGGGCAAATGCCTTTGTCAGGCAGCAGGAGTGTTTCATGAAAGTCCTGAGCCTTATAGAGTAGTGACAGCTGGCCTTCTTTTTATCTTCTGCCGTCTACACGTTGCAGATCCAAAGAGGAAGAGGTGAGCTATATATGAACCCATAAACCTGAATTAATATTCCCCCATTAAGTACCTTGCACAGTTCCAGGTTCAGTGGCGCACGAGATGAAATATGAGCATTGGCTCCTGCTTCCAGGAGCCTGCGGTTTATTTGGGGAAGCCAGAGACACAGCCAGATAACGACGGCGAGCAGAGTGTGTAGGAATGTAACTCCGTAGGAATCATTCAGCTCTGTCCCAGGGACAAATGTGCTCACATCTGTCTGCTGCCCTGGGAGCGGAGAGCTCGTGAACAAGCAGGGGCTGGGGAGGAAACGGGTGTTGAATCAGAGTACACGTCACCGCAGCCTCTGAGGTGTTGCCTTTGGCCACTGCCTTTAATCGGGGGCAGGAGAGATGTGGAGGACAGGTCAAGGTCAGGTGCCAGAATAGGACAGGCCAGGTCTTTCAAAGAAGCTTGCACGCGTGCGAGCTAAGCTCTTCAGTCGTGTCCGACTCTTTGTGACCCCACGGACTGTCACCCACCAGGCTCCTCCGTCCGTGGGGTTCTCCAGGCAAGAACACTGGGCTGGGTTGCCATGCCCTCCTCCAGGGGACCTTCCTGACCCAGGGGTCAGACATGCATCTCTTGTGTCTCCTGAATCGGCAAATGAGTTCTTAATCATTTGGGAATCCCTCAAGAAGCTTAACTCCAAACACATTTTGTACATAAGCAGGAGCCTGGCGGGATCTGAAATACCCCTTTACTCTGAGTCTGCCTCCTCACAAGCTAGCTTTGACTTCCAGTGGCCTTAAGGACAAGAAACCTGACCTACGTCTTGCCCCCGAGGGCAGTACCTATTGGTCTAAGTTCACGCCTGACCCCGATTTCACTCACCATGCCGCCTGTCTTCACTTGACCTGGGTTTTGAAAATCTTACCCTTCTCCTGGTGTTTGGCCCTTGGCTCATCCTTGGTTAGGGTTCCTCTGCTCTCCAGGTTCTGGTTACTTGTCTTGGCTCTGTCCTGCTGGAGGGTTTAACCCACCGTCTTGAGACTTGAGTTTTGCTTTGGGCTTTCAGGGAGTGTATCCTTCTGACTGTGACTAGGATGACGGTGATAATGAAGCAGAGCAAAGGAAGAGGGTGGTCTCAGCCTGGCGATGTCGACACAGGCGAGCTGGAGGCTGGGCAGAGAGCCAGAGGCCACAGACGTGCTGACTAATGACTCTGGGCCCACAGAAGGGCGAAAGGAAGAGGTCATCTTGATCCCAGCAGCCCATGCGCTTTTAATGCCCAGAGGGCATAATCCTAGAAGTGGGGAAACTGGTCTCCAGGGGTCATCTACTACAACCCACGCTATCTGCAAAGCTTTCTGCCATGTATTTAATCTTTACACAACTGTCCTGTTTACAGATTACGCTAGATTGTATGTGGCAAAACCAGACTCGGACGCCAGTCCTGTGTTGCTTCCATAACCCCTGTATCTTCTGTTTCATCGTATGCTCCCCCAGATCTACAGTTTTCTGTCTCGGCATGTCTGGTTCACGGGGAAAGAGAAAGACAGAAATTTGGGAGAGTGACTGGGTGGCCGAGGAGGTCGATTCATTACCCGGTAGGTCTAGGTCGCCAGTGATTTCTCAGGGACAGCTGCGCCCGGGAAGCGGCTGGCGGGGTGGAGAGGGGCTTAGCCAGGCTGGACGCGCCAGTGTTTCCTGGGCCGGGGTCTCCTCTCGTGGAGAGCTGGTTCTATGGCGGTGGTCTCTGGCACCCTTGTTATAATGTGTTTCGTGACTTCATTAAACTTTCTCCCCTGGATAGAAATAATAGGAAGGTAAAATTATAGAATAACACAGGTTAGAGAAATTATTCAGTGTGAGGATGACTAATCACAACAGCTAATACGTGCGGAACGCTCATTAAGGGCCTGGCGCTGCTCTGAGCTCTTTATAGACATTAAACCTCCCTTCCTCCTCACAGACCGCCTCACGAGGTAGTTAATATTGACAGACTCATTTTTCAGGCCAGGAGACAAGGTCACAGGGCTTTGTGTGACAGAGCTGGGGTCCAGTCCCGGGCTGGCTGTCTTCAAAGTCCATCCTCTGCACCTCAAGAGGACACTGCCTCCCTAGGGAACGGTCAGGGTGAGACTGGACCAGAGTGCACGGGCCCGGAGGGACCCAGCCTGATGGAGCCGCTGCCGGGGGCCGCATGAGGTCTGGGGACTCAAGGCAGAGTAATTCCAGGATGACCCGTTAAGGGTTATTTTGGTTATCTCTTGCTACATAAGAAATGTAGTATGTAAGACATGTAATCCCTAACATGTAGTATCTTATAAATATGATGATCTGTTCTCTCTCACAGTTCTGGGGGTTGGGGGCTTGGGGCACATTGCTCTTCCCCTTCTCCTGGTGCAGACGGAAGTCACTGCCTCAGCCGCACAAAGCTGGCAGCTGGGCTGTCCTGCCAGGCCGTGGCCTGACCCAGTGTCGGGGGCTCAGAGCTTCCCATGGGGCGCTTCCCCGCGGCTGGCCGGGCTGGCCCACAGCACGGTGGCGGCAGGGCGGGCTTCTGAGACGAGGAGCTGGAAACCAGCCACCCTCTTGGGGCTTGGGACTGGCCCACGGTCACGCCTGCGGTTTGCTATCGGTCAAAGCAAGGCACGCGGGGAGCCGTCCGGTAAAACATAGCTGCTGGGACGTCCCTGGAGGACTGCGCTCCCAAGGCAGGCGGTGCGGGTTCGGTCCTCGGTCAGGGAACTAAGATCCCGCCTGCCTCACGGTGCCGCCAAAAAATACAGCAGTCCACACCTGGTGCCCTGCTAAACTTTAATCTCAGATGAGCGATCAGTTTTGGCTTGTGTCCCATGCAATACTGAGACACACGTAATCTGAAAAACTATTCATTGTTTATCCGAAATTCAATTTTAAGTGGGCATCTGTATTCTTATCTGCTAAATCTGGCAATCCCAGTCACAGACTAGTGCAGATTCTACGGGACGCAGACCTCCCCTGACCCCAGGCTTGACGGGAGGAGGGCCCGGACTTTCAGAGAAGAAGGAGCTAAGTCTCCATCCTTGGAGACTCTTCCCTTTGCGTGTCCACAAAATGCTCCCTAAACAGCGCAGGCAATTTAGCGGTTGGACATTCCCGGGTCTGTTTCAATCCTGATTCTGCCGCTTTTCAGTATGTGACCCCGGGCAAGTTATTTTACCCTTCTGTGACTCAGTTTTCTTATCTGAAGAATGGGGCTATCCGGAGTTTGTGCCTCATGACGGTTGTTGGTAGAACTTTGTGAGGAAATGGAGACACAGTGCCTCGTAGACAGAAGGTGTTTGATAAACGTCAGCTGTAATTAAGGCAGGATTTGAAGTGAAGCTCTGGGTAAGGTTTCATTCCTACGGGGTCAGAGATGAGGGGGCTAAGGGGCCCCTGCTTCCGCCCTTCGCCGTCTCTTGGAGGCTCGCAACCGAGTCAAGCACAGTTTTGCTTTTCGTTGTTTTCCTCTTTGGCCGCGCTGGGTGGGCACGGCAGCAGGGGGATGGTGCTGGCCAGTTGCCTGTGGCGTGTGGGATCTTAGTCCCCCTACCAGGGATCGAACCTGTGTCCCCCGGATGGGAAGGCGGATTTTTAACTCCTGGACCACCAGGGAAGTCCCTCCAGCGCTGTCTCTAATACTGTCCTTGTGCGGGTGGAGTGGCCGGTGGACCTGGTTCTGTCCTCAGGTTTGCCCCAGACATAACACACACGTGTGATGCAAGTGCATTAGAAGACCCGCCACGTCAGGGAATATTCGCACGGCTTTGTCACTTTCCCAGCCCTGGGTTCTGAGCTTCGTGTCGCTCAGAGGATGGGTCCCCAGGAGAAACATAAGGGAAAAATGGCAGAGTTTACCGTGAAGCAAATATTGGGTTGCAGAAGCGAAGGCTGAGAAATTGGGCCTTTGAGGAAAAGTACTAGCAGGATCCCTCCAACCTGAGCTTTGGATAAGAGGAAGGAGTCTCCAGGCTCCTGGAAATGCAGGCGCCTCTGGCGCTGAAGAAAGAACACGGACCAGCTCGACTGCGTTCTGGAGGGGATGCTCTGGCCCTTGTCACGTCTGTGAGCGGCTGTCAGCCCCACGGCAGACGGGCGATCAATGAGCTGGAGCCACTGATCTCCGGCAGGTGCAGAACCCTGAGCTCATGTTGAGCTGGATTTAGCCGTGGGTTGCGGTGGTCACACTGAGTGCCTGCTCTGGCTTCCCCAGGAGTCCCGCCGTGGGCATCGGGGACGGAGCAGCCAGGGCGGCCTCCCACCCTGGGGGCGAACGTCTGAGCCCAGCTCCTGTGCTGGCAGTCAGAGGTGGAGAGAGGTGGACAGAGGTGTCGGAGGGGACTGACGAGAAATTTGAAGGATCCTATCCCGCGTGCTGGCCCTCAAGTCTGTCTCTGGCCTTCCCTGAGCACGATTTAAGAGCCTGCCGGTCTTGCTCACATCATTTGTTTTACTGACGGCTTTGTAAATTCCGTGACTGGGTCATTTTTACAAAGAGTGGCAGTTTCGAGCTCTGAAGTGCATGCGTGTAGACCAGCACGCTGGCCGCTGGATGCAGTAGCGACCCCCGAGGCGGGCCACACTGTTCAAGCTCCGAGGCCCTGCTTCGAACGCAGCGCTTATGGGGCATAGGGCTGTCTGGGTGATACTGATTCTGGAGGGCTGGCCTTGAAACCTCAGTCTCTCAAGTTATCAGACATCATTTTTAATGTGCATCTTGGAGTAGGAGAACGGGGGTCTGGGGTTGGCCGGCCCCCCTCCACGGAGCACGTTCCGCTTCACAGGGCTTCTCCGCACCCGGACTGCGGGGCAGGCGTTTGCTGCTGCTGTCCAGGTGCCCAGGCATGTCTGACTGCGGGGCCTCATGGGCTGTAGCCTGCCGGGCTCCTCTGTGCCCGAGTTTGCTCAGATTCGGGTCCACTGAGTCAGTGGCGCTGTCCAACCGTCTCATCCTCTGCTGCCCCCTATCCTTTGCCTTTGGTATTTCCCATCATCGGGCTCTTTTGCAGTGAGTTGGCTCCAATGAGTCAGGCTTGCTTCCCATCTAACTCGGCTCCTTGGGACTGGCCGGTTTCTCTGAGGTTCCAGAGTCGGGGAGGGATGAAAAGTACTAGCAGGATGTGGCCTGTGTGGCCAGCGTTCAGTATCCTGTGGAGAAGGCAGGATGGCCCCGCCCTAGAAGGATCTTCTGGAGGGGATCTAACCGTCTGCTCTCCTTGTGATGCTGACTGTCTCTGAGAAGCTCCAACTGGAAACGCCCTCAGCCTCTCTTGAATTCTTTCTGCAAGGGAAGGCCCCTCATTTACCTCATTCTGGTTCCTTCCATCTTGCCGCAGGTTGTCCCTTGGGGTGGTGTCCTGAGAGCGTCTCACTCGGTGAGTGAAGCTGTCAGCCACTGGCGAGGCGGGGTTTCCCACTGAAGGCCCCGGGCTGACTCCCCGCCTCACTGCAGTGTCCCTCCCTTGAAGACCGTTGCTGCTGCTGTTTAGCCTCTAAGTCGTGTCCGCCTCGTTGTGAGCCCGTGGACTGTAGCCCGCCAGGCTCCTCTGTCCATGGGATTTCCCAGGCAGGAATACTGGAGTGGGCTGCCGTGCCCTCCTCCAGGGGGTCTTCCCAACCCAGGGGCTGAGCCTGTGTCTCCTGCGCTGGCAGGCGATTCTTTGCCCCCGAGTCACCTAGAAGCCCAGGAAGTCCTTTAGGGCCCAGTCAGTGCAGCTCAGTTCAGTTCAGTCACTCAGTCGTGTCCGACTCTTTGCGACCCCATGAACTGCAGCACGCCAGGCCTCCCTGTCCATCACCATCCCCCAGAGCCCACCCAAACTCACGTCCATCGAGTCGGTGATGCCATCCAGCCATCTCATGCTCTGGCGTCCCCTTCCCTCCGGCCCCCAATCCCTCCCAGCATCAGGGTCTTTTCCAATGAGTCAACTCTTCGCATGAGGTGGCCAAAGTACTGGAGTTTCAGCTTCAGCATCATTCCTTCCAAAGAAATCCCAGGGCTGATCTCCTTCAGAATGGACTGGTTGGATCTCCTTGCAGTCCAAGGGACTCTCAAGAGTCTTCTCCAACACCACAGTTCAAAAGCATCAATTCTTCGGTGCTCAGCCTTCTTCACAGTCCAACTCTCACATCCATACATGACCACAGGAAAAACCATAGCCTTGACTAGACGGACCTTTGTTGGCAAAGTAATGCCTCTGCTTTTGAATATGCTATCTAGGTTGGTCATAACTTTCCTTCCAAGGAGTAAGTGTCTTTTAATTTCATGGCTGCAATCGCCATCTGCAGTGATTTTGGAACCCCCCAAAATAAAGTCTGCCACTGTTTCCACTGTTTCCCCATCTATTTCCCATGAAGTTAGTTTAAATGAATTTGAGATGCTTGAGAACATGATGAATGTCCAGGAGATTCAAAGTGATTTATCCCCTTTACATCTGTAAACAGGAGACTTTAGAGGTCATCTCTGTTCCACATAGACTAGGCCTGAGGTCCAGCAAGGCCAACTTTTCTCAGGTGACGGAAGCAGTCATCGGTAAGAGTAAGCACTCATTCAACACTGACCGTCGGCAGGGACCCTGATCCACTGTAGCCCAGCGCCCTGGCTGCCTGGTCGGGACCACAAACTGGTCTTTGTTTCAGCACTTATGGCTTGATCTGCCCCTAACGTTAGCTTCACTTCCACCCAGTGGAAAGCTCTAGATCTTCAGGTACTTGGTGGGCTCTGGGTGCTCTGAAGACGTGTAAAGAAAAATTCAATTCAAATGCTCTTGAGAGAGGTAACACTTTGACTGAATTTCCAGTCTTCTAGCAGACTCTTGCTGTGTCGTGTCCAGATGGTCTTGGGTGAAGGCAGAGGAGGAGGGAGCTGGGCTGCGTTTGCAGAGCGCTGGGGGTGTGGGGCTGTAGGAGCTGGACGCCTGGTCTCCCTGGCAGACGTGCCGTGGTGTCAGCTGCTCCTGCACTCAGCCCTCTGCCTTGCCTTCCCTCCGTGCTTCTCCCGATTCTCATCAGCCAAATTTCCGGGGAAACTTTACTTCTTAGCCTGTGACCTGGTTGCCTAGGGCTTTGAGGCAACCTTCGCTCAGCAACTGGTGAAGTAAGGAGGCAGAGTCTGGGATTACAGGACAGTGAGGAGAAGCTGGCACCCCTCTCTTGCTTCCCTGGTCCCGTGCCTCCTTGGCTCAAAGGGAAATTATCGTTCAAAGAAAACCTTCTTGTTAAGTGAGTGGCTTATTTTCATGGAAGGATTGCATCCCTCACCTCCTGAGCCTGAGATGGGAGGAGACTGGCCGGAGCTTGCTCTCTTCTTAGTTTGTGTGATGGTTAATTTTATATGTCGATTTGGCCAAGCAAAAGAACGCCTCGGGAGCTCATAAAACGTTTCTGAGCATCTGTGAAGTGTCTCTGGAAGAGATCAGCGTTATAATTGGGGACTGAGTAAAAAAGATGACCCTCACCAGTGTGAGTGAGCATCAGTCAGTCATTTGAGGGCCTGACTAGACCCAAAGGGTCGAGAAGCGGCGACTCGGCTGTTTTGGTTGGAGCTGGGAGTTCTGCTCTCAGACATTGCTCTTCCTGGTTCCCGAGCCGTCAGATTCTCACCACGGCTTCCATCAGTGGCCCCTGGCTTTTAGGCTTTTGGATTCAGACTGAATCACAGCACCGTCTTCTCCTACTTCTCCAGCTTGCAGATGGCAGATTGTGGATCTCAGCTTTCATAACTGCATGAGCCAACTCTTATAATAAATCTCCATTTTTATCTCTCTGTATATATCCTGTTGGTTCTGCTTCTCTGGAGAAGCCTATACAGTTTGTTAAGAGAAATGATCTCAAACCTGTACATAAAGCGGGGAGATGATTCCAACACGATTACTAGGCATTGATCAGTAGGCTCATCCATGGATTAACGAGTTTTTTAGGAAAACATTTCACTTTGGCATCTGTGAGTTTACAGGTGAACATTTTGTCTGGGAGAGGTGCAATCTCTTCGGCTTCTTCACAGGGCTGAAGCCCAGCTCTGTGGCCCGCAATGCAACCTGCCTAAGTCTGCCCTTTGCCCCTCCCTATCAGAGCCTAAAATGGTCAGAGTTTGTTTTTCCCCATTTCCTCATTTATATCATCCACATTTCTGATCCCGTGTTTTTCTTCCTGTCCCCGAATGAGTCATAAACTGAAGTCATTCAGTGGATTAAGGAACTGGGACTGAGGTGAGCCAGCAAAGCACAAAACACGTTCACAGCCCTTTCCTGCCGCCTCCAAGGCCCCAGGAATGTTTGCAGGAGTGTGGGGACGCTTCCACACTGGACTGGGGTTCAAGCTAATTTCATCTGAATCCGCCAAAGATACGGAGCCTCAACTGACATCTGGGATTCACAGCAAATTGTACCTCCTTTTCCTTCTCTTAAATCAGTAAGACTGATGTCTGTTTCAATAAAAGAAGGGTTTTATCTAAAAACATACAGATAATTTCTGATTGAAAACAGTTATATGGTCTTTCGGGCTGCAATATTGCTTCATTGGCCATTTGCATAGAAACGATAGCTCACTACCGCTTTAGCGCAGCTTTTAGTCCAAGGCTAATGAGGGATTTCTGAACTGGGGTCTCCATTCTCCGCTGCAAAGTCGAGTGACTACTCTCTTCCTCCTGTAGTTGAACACCACGTGGATTTTTTCTTCAGTAGCGTTTATTCAGAAGGGCAACATACCTTGTAGAGCCTCACGGGGAAGGACGCTTTGGTTGAAATATGTTGTTTTCACTGTTTGGCATTCAGTGAGCCTCTCTATATTTGAGAACTCTCAAAACAGGAAGCAGATAGAGTCCAGCCCCCCTTCTGCCTCCCGGGGCTCTGTAAGACCGAAGCGCGGATGGAGGAGACGAGTATCTGTGTGCTGTCTACGCTGAATGTGGTTAATACATCAGGAGATATAGAACAGGCCAAGGAAGGCAGGACTGCATTTTGTTTCCCTTCCAGACTGAGTTGGTGTAGTGTATTCTTGGTTACCAGAATACTTAGAGCTTTGGGGCTTTGAAACGGTTAATATACGAGTATCTGTGTGCTGTCTACGCTGAATGTGGTTAATACATCAGGAGATATAGAATAGGCCAAGAAAGGCAGGATTGCATTTTGTTTCCCTTCCAGACTGAGTTGGTGTAGTGTATTCTTGGTTACCAGAATACTTAGAGCTTTGGGGCTTTGAAACGGTTAATATTCATGATGCGTGTAACAGCACGATATGTAACTGCAGGATCTTAATAACACGAATACGGATGCTTAGTCGTGAAAATGCACAAATGACACCTGGAAGGACATGGCAGGTGGTGAACTGCTGTGATCATGAACGGCTGTTTTTTGCTTCTGCGCTTTTTGCTTTCTTATTATGCACATGTTCACTTTTAAGAAACAAATGGTAAAAACCTTCAAAAAAGAGAGATAGAATAGCTATGCTGCCAGACAGGTGAATGCTCCTGCTTAGGACGGAGCCTCGAGGAAGTGATGAAAGGTCTAGGATCAGCAGGAGATGTGGTTGATGCTATAGAGGGTGGTGTGGTGGCTAGAACAGGTGGCTCTGTCCAGCGCTGAGTGGTGCTGAAAGCTCAGGGCAGTAATGCCAGCCGCAGCCCTGGAGAACGCACAGAGGTGAAGCTCCTTATGGTGGCATCCTACCCAGATGACCCTGTGGCAGGGGCTTAGCTGTGTCTTGCCGCTCTTGGTTCTTGTCCCGGCTGGGTCCTCCAGGCTTCTCTTCTATGCTGTGGTCTTCTGGAGGCCTCTCTAACAAGTTCTCTTTCTGCTTAGGTTAAGAACCCTAAGCAGTACAGCAGCCTTGACATCTTTATTCCTTAGGCTGTAGACCGGCGGGTTCAGCCTGGGGATCATGATGGTGTAGGACACATGGAGGATCTTGCTGTAGGCTGAAACACTTTCCAGGTTGGGTTGGAGATACACAAGGAATACAGACCCATAGAAAAGGCAGAGGGCAGTGAGGCGGGAGGCGCAGGTGGAAAAGGCCTTGCGCTGGGCCTCCAGGGACCTCATCCTACAGATGGTGACCAGGATGTAGGCATAAGAGACCGAGATGCCTGAGACTGTGGGGACAGTGATCAGGTGGAAAAGATGAGCAAGATGATGCTGGCCACAGTGGTGTCTGAGCAGGCCAGCTGGAGTACAGGGGGATGTCACAGAAGTAATGGTCAATGACGTTTGGACCACAGGGCAAGCTGAAGACATTCCCTGTCTGCACTGCTGAAATGAGTACCCCCACAGCATAGGTGAGCCCCACCAGCTGGACGCACAAATGCTTGGACATGATGCTGTGGTAGAGGAGAGGGTGGCAGATGGCCAGAAACCAGTCATAGGCCATGATGGACAAGAGCACACACTCCCCAGAGCCGTGGAGGGTCACGAGGGCCATCTGCACCACGCAGCCCTCGAGGGAGATGAACTGGTCAGCAGTGAGGAAGCCGATCAGCAGCCTGGGGGTGAACACGGTGGAATTACAGATGTCAGGGAAGGGAGCACGCACAGGAGGAAGTGCACGGGGGTGTGGAGGGTGGTGCTGGCTCGATGACATCTATGAGGCCCAGGTTGCCCACCAGAGTCGCCAAGTAGATCAGCAGGAAGGTGGCAGAGAGGAGCTGCCTTTGGTCTGCCCGGTCTGTGCGCCCCAGCAGGACGAATCTGGGCTCTGTGGGGTGGCTCTGTCCCGAGGCCATTCCGCTGGTGTGTTTCCCACGTGACAAAGAAGAAGAGAAACAAGAGTGTTCACTCTCTCTTCCAAGGGGCACCCTTCAACGTCCGTGTGCCCGGTGGCTCAGTGATGTCCATCGCCTTGCGATCCCATGGACTGTGGACCACCAGGCTCCTGTCCACAGGATTTCCCTGGCAAGAATACTGAAACGGGTTGCCATTACCAACTCCATGGGATCTTCCTGACCCAGGGATCAGACCCTTGTCTCTTGTACCTCCTCCATTGACAGGTGGGTTCTTCACCACTGCACCGTCTGGGAAGCCCATAGCCTTTAATATCTCCTACTCACCTCACCATAGAGCTGCCAGAACTTACACAGGACTGGGGAAGAGACTCTTGAAGGGCACAAACAGAACCTTGAGCAATAGGACCCAGGAGGAAGGAGCAGGGACCCCACAAGAGACTGGTCCAGCCTTGCCTGTGCGTCTCCAGGAGTCTCCAGAGGAGGCGTGGGTGACGGTGGCCTGCCGCGGGGTCGGGGGCACTGAGTGTGGCAGCACATGCGTGGGAGCTTTGGAAGGAGGTCACCATTGTCTTCATTGCCTCCACCATAGTGTGGCCCAGTAAAGAGCAGGGAGGGAGCACAGCTCCATCCATCAACAGAAAGTGAGGTGAACTTGAAAGTGAAGTTGCTCAGTTGTGTCGGACTCTTTGTGACCCTGTGGACTGTAGCCTACCAGGCTCCTCTGTCCATGGGATTTTCCAGGCAAGAATACTGGAGTGGAGTGCCATTTCCTTTTCCAGGGGATCTTCCCGCCCCAGGGATCGAAGCCGGGTCTCCCTCATTGCAGGCAGGTGCTTTACCATCTGAGCCACCAGGGAAAAATTGGATTAAAGATTTAATGAACATGGCCCCACCCATCAGAACAAGACCCAGTTTCCCTCTCAGTCTCTCCCACCAGGAAGCTTATCCTCTTATCCTTCTCCATCAGAGGGCAGATGGAATGGAGACCACGATCACAGAAGACTAACCAATCTAATCACATGGACCACAGCCTCGTCCAACTCAATGAACCTATGAGCCATGCCCGTGGGGCCACCCAAGACGGGCGGGTCATGGTGGAGAGGTCTGACAAAGTGTGGTCCACTGGGGAAGGGAATGGCAAACCACTTCACTATTCTTGCCTTGAGAACCCCACGAACAGTGTGAAAAGGCAAGATGATAGGACACTGAAAGATGAACTCCCCAGGTCAGTAGGTGCCCAATATGCTACTGGGGATCAGTGGAGAAATAACTCCAGAAAGAATGAAGGGATGGAGCCAAGGCAAAAACAACACCCAGCTGTGGATGTGACTGGGGATGGAAGCAAGGCCCAATGCTGCAAAGAGCAATATTGCATAGGAACCTGGAATGTCAGGTCCATGAATCAAGGCAAATTGGAAGTGGTCAAACAGGAGATGGCAAGAGTTGACAGACCAAAGGCAGCTCCTCTCTAACATTGACAATTTAGGAATCAGAGAACTAAAATGGACTGCTGCTGCTGCTAAGTCGCTTCAGTCGTGTCCGACTCTATGCGACCCTATAGATGGAAGCCCACCAGGCTCCCCCCATCCCTGGGATTCTCCAGGCAAGAACACTGGAGTGGGTTGCCATTTCCTTCTCCAATGCGTGAAAGTAAAAAGTGAAAGTGAAGACGCTCAGTCGTGTCCGACTCTTCGCGACCCCATGGACTGTAGCCTACCAGGCTCCTCCGTCCATGGGATTCTCCAGGCAAGAGTACTGGAGTGGGGTGCCATTGCTTCCTCCAAAATGGACTGGAATGGGTGAATTTAACTCAGATGACCAATATATCTACTACTGCAGGCAGGAATCCCTCAGAAGAAATGGAGTAGCCATCATGGTCAACAAAAGAGTCCGAAATGCAGTACTTGGATGCAATCTCAAAAACGACAGAATGATCTCTGTTCATTTCCAAGGCAAACCATTCAATATCACAGTTATCCAAGTCTATGCCCCAACCAGTAATGCTGAAGAAGCTGAAGT